>JAEQBH010000539.1:0-600000 GCA_016808115.1 Tetrastigma voinierianum | reverse complement strand
CGAAGTCCGCTGACCAAACGACTCTCTTTCATCCGAGGCGAGTCGAGCGGATGACTGTGATTGCTATTGTGAGGGTTGGTTTTCCGGAGGTGGATCTCCAGAGCGGTCAGCTTGTCCGCGTTCTTGTAGGGAGGTTTGATAACACTGTTGTGCGGCTAATTGGATTCCCTGGAGGTCAACCTGTCCGGCCTCGATTAGGTAATTGATTATTTGGTGGTATGTGGAAGGAACCGCTTTCATTGCATGCAGCCAAGCCTGGCCCAAAATAGAATTATAAGGTCCCAAATCTTCCACCATAGAAAATAGTACTTGCTGGGTTACGGGACCTGCTTTAACAGAAAACGTGATGTCTCCGATCGACAGTGTGGTTGCTCCATTGAAGCCTGTCAGAATTCTGCCGGGAGAGTGGAGATGGCCAATCGGGACTTTCATCTGTTGGAAGGCCGGGAGATGGAGTAAATCAGCTGCGCTGCCTGGATCGACAAGGACTCTGTGTACATCAAAGCTATTAATGCATACAGTTAATACAAGTTCATCATAGTGTGGAGTGATGACCCGTGTAGGGTTAATGGGTGGAAAGAAATAAAATGCCCAGAATTTGTGCGGCGAGATCCTTACTGATTTGCTGATAGCATTTGTCGGGCTCCCCGGCCGGGGCGGTCAGTAGCGTTTTTCTCCATTTGCTTCTTGGATTGGTATTGGGCGTAGTAGCTCCCCCGATGTAAGTGTGGTCGTGAGGTTCGGGCGTGTTCAATTTCTGCCTTATACGTCACGGGGAATGGCGGTGCCCCAGCCCAGTTGGCCCCCTCAAATACCGTCGGAGGTGGCCGACGTGAATTAGTTTTTCCACCAGGAACTTGAGGCTCTGACAGTTGTTGGTTTCGTGGCCATGGTCTCGGTGATAGTCACATCGTAAGGATATATTGCGCTGGTCTGGTCCGACCCTCATTGGTGGGGGCCATTTGAAGTCGGGAAGGTCCCGAATGAGGGGCAGGAGTCGGTCATAGGCGATGTTGAGGGCAGTAAACTGGGGAGGATCTTTCTTCTTCTCAGCTTATCCATCGGGCGTTTAAATCTTGCGTGACAATTTTTTAGGTCGGGCCCATAGTCGCGGGCTTATTGCTTTACAGGTGGTTATCATAGCTAATGCGTGAAGCGGCTCGGATGTTATCCTCCAGTGAGAGGAATTGTCAGGCCGGCGATATAAGCTCTTCCATAGTTCTTGGTGGGTCGAGATAGGGAGGCGGAAGAGCGGGGTGGTCGGCTCAGCTTCTTACGAGTGCAAAGCGTGTCCATCACGCACATATCAATTTCTTTGACGACTGCCCAGATCGAGTGTGAAGTCCCGGATGGACTAATCTTCCGTTTGAGATGGATTGGAGGAGCGATGTTCCCCTTTACTACTTTATTGAGCATAAATATTGAGAAACAAAGGCGGCCCATAGCTCGCTGAACGTGTTTATCGATCCCCTTGGGAGCTTGTGGAACCATGCCAAAGAGGGGCCCTTGAGGCTGGCCGGGAATACCTTACAGAGTAGTCGATCATCCCCGGCGCTCATGATCATTGCTTGATTATAATGTAACATATGATCATATGGATTGGAAGAGCCATCGTACATGGCAAAGGGTGGAATGGAAAAGCCACGGGGAGGATTGTAATCCAGGATATGTTGTCCAAGGGGAGTGGAAAGCATATCCTGTGGTCCTCGAACGGCGGGTGTGAACACCATTTGAGGTGCAGGGGGGGCTCCGAAAGGCGGATATATGGATGGTAATGGTTAGGGGAGGCCCCCGGTTGGATCGGGCGCATATTACCGAGCTGCCATGGGTGGTCGTTGGCCTCTGCTGGGTTCTCTCAGCGTTCGATATCTTGCGACACTGACGGACTGACTAGGCCAGCGAGACGACCTTTTTCTTGAATGAGCTTCTGCAGCGTTCGGAGATGATGAGCGACGCATGAGAGGGGAACTGCCGGAGGATAATTCATCATCTGCCGGTAGTTCGATGTCTGGTAAAGCAGCCTCTTTGCCTTTATCAGGATGGGAAGGGGGAAAGGGGGGAGGAGGCTCGTGAAGCTTCGGCCCGGTGGCCACGCCCCGTGCTCCCTGGGCGCTCGTTTTCTTCTCGCCCAGCCGGTCCCTGCTGCCGTAGCAGTTCGACCCATCTGTCTGTGCTTTGCTCCTCTTGTCTTACTTCCCGAGTTCTTGGCGCCGGAGAAGCCGATCTTGGCCGGGACGAGGTTGCGGGGATTGCTAATCATGGTGTTAAATTCGGCGGTCTTGCGGGATGTTGAGAACTGACGAGGCTTTCTCATCGGGGATGCCGGGGCGGATGTATCGAGCTCTTGCGTGCGCCTTTGCGCGACACTGCTCGGTGTTCCCACGGTGCGGTGCCAATTGTGGTCTCTGGGTGCAGGAGTCAATGGATCGTCGTGGCATTCGCAATTAAGCTGTCTGGTAGCAACGCAAGCGGACGAAGGCAGCGAGGTGATGTCGCCCCTCGAATGGTAAAGTCAGCCTTTTCTGGGAGATTCAAAGTCTGGAAAGAAAATGAATTCTTAGATCGTGAATGCGTACCGTCTTTGGTGTGATAAGTCTCCCTTTTATGGAGGAAGATAGATCCATCTTTCCCGTAAGGTGGATTTCTTTCCCTAATGGTAGGGGAAGTTAGCTCTTATTTCGAAAAAAATGGGGATTGTTTCCTTTGTGAATAACTGCTTTCCAGGTAAGGATGATATTTGTGAATACTTCCCTATTCAGTCGGAGTCGACGAGGTCAAATCATAGATGAATTTCTGTGCGTAAAATAGAAATTCAGTTGGCAACATTGCCTAGAAGAACTGTCGCTCAGGAAAATATACCTTTGAGATAAATGAGTCGTCCGGGCTATGATACCCCCAAGCGCCCGGGTGGACGACTATCTCCAAGCGCCCGGGTGGACGACTATCTCCAAGCGCCCGGGTGGACAACTATCCCCAAGCGCCCGGGTGGACAACTATCCCCAAGCGCCCGGGTGGACGACCAGTCGGGCATTCATGGGCTGGCTACTATCTGGGCTCAATCCCTAGAGATATCCAGACAGAGGGGCGACTTGACACTCATGGGGCAACTGGGGCCTAGGCCTTTTCCCTTCGACACTCTTTGATCTCTATGGCCTGCTATGGGGTTGGGCACAGGCTCGGAGGTTGAACTGGACCCAGTACCCCAGCAATGCATCTAAAATCGCCATTTGCAGAGGGAAGTTGATGAAGAGCGGCGAAAGTCGATGAAGTGACTAGATATGGAGAAAAACGAGCCTTCCTAAGAACAGAGGAAGAGGTCGGAGATGAGAGAAGTGGTTTCATCTCTGCTGTAAAAGATGTGACTTTTGGGTTTTCCTGACCCTTCGATTTTCCAATGTGCTGTTGGTTCAATAAATACATAGAGAAAGAGAAAGAAAAAGAAAAAGGAAAATCGTAAGTGAAAGAAATCAACGTGCCATCCGTGAAAATATGGGTGCAGATTGTGGATAAAGTAATAATGACAGACACTATGGCAGCGGTCAAACATGCTATGTCTATTGTCAGGCCCAGCCCTGGGGCAAGGCAGGAGGGGCAACTGCCCAGGGCCCCCACCTGCCCAGGGCCCAGATTAACGTCTTCCCCGGAAAACGACCGGAGATTCTGTAGCCGGAGCTTGTCTAGAATAGTGGCATTGGCGTTATGCTCACAACAATCCGCTATGATCGCCGTCACCCTCCCGTCCTTGTCTTGCTCTTCATACGCATTAATGAAATGGAACGTCACGTATAACGGAACTTCCACACTTGCCACCTTCAAAAAATTTGTGACATATTCAAAAAAAGAAAACAAAAGAAAGAGAAGAAGCTTTTACTATAGATAAATTTATAATAACGAGGATGTTGCTCCGGTTTTGAGTTTGGTCCTCAATTGATCATTGTTTTGAGTCATCCTAGGAGTCAATATGATATAAAGCAACAATATGAGTACAAAATCTTAGATATGAAAGATGAAAATGTAAATTGAGATCATGGTTTCAAACTTTCTTTCTAAAGTTCTACATTTTCAAGGCTTTAAATATTAATATTCACCATTGTTTACTTGGTCGGGTACTAGGCATCACCAAGGTGAGTCATATTGGTATGAAAAACCTTTTGATCTTTGATTCTTTACCACCAGGGTATAGATTTTCTCCGACGGATGTAGAAGTTACTACATTACTTCCAAAAGAAGATTCATCATCAGCCTCTACCATCGAAAATATAATAGAAGTAAATCTTTATGCTCATCATCTTAAGAAACTTACCGGTTCTCTATTTCTATCTATATATTCTACACTCTTGTATTTTGATTATAGTGATCTTATTCTTGGCCAAATTCAGGTTTCATGGTCAGGAGTCCGTCTTAGAATGTTTCGAACTAGGGCTTTAATAAAATATATTTGCAGGTTATTTCTCTTTATATATTAAGTTCAACTGCTTATGTATACATTCTGTGATTATAATCAAGTTTTCTTTGCTTCTTTCTTTCCAGTTTTCTTTTTTTCAGTTTTCAAGCAACCAAATGCGGTAGGATACAATTTTTTTGTTGTATGTAATCTAAATTAAATGTTTTATTTCGATTGTAAAAAATATTTTATTTGTTAAGTCTAATAAAAACTACCATTTACAAGGATTTTTTTATTATACACTTGAACTTTAATTATATACATTAGGGGCCTTTATTTTGTTCTGCCATGCAGTATCAAAACTCTCGGGACCCGGCCCTGTCTATTGTTTCTCTTTTGGTAGCGGGCTTAACATTAACGTGTCCACTGAGCCATTGAAAACTTCCTTCGCCGCACAAATTTAATAAATGCAGCAATATGGATTTTTAGTTATGATTTCTAATGACCCCTGCTAAAGGTATGTTACTATACATTAATTTTCTTGTAGTGTAACAAGATTGGTGGTGTTTGTCACACTAAGAATATTTAGAATTACTTTTATTGGCTTTGTACTATATTTATATACCTTAATCCTTTCAATAATATTAAAGTCTCTTTCATAATATTGTTTACCACCTGGAACATAAATGTAGCCATACATGCTGATCATAGGAGCACCACCTATGAGTCACATTTTCTAAACCAAACACAGAGTCGAGAGCTACTGCTTCCACTTGCGGGAAAATCCCCTATTTTTGAATCCTTTGTTTGATGATGGGGAATTTCATCAAACCCCTTCCGTGCCTGACCAATCGAAAATTAACTGGTTTTAACGAACCCTTAATAATTCTTAGCATGTGTACTGTGACACTCTGATGTTAAAAATACAACAAGAGCAGTATGAAAGGAAGTAAATTGATTGGGATGGTTCAATAGAACCAAAGCTATGTTGTCATGCTTCTCCTGAGCGGTATGGGAACACTCTATCCATTGTGTTCCCTTTACCCTCAGTTTAGACATACAATCTTCGGACGGATGGATCAAGTTTTTGAGGGGTTTATAACATAAAACATGTCTATACATACTAGCTAATGGTGGTTATGGCTTCCCTTCTTTCTGATTCAAAGTGATCATTTTTGAGAATATTTTACCCCAAGGCTAGACAAACAAGGATATCAAGCTATATACAAGAGAAAATCAAATGAGGTAGGTGATGAATTTCTTTGCATTATGAAAGTAGGTTCTGATATTCTGCATGTTATCAGTCCTTTGATCTTGTTCCATATTTGCAGGTTTATTCTGGTAATATTCATACAATTGCAACATTTTTTTGCAGAGATAGATTTTTACATGTAAAAATATGAAGGTAGCCAAACTGTTTGTGTTATGACCTTCGAGTTTTAGGTGGTTATGGAACATGCTGAAATAGGTGTGATTAGTACAGGTTGAATTTAATAAGGCTTCCCAGTCATTGACAGATGTTGTGGTTTCAAGTGTTCAAAAGAAAACTGCTCTAAATCGACTAGTTTAGGTGGTCTGATTGCATTTGAAGTTAAGCATTTTCTTTGTCTCTCAGATTTCTGGTTTTTGTTTTTTTGCCCTCTTAAATTGAAATATCTAATTCTATTTGTAGGATAATATTGCACTAATAGTAGTCTTGGAAGCAAAATTCAGTTATTAGTGTCATGATATTCCTAGGAAACGACAACTTTGCTGCTTCCACTTGCTGGAAAATCGCCTGTTTTTTAATCAACACCAGAACAAGCAAAGCTAGATCCCAACTCTTCACCTCTTTCGGTTCAATGAAGAAAAGCTTTGGAGGTGGAGGAGAAACTCTTCATCTCTTTCAGTTCAATAAAGAAAAGCTTTGGAGGTGAAGGGAGAGAGAGAGTGATGGGGCATGGAGTAGGCCCATATCTAGGCCTAGACGAGATAGGAAGCCCAAGTTTAATGATGATTTTTATTATTATTATTTATCTATTTAATCGTACTTTTTAGATTTATCTGTTAGGGTTTTCTATTAGTGCCTATAAATAGCACCTTATGTTTTTGTTTTTGGGAGACTTGATATGATATTGAAAATTTGAGAACAGCGATGTTTATTTGTTATTTCTTTTAATTTTATTATTCTTTGTAGCCGAGCTACATCAATTTGGTATCAGAGCCTAATTCTCTCTTTCCTCTGGACTTTTTTGAATTCCCCAAATCAGAACCCTAACTTCCAAAACCTTATCTTTCTTCTTTCCTAAAAATCAAATCCCCAAATCCACCTCCGCCTCCCTCATCGACACCTCCACCGTCGCCACACACTTCGTCGATTCCTCCACTTTTCCCCTTCTCGACTGCCTTCTTTATATAATCCTCCAACCTATCTCCATTTAAGTTGAGGAAGACGTGGTTCCCTTTTCTTCAACACTCAACTTCTCAAGAAGCCTAGTGGTTGCAGAAGGATCTTTGATTTCAGCTTTATTTCCTTGGGATTCGACAACCTCTTGAAACATTTCCATGAAGCTTTTGCAATTTTCAACTGATGCAAATCTTTAACAAAAGAGCTCGTCATTCAATTCTCCATCAGCATGACTCGCACAGATCTTAAGAGTCTTCGATTGTCGCACTCCAATTTTTCTAGGAGATCCAGCCGCAAAGTCAAGAGAGATTAGCAAACAATAAAACTACTAGAGGATCGGGAGATCCAGCCGCAAAGTCGATCGAAGAGAACCCGCCAAAACCTGTCAAATAACCCAATTAAATTATCAAAATTACTGGATTTTTCATAAATCCTGCTTGTCATTCCCGAACTAGTGTCGTTCCTTTGTTTCAGTTGTTGTTCTCCACTGTAGGTTGCTATCTTCTGTTACCACTGCTGTCTCACCTTTGCTCATCTTGATCTGCCATTGCCTGCCTTCATCGTTGCTATAAAAAACTTTTGATTGCACACTTTATTTGATTCCCTTGCAACCATGCTAAGGTATCGTAGGCATCCTAACGGCTCTTCAATGTGGTACATTTTCTATTACTTTGAAAACTCAATTAATATTCGTGATATTTAAGTATATTTTGTTTGATTGTTTTAGGTTCCAGTTTCTTTAATAAAGCATAAAGAGTATTAAAAAAATATATATACTTTTGCTTTTTAAGTTATTCTTTCGTGACTCGTGCAATCTATGATATAAAATCATATTACATTTTTGAATTTATGTTTGTTGCATTAGCATATAGTTTATAAATTTCCTTACTCAGTGAAATTTTAGATTCTATCTCGATATGTGACCACGAAAGAGATGTTGTTGAACCTTCTTCACCTAACACAAAAGATCCAATTGAGAGACTTAATAATTTTGACTTAAGACTACAAGCTTTATCTCAAGATCTAAATGATAGTCTAGTCTGTATTACCCGTCATCATGATGCAAATAAAGCACAATTTGATTCAGTCACTGCATCGGTAAGTAATTTAAATTCAATGTGTGTGGTCCAATTATTTCAGCGTCAATACGCCCTTAAACAATAAACTCATGCAATGAATCGAAAAATGGATTTGCTTTTAAAACATTTGGTTAAACATGGGATAGGTGAATATGTTGATGAAACTGTTAGCAAACACGTAGGGTCAACACACATTGGAGGTACCTCACACGAGGTTACCTGCAATAGAAGACCTTCAGCTCAACCTAGGTGATCGGTTTCAACCTGCTAATGTTAACTTCCCATTAGATTACCAACCACCAAGGAAAAATTACCCACCAAATCAAGTGAGAGAAGATGTCGCTCCTTAGTGATACTAACCTAGGGTTAATGGTAATTGGGATAGAGATCAAGATAGACAGGTTAGACAACCTCAAAGGGACATCACAAAAAAAGTAAAGGTTAGTGCTCCTGAATTTGATGGTAGAATGGATCCTAATGCTTTCTCACGATTGGTTAGTTGATGGAATATTGCAGTTGGTATGGAAATGATTGATAGTGAACGGATTCGGTTTGCTAAAATGAAATTAACCAATTCAGCTAAGATGTACTGGTAGAATGTGTTGCAAGACATGATTCGTTGGGGTGAACCACCCATAACCTAATGTGTTGTTATGAAGGCAAAGTTGCAAGAAAAGTACATTCCTCCATCATATAAGAGTCAATTGTTCTCCAACATGATTAATCTAAAACAAATGACTCTTAGTGTGCATATTTGAAATATTACCTTTAAATTGAAGGAAGCTAGGCTTAGGTGTAGTGGTTCCATGTTGAGATCAATTTTACATGCACTCTTTGAGGTTCGACATTCAAAAGATGGTTAAATTGCATGCTCCACACACTATCGAGGATTCATATCAAAAAGCCTTAAAAGCCGAGAGATTCAATAGACCCTCCTCTTTTGCACACACTGGTCAGTCAAAGTCACAATCCATGTCATCAAATGGTAATACTAGGCCCAATAACATTAGGAGCAACGAGTTTAGTTTGTGTAACTCTCTTCTTGTTGCTTCTCCTATTGAGTCTAAGGCTAGTAGTTCATCGATTATCTACCATAAGTGTCATCACAAGGGTCATATTGCATCTCGTTGTCCCCAACATGCATTGGCATTAGATGTTGAACAGAGTAGTTTGGAGAATGAGGAAGACCAAATTGTTGATCCTTTAAATTATTTTGGTGATGAAGATGATCTTCATGAAGATTGTGATGATGATGCGTGTGTTGGTGTGGTTAGATGTGTGCTATCCATAATTGTAGATAATGATAATTGGAAGCGTACTAGTATTTTTCACACAGTCATACAGAGTGGAAATAAGAAATGTAAGTTAGTGATCAATGGGGGTAGTTTAATGAATGTGGTTTCTAAGGATCTTCATTAAATTGGTAAACTTGAAATGAGACCACATCAAATCCTTTTAGATTAGGGTGAATGACCATGCTTTACTTTTGTCGCTCAAAGGTGTGTAGTCTCTATTGAAGGGGATTATAAGGATGAAATCTATTGTGATGTGCTACCCATGGATGTTGCCGTATTATTTTATGTCGCCTTGGCTTTATGATCTTAATATTTACCAATTTTGGTAAAGACGCATTTATTCCTTTAAGTACAAGGGTAAGAACATTATTTTGAGACCTGCTAAGCCTAAAGGTTGCAATGGTAAACATGACATCTCTAAACTTCCTGAACGGAATTTGCATATTTTAAAATGTAAAAAGTTTGAGAGAGATGGAATTGAAACTAGTATGTGCTTAGCATTAGTGGAAAAAAGAAGTTTCATCTGATTCTTCAATTGTCGATGTTCCTTTTGAATTGAAGAATTTTCTAGATGATTTTGTTGATATGGTGCCCGATGAGTTGCCTAGTGAACTACCACCTTTAAGAGACATCCAATAACATGCTATAGATTTAGTTCCAAGTTCTCAACCGCCTAACTCATGTCATGCAGATGAATCCAAAAAATAAAGAGGAGTTGAATAAAGCAAGTAGAGTGACTCCTAGAGAGAGAGGTGATTTTTGAAGCATAGCCTTAATCCCAGCAAATGCTTTAACATAAGAAAGATGGATCTTCGAGAATGTGCAGATAAGAGGTCACCAACAAGATCACACCTCCAAATATAGATTTCCTATCCCTCGCCTTGAGGATATATTGACCATTAGCTGGTTCCTGCTGGTTCTCTAAGATAGACAGGTAGTGGTTATCATCAAATTTAGTGTTAGTCAGAGGATTAGTGGAAAATCGCATTTAAAACACTAGATGGTTTGTTTGAGTGGTTAATCAAAGGTTTTGGTTTGTCTAATGCCCTAGTACTTTCATGAGAGTTATGACCCATGTCCCGTAGCCTTTCATTGTGCCTGGTGGTCTACTTTGATGACATATCGATCTATAGCCAATCCAAAGAAGGTTACATTTTAGAACACCTTTCGACAAGTTTTTCTCACTCGAGGTGAAGCCAAGCTTTATGTTAACCTTAAGTATGTTCCTTTATAACCACATGTGCTTTTCTTAGGCTTTATTGTGTTTGAACATGGCATTTCAACTGATCCCGAAAAGGTTAGAGTTATTAGAGAGTGGCCTGAACCAAAATCTATCACTGAGACTCGTAGTTGTCATGGTTTAGCTTCTTTCTATAGAGATTTATAAGGATTAGCACTCATTATGGATCCTTATCATGCATCGTTTAAAAAATATGAGTGTCACTGGTCTAATGTCGCTAGCCGCATTCGTAGAAATCATGTCAAATATAAGGCACCTGCTTTGAGATATCTTGATTTTACTAAAGTTTTAAAGGAAAAACTCAATGATGCTAAAAAGACTATATTCTCTACATATAATAAAGAGTTTATGTTATGAAAGTGCAGCTTCCTGTTTTTGGAGGTTTTATTTGTTTTTGTTGTTTTTTGACCACCAAGCTTTAAGATATTTAAACTCACAAAAGAAATTGAATGCTCGACATGCTAAGTGGGTTGAATTTTTAAATGAGTATTCTTTTATGATTAATCATCGTGTTGGTAATCGTGTTGGTATTGAAAACAAAGCTGCTAATGCACTTAGCCAATTAACTGTTACACTTCATCGTATGAGTGCTTATGTCATTGGGTTTGATAGATTCAAAGATGAGTAATCCTAATATCTCGACTTCGTGTTATTTATGATGAAGTTAATAATGGTAACCACATGAGTATTGTTACCTTCTTGTTGAAAATGGTTATTTGTTTAAAGTGACTAAATTGTGCATACCTCGGACATCATTTAGGGATTTATTAATTTGGGAGATGCATGCAAGTGGTTTAGCTGGACATTTTGGGAGGGTAAATCTATCAGTATCGTCAAGATAGACATTTTATCGCCTCAAAAGGATGTTGCTAGGATAGTTGCACAATGTAGAACATGTCAGTTGACTAAGGCTAAGAAACGAAACACTAGCTTATATACTCCTTTACTTGTTCCTCATGAACCTTGGAAGGATGTTAATATGGACTTTGTTCTTGGATTTCCTAGGATTGATAGAGGACATGATTCTATTTTGTTAAGCCAAGTGATGTGTTTTCTAAGATCGCACATTTTATTCCGTGTAACAAAACCAATGATGCTTCACATGTTGCTAAATTATTTTTTAGAAAAGTTATTAAACCGAATGGTTCTCCTTCCACCATTGTATTTGATATGGATGTGAAATTTGTCAGCTATTTTTGGAAAACTCTTTGGAAATTGTTTGGCACTACTTTGAAATTTTCATCTACTTTTCATCCTCAAACTGATAGTCAAACTAAAGTTGTTAATTGTAGTTTAGGTGATTTGCTTAGGTACTTGGTTGGGGTAAAACAAGGTGTCTGGGATTTAATTTTGTCAACAGTTGTGTTTGCTTATAACAATTCTATTAACCGTTCAACTAGCAAAAGTCCTTTTCAAATTATTAATGGCTACTCACCCCGCGCGCCCATTGATCTTGTTCCTTTACCACCTCACATGCTTGTGTCTAAACTCTACGTGCAACTTTGCAAACGTGATCCATGACTTACATGCTGAGATTGGGTGAACGATTTCTCTAAGTAATGCAGAGTATAAACTGGCTACTGATGAGCATCGTAGATCTAAGGAATTTTTATGTTGGTGAATATGTCATGGTTCGCATTCGTCCTAAAAGAATTCCAAAAACTTTATGCAAGAGCCATGGGCCCTTATCCTATCATTTGTAAACTAGGATCTAATGAATATCTTCTTGATTTGCCTAATGACATGGATATTAGCCCTATTTTCAATGTAGAGGATTTGCTACCTTACCGAAGCACTTTTGAGCCCTCTACTTTGCCTTCTAATGTGTCTGCAGGTGAAGCTAGCAAAGGTGCACCCACTCTGCTTTCGTTATAGTATTCTAAAGAGATGGTGGATATTATCTTTGATGATGAGTTTGTGATTTCTAGAGATGTTGGTTTTCGCCGTTTCCTTGTCAAATGGCATGGTCGTCCTGATTCTGATGCTACTTGGATACAGGAGGATGATCTCGGCCATTCGATCCTTCTCGCTGTTTGATTGCTACCTTTCCTCTCACTCTTCGGAGTTGAGTTATTTTCAACCTGTGGGGAATGATAAGCTGCTGAGCAGGGCCTTCCATATCTAGGCCTAGACAAGATAGGAAACCCAAGTCTAATGATGATTTTAATTATTATTAGTTATCTATTTAATTGTACTTTTTGGATTTATTTGTTAAAGTTTTTTGGGATTTATTTGTTAGGGTTTTCTGTTGGTGCCTATAAATAGTACCTTATGTTTTTGTTTTTAGGATACTTGATATGATATTGAAAATTTGAGAACTTCGTTATGTTTATTTTGTTCACTTTCTTTTTAATTTTATTATTCTTTGTAGCCGAGCTACATTAGGGAGAGGAGAGAGAGAAGAGAGGAGAGAGAGAGGGATGGGGTGGGGTATTTTTAAGAAAATAAAAAATTTTGGGGGCCAATTAGATATTGACACGTGGTAAGAGAGAGTAGAGAGTGGTCATGTAGGATTATTTTAACTTCCTTAGTCGGTAACTGATGCCTTGGGACCAATACAATACGAGACCACCCAAACGTGGGATTATTTCTAGTTAAACAAAGATGTGAGATCGACAAACAAGGACCTGTTAACTATGGGTTATTTATGTCAATTATCCCTTATTTAAATTCATTAATGTATTCATTTAGAACTTTATACTTATTATATGTTTTTAATTCTGTATAATTAAGTTTTTAAGTCCGAGATGATATAAGCATGATTTAATATTTGTTTAGCTCTTTACATTTACTTCGCTTTAAAGGTAAAGTAAATCGGAGAATGTTTTGATTTTTGAAGTTAAATCCTTATATATATATATATATATATATATATATATATATATATATATATATATATATATATATATATATATATATATATATAAGTAATTACAATATATAATTCACACATATATTATTAAACTCTTTTTTTCTTTTTTTCTTTCCTCATGAATACTTGCTCATTCAAGACCCTATATTTGAAATGAATTATTGAATAGATGGAGAAGATACCCATATTTTTACCATTTTATTAATTGAATGTTATCATTCCAGGAACGAATGGAATACCAAAGTAGATAAGTCTAAAACAACAATAAATCTCCTGAAGATTATTCTATCCACCATCTCCCATTAGATAATGATGATTACTGAGTGAAAACCTTTAAGCTTCGTTTGGAACGCGGAAAGTACTAAAGAAAGAAAATAAAGAGGAAAATATGGAGCAAAAGTGGAAGAAAGGAAAATTTAGAGGAAAATAAAAAAATAAGTTTAAACTGACAAGTTAATTTTATATGTTTATTTAAACTTTATTTCATGCTTTTTCTATTATATTAAGGACTAAGAAATTTTAAAATATGTAAAATTTTGAGTAATTTTGATTATATTTGATTTTCTTTTATATTTTCTATGATGAAACCAAACATGAGAAAATCATTTTCCTTACTACAGGAAACTACGTCCGCATCAGTCAAAGTACTTAGTATTTTTTTTCTTCACCTATTACTTTCCGACTTCCAAACGAAGCCTTAAAGTGGAAAGCCATGGGATCCATCTCATAAATGACCATGCCCTAGATCATCATCATCATCAACAGAATGACAACCAAGGTACGACTTCTCTCCGTTCCGTTTTATTTATATGTTTGGGAATTAGAAGTTGGAGTTCAAATGTTAGTATTATATTATTTTAAATGGTATTTCAAATAGATGTGTTTCCTATGAAATAGAAATGATAAGCACATTAGTCTAGCAAGAATTAAAAATAACCTAAGACACTTTTTTATTTTTATTTTTTAAATGAGACTTTTTTGAGTTAATTCTTTTGCAATTTTTATATTAGAATCAGAAAGTACACTATGTTCCTTATGTTTTTCTTATTCTCCTTGTTTTTTAGAACATAAAACAATTTATTATTTAGTGGATTTTGTCTTGATTGGCCCATGGTTTTTCTCCGATAAAGGGGTTTTCCACGTAAATTCTTGTATCTTTTACTTTCCATAGTTTATTTCTCTATTCTAGTTGATATTTTGTCAAGGTTGATCTCGGGATTTTTTTCCCAACACAAACCTTGGTTAATCATCCACTACTGTTAGTGTATTTATTCTATGATTAGGAGTGTAATTCTCTCTTATTATTTAGTTAAAAGTTCAACATCAAATAGATTTTCTAAAGGAAAATAGAAACATAATAACAACACATAAAATTATTTTAAGGAGTTTTACAAATAGGGAAAATTAAGTTATGGACCCCATTCAATTTATTCGAAATATATATGATCAAAAGACCTAAAACCAAGGTTAGGTCCCCTAAATTAAAAAATATTTGATAAAAATGACAAAATATTTGGTAAAAAGTTCAACAAACTTGAGGTTCTAGTTTCATATATTTTTCTAAACGTTAGGTCCTAGTTTCAGATAAATAGTTTCAAAAAGTTCAACATCAAATAGATTTTCTAAACGTTAGGTCCTAGGTTCAAGAAAAGTTCAAATATTTTTAAAATCGGTAACCTTGTCTTAGTTTCAGATATTTTGGTCTTAATTTTTCTAATAAATTGAAATGAGGACCCATAACACAGTTTTGCAAAAAAAAACAACTTGAATATATCTAACACCACATTCAACCTCCCAAACATATAACACACACATAAGTTGCTTGGATACTTTTTTTCCACTAATTTAATAAATACTAACACCAAGTGAATCGAAAGAGAGAAGATGTACCTTTGACGGGGAGATGGAAACTAGACTTGTCTTGATTTTTATGTCAGGTGATCCTCTGTATTCGACGTTCTTTGACATTGAATAGCTGGATGACTTCAAGTTGGATGATGATCTTGGAGCATCTTCATGATATATGGTGACGAATCCTTTAACTTTCCACTTTGAAAGCTGCCTTGCCACCGCACTTGAAGGGACCAACAAAGTGAGCCTTAAACTTGTTCCACCCATTGGATCGATACTTTCTTGTAATGGCAATTTGTGGGAAATAAAACCACCCCACGCTTCATTCTGCAGATAATGTGGTAAATTTTCCACACACTCCAAACCATTAACTGGGTATGGTTTACACCGTGCCTAAACCTGATGGCTTTCATGTGTTCAAATTGATCACCATGGGATATCCCAAATTGAAGTTGTGGAATACAAAAATGTGAAAAAGAATCATGCGGATGAGTAGAATCATATATTGTCTTGTTTATATCATCATCAAGAGGAACATGATGGAAGAACAAAGCAAATCCCAAGAAGTTGTCATCTTCACACCAATTCTTCGAAGCCTACCTATTTCATGTCCCATACTCTTAAGGATTACCCATTCCTGGCAGTTCCACAACTTCCCCGGGAATAATCAATATTGGTTTCATAGTCACACTTTAATAGACTGCTTTCGCATCCGAAAAGTTTTCTTTACAAAATCCTGCAAAAAAGTGGTATGTAAGGTAAATTTCATGCCTTCAAAATAGTTTTTTAAAAGGGTAAGTGTCATAAGTAATATTCATACCTGAATTTGTGATTTGAAGCAATTGAGAAGGTATGACCAAAGTAAATGTGTTGGATCACTTGATAAAGTTTTCAGGCATGGACAACCATATGCTTCTATCGCGTTGTGACACCCGATGGAAGCTTCTAATTTCTTCGCTATCAAGGATTCATAAGAGAAGGGTTTTTAACTGAAAGCTGAATGATGCCAAATAGGTATGCAACGAATATTGTTTTCACTATATTTAATGATACCAAAGAGAACAAACAATTATGTAACCACTGGGATTGCTCTTCCATCGATTGAACCACTTAAGTTCAGCTCTTCTAAGCAATACCGAGGCTTCTCGGGACGGTCAGTAATTTATGGAGCTTGACAAATAGAAGAAAAGAAAGAAGTCGTGGTCAAATGACCAATGCTGTTGAATAGTGTCCAAGGTTCCTACAATTGCTCAATGACAACAACTCAAGACCTTTTAGATGTTTAATTGATGATGGCAACTCTTTCATACTCATTCCATCTAAAAATAAAGGTATTCTAAATGTTCCATATCTCTCCGTGGAACCCAAAAATCCTCAAGATTGAACAATCATCGAGACAACAAGATTTTTAAGGTGTTCAACTTATAAACACGCTGGAAGACTAGTCAAGCTTTGCAAACTTGTAAATTTAATAGTTGAAGTCGAAAGAGATGACCTATTGAGCAAGGTAATACCTTTACATTTTGCTACCTACACGGCTGTATGTAAGTCTTGTGAGATGACCATTGAGTCAGGTAATTCTTTAATAATTTCTGAACACAATTTTCTACAAAAGGTCCTCAAGTCCTCATGGAGATGATGTATCGAGTTTGGTAATTCTTAATAAATTCCACTCAGATAAAGATAAACGAGCTCGCCATATTCCTTTTGAAACCCTGAAGCTTCTCCAAATTTGCACCATGAGAGAAATTCAAGAGCTCCTAAGGACCCAATAATGTTCGGGAGTTCCTTAATGGGAGTTGAATCTAAAGAAAGATTCTTTAAGCATTTCATATTCCCATGGATCTCTGGAAATATCTCAAAGTTTGAACAATTTGAGAGTTCAAGAGTTTCAAGGGATTCCAAAGATCCTGATGCTGCCAGGTTCTTAATACCAATTCTCAAATAAATTAAGGGTCCTTAAATGATTCATATTCGCGAAGATATCTGGGAATTTCTCAAACTGTGAACTATATGAAAGATCAAGAATTTCAAGAGACATCAAGGACCCAATAATGCTTGGGAGTTCTTTGATTCTACTCCCACTAAAATTAAGCACCTTAAGAAATTCCATCTTAGGAAATGCATCAACGGATGAATGAAACTGATAAAAACTTCTGCAACCTCCAAGATTCAGTTTCACTAAATTTGGCATGCTTGATAATTTTGGAATTTTCATGAGTTGTTTTGGGTCACTTAGATCAATGAACTTCAAGTTTTCAAGCACTGCAATAGAAGACATATATGTATTTTTTAAATCGAAACTTGCATGAATCACAGGAAAATTAGTAAAAAGAAAAAAAAAAGCAATTAAATAACAATGATTTCATACCTTATCCCCTTCCTGTCTCTTTATGCTGCTCAACCCTGCCAATGTGCCAAGGTTTTTTCCATGAAAATTTGAAGGCAAAACTCCAAACCTTCCCAATGAAGATATCTTAAATTGGGAAACTCAGTCTATTGCATGAATTTTATCCTTCTTTCTTGCTAGACTATGATGATCGTTGTAATAGACTTTGAGCAACCTAAGTTTCTTCATCTTGGAAAATATATTTTTTGTCTTGCCAAACACTTCATGAATCGTATTTCTTTTGATCTGCATGTCTGTAGAGATATGGTTTCTAGATTTTTCATCCGAAAACAAGAATAAGGAATAAGAGAAACAAAACAATTGATGGCTGAAAATGCATATTAAGTGACTAAGTAACTAACTTGCATTTAACTCTCACCTTCTTTGCTGAAAATGCATTATCAATATCATTTGATCCTTAAGCCACCTTACTCCATTTGCTGGGTCCTTAGGACATTCTTCACGAACAATTGTCCAAACCCATATGTTGTATCAAGTCATGCATTTGTATCTTCTCACACAATAGTTATTAGGCACCCATTATGAAGAACTCCGATATGCCACATGTTGCATAAGTAAATCATGTTCATCTAATATTCTCAACACAAAATCTTTGTCACTTCCTTGAAAAACACAATGTCTAGAAAAACTTCTTTTTCAAACGCAGATCAAGCCCACAAAAGCATACTCAACAGGTCATTAATTTCCTCTCTTAGGGCCTTTTTTCAATTATCTGGGCCACTTTCCATTCATCTATTGTCTTAAGCTTGACAAAGAGAAGAACCTAAAACTTTAAGGGCTAAAGTGATGTCTTCTGTTACACTTACCATGCAAGCTGAGAGGGCCACGACCTTTAGGCACATTTTGTTTAAAGGCATGGCAACTAAAGAGTTCAATAGCTTCTTCATCAGCACAATGATTTGTAGCCAGATAATAACACCCTTGATTTCATCGATGATTTACTTAGCCGATTACTATTATAGCAAATGTTTATCTCTAGTAGTAATAATGATCCTACTTCTTGGAGCAAACCAAATACAACTTTTAATCAGTGACTGAACTTGGTCCCAGTGGTCCACATCATCAATAACAATAAGAAATTTTTCTGAGTTAAATCTATCCTTTATCATATCTACTCCATCACTAATATTATTCAATTCTAATTTTGCATTCCCTTGAATATCACGAAGAAGTTCTTGTAGTAATCGAAGTCTATCATTGTGATATTTGCTAGATCACTGACATCTTCAAGAAAATCACCATTAAAGCGACATAAGAGATTATTGTTATAAACCATCTTAGCGATGGTAGTTTACCAACTCCACCAATTCCGCAGATCCCAAATCCACACGAATGTCATCCATACGAATTTTAGAAAGTAATGATTTTAGTTCTAAACGAAACTTCATTCCAACTATATCTCAGTCAGGTAAAAGTTTAGGTTTCAATCTTTATGATGAAGTCGACATTTCTTGCAATAGGCTTTTGATTCATACTCTACCAATAGTAAACACAAGGAAACATGTGGTGAATAATGGGTAGTTGATAAATATGATAAATATGAAAATTTCATATACTTAACTTTATCTACACAACTAAATCATGGGCATAAAGAAAGGATATTTATTTAAATATATGTCTAATTAAGTACCATTTCAATAATGTAGTATCAAGCATAAATGGGAAAGAGGGAAACAGGTGAGCAGAGAGATAATGTATGGCTTGTGTTAGCTATTATTCACGTTTGAAAGGTTATATACTAAAGTTAATATCTCTAGAATAGTATTACCTATAAGCATGATGATAATGCCAATCTTTGCTAGCAGTACCTGATTGAGTGTCTTAATCTAGTAAAGTTTTTCTTAAAATTTAATTAGAGTAGTACTTACTCATTCTCTATGGTCATGACACTATTTCACTGTTTATTTTTATCATGCTAATAAATTGCACCTGGACCCCACTTTTAAGTCTATTTGACTCTACATTATTCCGTCTATAATGATATCCTCATTTTTCCAAAAAAAGGGGGATAGTACAACGACAAGGAAAATTTCCTCCGGTTCGGTAGTTGATAAAAATTAAGCATGATATTCAAACTGAAGCAATATATCAATAAAGTAGACCCATTTAATATATGGTACCCACCTTGATTATCTAGATATACCAATCCATTTACACAATGTGAACAACAAGGTCAATGTTAAAGGTTATGTCCCTACATCAAGATATAGAAAATGCATAAATGTTGTGGCATGTGACTCGTATTGAGACTAAAAAGGTTGGGCAAATGCTCGAGCGAAGCAAAGCATAGTGAGGGCATTTGCTTTTTATGCATATCCTTTTTTGTTGGGGAATGAAATAATAGGTTGTAGGTGCAAGGGCGAAGCCCATGCAGTACGGTACGGTATGTTTAAGGTATAAGAGTATTTTTGTAATTTGGTCATATTCGAGGAAATTATAAATACCCTCCTATGTAATCCTATTTCAATGATAATAAAAGTTTGGGTTGTCGTTCCCGTGGAAATAAGCACACTGCTGAACCATGTAAAATATGTGTATTCTTCGTCTTTCTTACTCCGATTTTATTACCATTATTGCAAGAATCACAACACACATGTAATCACGAAAGCACACTTTATCACACAAAATCAAATATTTAAAGAATAAAAGGTGAATTAAACAAAAATGGTCATAGATAACTTTGCAAAACAAGGAAGAGAGATATGTTCAACACTAGAAAAGGGGAGACAGAACCCCAGATGGCATGGGGAATTGTATGAAAATTCTTATAACGAGTAGTATTCATGAGAACTCCTAGAAGAGCATCAACCTAATGTGAGTCAAAATCTCTGCTTATAATCATACTCTAAATGCAAAGTGACAATACGTACCAAACATACTGTTAGCTGCCGATGAGGACAACATATAATTTGTTCCCTCGCAAAATTTGGAGAAAAATGCAAAGAAAAGAAAGTAGAGAGAGGAAAAAGTATAAAGAAAATAAAATAAATACTTCAAATCTAATATATAATTTATATTTGCTACTTCAAAACCAAATTTATTTATTTTAGTTCATCAATATAAAGATCAAATTAATTAAAAATATGTAAGTTTCCAAGTAATTTTATTTATATATAATTTTCTTTGAGATTTTTCATTAGACAAACTAAATATAAGAAAATCATTTTTCTTCCTATTTTTTTCTTTCCTTATTAATTTTCAAAACCAAACATGTAACCTGGCACCTTTTCAAAGCTGTAAATGAGTGGTGACTAGTAGCGAATTTAAAGAATTCCAAATTCAGATGCTCAAATTAGTAAAATCAAAGTGTAAAGGAAGTTGAAATTACTCATTATCCTTGATCACATGCCAGCCTCCTATATTGGTTGCTTCAGCCATGGCAGCCCTCCATCTTTGCACCTTCTCTTCGTCTACAGTAGTTTCATGTTTGGCAAATGCTCTTCCAAAACTCCTTGTTTGTTTTCGCACATCAGAAGGATCCACATGGTAGAAAACTGGCAGGACTATTTGACCCTTTTCTTTTCTGCACTCCATGATCTCTTCAAAGCCTATCCAAACACCATTTGGAATCAGCATACCTTTCCCGAGAAAACAATAATGGAAAATCTGGATCTTTCAATGATTCCTGGTGGTTCTGTTCGATGTCCTTCCTCAAGTTTGTGATCTCTGAAAGTGTGAATACCTCCTTCCAAACTAATAAATAGAGTGATCCGTAAAATCATGTACCTTCTCTAAAGCTCAAGAGCTTCATCGAAGCTCCGGCGTTACGGTTTGAGCTGAAGAAGAAGAAGAAGCCATTTTTGGACAGGGTTTGTGGGAACTGAAATGCTGTAAGAGAGTTGAGGATCGACTTGCAGAGTCAATACTAATGTGAATGAAGCAAGCAAGCATTACTACCAGTCAATAATACCAGCTCACCCACCATTTATGAGGCGTGGACATGGAGGGCTGCCACTTCCTCTGCAAGTTGCCTTCCATTATTTTGTGGCATTGTTGTCACATTATGCTTGACGTTAATTATAATCGGGCCAGGTTTCGTGATTTAAAAAATATTTGATTAAAATGACAAATTATTTTATAAAAGGCCTAACAAACATTAGGTACAACCTCAATAAATTTTGGGTATTACCATGTGTTATGTATGACCTAGTACCTAAGGTTTACTAAGGTTTGTTCTATATCTAATTTTTTATCATCTTTATCAAATATCTTTGAAATTAGATGTGCCTTCGCCTCTTATGTTTTTTATCTTATTTTCAAATAAATTGAAATGAGGACTCATAACATAATTTTCCCTTTTTCTTTTCATTATTTTCTTTTTACTATTTATTATTAATCTTGACTATATCCCAAGTAGAAAGGTTTCTTTTCTAATATATGAGCATTTATGGTGACTCGTCCTTAAAATAAATTATATATTGAATTTAAAAGGATGAAACCATACTCAGATATCCAACTTTAAAGGCTAAATATTGGAATGTGTATATAGATCAATCAAAGGTGAACATCTTGTCACATAAGTATGGCAATTCATTTTGTTGTCAAAATTTTGCTTTGAATTTTTACTTTTATAGATTTTTCTTTTTCTTTTTCTTTTTCTTTTTTTTTTTTTTTTGAAATAAAGTTTATTAATGCTCAAAGCAAATATAATCAAGTAGAGGAATAACATGAAAAGGTGGTTCATGCCACACCATGGGGCTAGGAAACAAGATATAGCTTATCTAAAACATGAACTATCTCATTTGTTTGCCTCCTAACAAAATTTGACAAATAAATCCATTTTCATTGCTCAAAATATAGCTACTATCCCTAATTAGAGAGCCATACTCGCACCTATCCTTGTTTCTGTTACTTAATCTGTACGCATTTTGCATCTGTTTCCACTCTAACGTATTGAAATCCCAATTGTTTCACCCATGACAAAGCCTCTCTTACCCCCTACTACCTCCCCTTCCGAACTGGCAAACAACCATCCACCCAAGAGGATTGATCGAATAGAAAAAGACCGCGGCTATCGTGCACAACCATTCCCTACCAAGTTCTACCAAACTCATTCAAAAAGAAAGCATCAACATTACAAGTAACAAAGGGACTTTGGGGTACATGCCACTTGTAGCATACTCTAGAAACCAAAACAATATCTTCTCCAACCTTATTATAAACTTGCAACCAATCATATAAAAAACCCAAAGCATAATGAACAAGGCCTCTAGCACTTGACCGAGCATCCCTCTAAACCACATCATTTCGCGTTCTCCATATTGCCCATAACACCATAGCAAATCTTCCAAACTCTGATGCCTTTAAATTGGATAGTAAGGAGAATAAGAACTCCTGAACATTGCACCTTATAGATAATACTATCTATTTTATCTCCTTCCAACACAATTGAGGAAAAGGACATAGGATAAAGACATGAAATAAATTCTCAATAGCTAAGATACAAAGAACACAGTTACCTGGCACTTCTAACCCTTTAGCCCAAAGCCTACACCGTGTAGGGAGACAATCACGACTAGCCCTCCAAATTAGATGCTTTACTTTCGGTGGGAGAGCTAAATTCCGCCAACTGTTTCAATCTCCTGCAATCCAAATTTGTACAGCCTGGCCAAGTGCTAAAGTTTACCTTATAACCTTGACTCCTACTCACATACTACCCTTTGAATAAATGCCAAACATCTGTATGTCCTCTTTGTGTGAAGCGCGGTATGCAAGAGATTTCTGTTATGTCCCTATCATCAAAAATATCATGCAGTGATTCCATATCCCATTGTCTACAATTGGGAATCATTAAATCAATTACCTTAGCATCTTCCAACCCCTCCGAAACAAAAGTAATCAGCTTCATATTATCAAAATCCCGTACGTAGCTGTCATTCCAAACATTTACGGATGAGCCATCACCAATTTTCCAACGCAACCCCTTCCTTAGCACTACTGGAGAACAGTAGATGCCACGCCAAATGCAACTTAGGCTAGACCCCATATCAGCTATAAGAAAATCCCCATTAGGGAAGTATTTAACTTTGAAGAACTGTGAAATAAGCATGATCCAGGATCAACGATAAAATGCCAACCATGCTTGCAAGCACAGCTAGGACAGCTACAAAGTGAAACGAATGAAACCTCGGTAGGTTTTAAACCCCACCAAAATGAGTTCAGCATCCTCTGCAACTACTCAACTAAAGGTACAGGAAGTAAAAAAACACTCACACAAAAGGTAGGTATTAGCTGAGCAACATTTTTGCAGAACTCTTCTCGGCTTTTGAAAGATGTTTCCAATGCCACTTCTGTAGTCTTTCCTCCTAAACCTAGTCTAAACATAACTGAACACGGGTTTCTTATTCCTTCCAAGAAGAGCTGGAAGACCAAGATATCTACTTGTGTCCAAAGCTTGTGACACACCCAAGGAAACATATAGATCCAATTTTTTCCCCTCATGAACATTAGAGCTGTAAAAAACCCCTGACTTATGAAAATTCACTGCCTGACCCGATGCCTTTTGATACAGAGATAATATATTCTTTAAGGCAAAACATTCAGCCTCACATGCTCGAAAGAAAAAAAACACTATCTTCAACAACACATGAGAAAAAAAAGTTTCAGTGCCCCTCTACAAATTTGTGCTCCATGAATTAGTCCCCTAATCTCTGCATCCTTCAATGTCTGATAAAACTTTGTGCAGACATAAAATAAACAAATAGGTGATAATAGGTCACCTTGCCGAAGCCCTTTTAGAACAAATGGGACTGTAACTAGATTACCATTCACTGAACTTACTAGAGTATCGCACCATAGTGACACAAAGCATTATCAAATCAACCCAAGTTGGTACAACCCCAATCTAAGCATACTAATTTTCTAAATAATTCAGTCAATACGGTCATATGCTTGAGATGGTCAATTTTAAGAGCCATAACACCTTCCTTACCTCTAGTTTTCCTCTTCATGTAATGGAAAACTTCAAAAGCAATTAGTGCATTATCAAGGATGGAACGTCCTGTGACAAAAACTGACTTAAATTTTGAATTGATTTTAGGAAGCACCAAATCTCAACTGATTATCTAAGACTTTAGCCAAGATTTTGTAGGCCTACAAAGGGAAATCGGCCAAAGATCTTTCATAGTAACTGGGGAAGTACATTTCGGCACCAACACAATATGAGTATCGTTAAAGCTAGAGGGAAACTCACATTTTTCAACCCATTCCACTCCACACATGAAATAAAGACTTCCTTACCGACCAAATCCCAAAACTTTTGGTAAAAGGCAGAATTGAAGCCATCCTGACCAAAGGACTTGTTCGGATGCATCTGAAAAAGTGCACTACGAAACTCCTCTATAGTAAAAGGGGCCGATAACATCTCATTATCATCACTTGAGATCGCGGGCTTAACACATGCAATGGCAGGATCATATTCACCATCACAAAATAAAAATAACTCGGTGAAATATGACAAGGCAATGTCACATATCTCGTCCCCATCATCACGCCACACCCCATCGGTATCTTTCAATCGAATAATCCTATTTGTTTTTTTCCTAATTGATGCCATAGAGTGAAAGAACCTTGAATTAAGGTCACCCTCCACCAACCAGAAATATTTTAGCTCCTTTGCCTCTAAAGGTCCTTCAATAAAGAAGCATACTCAGCCTTCACTTCTTCCATGCATTGAACAGAGATCACATCAAACTTATATTGGAGTTCTCCAATTTCCTTTGTACAACTCTTAATGTCCTTTCTCAAAGAAGCAATAAACCTACTACCGCATAATTTAAATGTCTATGACACATATAACCTCCTTAACAACTTTTTGATCATAAGAGCCCTGCCAAGCTTGGAACACCTTACCTCTCAACCCTGTAGCTCATGTAACAATGCATTTTCAAACTTAGATCTCCTCCCTACTTGCTGTGGATGCACTAACTCATTCCAGTCAAAATAGGTGTATGATTCGATATCGAAACCACTAAATTCTCCACATATGTAGAAGGAAATAGCAACATCCAAGAATCCGAACAATATGCTGTTGTAATTGCTACCTGTACCTTTAGACCGCTGCCATGTGAATGGATATCCCTATAGGTCCAAATCATGCATGTTACAGTCTGAAGTCACCTCTCTAAAGCAACGAAAAAGCCACTCAGGATGCAGAACATGCCCCAACTTCTTAGATGGGTTCAACATATAGTTGAAGTCACCCACTAAGCAGCATGGGAGGGGAGAAGTTGCATGTAACGTACGAATAAGATCCCATGTAACGTGTCTCTTACTTCTGTCAGGATGACCATAGAACCCAGTGAGCCTCCACTTGCCTTTCTTCATATCAAGAACTTTCAGGTCAATATGATGTTTCGAAAACAAACATACATTGCAAGAGTTTAGTTGCTTCTAGAATACACACACCCCCACTACGTCCTTCCTTATCAACTAAAAATGAACAATCAAAGCCTAGTTCACGTCTTACCTCCTCCACCCTATTAGAGTGACAAAGAGTTTCAAACAGAAAAATAAAATCCACCATGTGAGTTCTAGCCAACTCATGAAGCACTTGAACTACCAGGGTACTACCAAGTCCCCAAAAATTTCAACTTAAGACTATTATGGCGACCAGCAAACTTGGGAACCAAGTCATGTTGATAAAAAATGATGAGTAGGCAAATCCTTCAGCAATTCAGCTTCTGCTATAGATTCCCCAACCACATCCTTTACTAGAGGTAAAGAACTCTTCACTGCAACAACCATAGTATCATTAGTAGAATAGCTTCCATCCATTTCCATTAGTTTGTTTTGTTAGGTCTAAAGAATTACTGGCCCCATCCCTTCGATACCCCTTCACGCTTTCTGTCACGTCAATCTTAATTCACCATGAAGACTCCAGAATTTCCACTCTGGAAAAAGGGCAAAATCGTATTTCTTCGTCGTAATCCGAAATTTGGCTTCAGATTTCTGGGATGACAAAACAGATTTACCGCTGAATCGCCCTGAAACCTAGCTATCGTGTCGAATTTCATTAATTCGAGATACTTGAATTTACACGCTTTTCGAGACATCGAAGCCGTGTCAGAAAACGAAATGCGATGCGACAAAAGTCAATATAACATGACTTCATAAACATGTTACATGAGCAGAGCAGATGACTAAATGCCACGCCGGTATACAAACGCCTAAATCCAAGATTCATGCATTGTATTTAATGGGGCTAATGAGCTAAAACATAAAATAAATCACGTTTATCTTCAAACAAAAAAGAGAAAAGGGGCAGTGGCTCGACCAAAAATGGAGGAGTAGCAGGTTGAGGGTTTTTGAGTTTTTTTTTAGAGAGACAACACCTTCTCTCTAAGATCCCTGCACCTGGACTGGTCGAAATTTGTCAGACAAGAAGGAAGTGGCTCCACGCAATGAGGGCTTCGCGTGGTACTTGCTTTTAAGGAGTTTCGACAAACTCCAAGGGATGTAGGATTTATCCTACTTGGTTTATTTTCGATTTAAGTGTGTTTCGTTGATGATTCGTGAATTGAGGCCTTAAAATGTACTGGCTTGATCTCGTCCCAAAACTCGGGACCGAATTATTGAAAATTTTCGGGAGCTCATCGATGATCCGCGGATCAGAATGGCTGTTTTGGGTGCTCAATGGTATAAATTATGCCACTATAAATCATGTTTTGATGTGTATGAGGCCGGAATGGCTAGGAATCTGCTCACGGCGGAACCGATGTAGTAATGGTCGTGGAATGCGAACCTGGGCGTTTTACTTTTGATTGAGAGTGTTCACGAAATAAAATTTGTGAGAAAAATGTGTTTGGTTGAGTAATTCAAATCGAATTGCTCGTGGTTGTTAATTAGCCCACGTGAGCTAATTTTTGGTGTAATGGATTGTGAAATTGCATAATATGTTTGTGTGATTAAATTATGTAAATGTATGTCATGTTATATATATATTTGTACAATGTTATATAAATTGTATTGAATTGGCATCATGCATTCCATATGCCGCACTTTAATTCCTGTGAAAGAATAAAAGGAAATGAATGCAGATGGTTTCGAGAATTGCTCGGGAGTGGCTGACTAATAATGATAATTACTCCGAGTGTCCATTACAATATCAAGGGTAGTCCATATAAGATATCAATCGCCTAGCTCTGCCAACTGGATATACATCGGAGGGCTGTCCACCAAATAGATTATCCGAGCCTGGCCCCACTACTTATATCGGAGGGGTTTGTTCATAATTAAAAACAACACTTTGTTTTGAAAATAATGTTTCTCATACAAGGCTTAGTATGCGAGGAGTCACGAGACTCGACATGGGTTAGTCATTTGTACATTCGAAGTAGGTTCACGTATTTGTTTTAATGCGTTGCCATATAGATCATGGCATATGCACTTAGGTGGGGGAGTAACCCATTTCTGGGTGATTCCACTATCGGGCACAGCTCACCCCTGCCGAGGGAATTATATTATTTCGTGTACAAAGAGCGCATGAGGAGACTCGCCATGAGGCCGAGCATCAAAGAAAAATGCCAGGGGTTTGGTGTTTTATGATGAATACACGTATTAGAATTCTAGAATTTTAATATATGTTGTATAAGAGTAAATTTATTAACTCTTGAAAACTATGGTGTATAGTTGATGTTTATTGACGAGTATTGTCGTATGGGCCAAAATGGCCGTTTTTAATCATGTATTCGCCTTACATCACGTCGGGATGTGTCGAGATTTGGTGAGAGCTCCCGCACAAAGGAGACTCGTCCGATTGGGTGAGAGGTGTCTGCCATCCCGACATTCATACAGAGCATTCGCTGGTTGACGAAGTTGTCAACTGACACCCCGTGATCGTGCCACAGCTTTGCATCAAAGCTTAGGCATACCAACATCTAGGAGCTCTGGTTTGGGTAATCCATCACCACTCTGTGTGGTTCGATGTAGGCTTTATGTATGAGATTACCTAGGAAGGCACTGAATAAAACTCAGATTAATCGCATGTGTCTTCAGTGGATTTTACGAATTGTTGTGCAGGTAATATGCATAATACGAATGATGTGTGATCATGCAAGGTGGTTTTGGAGTAGGTAGCACATAAGTGTTAGAAAATTTTGGGAGTTTTACAAAGGTGTAAATCGAACACAGAATAAAATAAATAAATTCAATAAATTTATTTTATTAGCTTGATAATAAAAATAAAATTTTAATAAATTTTAAGATTGAACACTAGGTTTAGTGTTGGATTAAGAGATTTTTTGAGGGAAATTTTGGACAAAATGTCCAAAATTTAAAAGAAAAAAAAAAGGTGAAGAAAATTATTTTCTATGTTTTACAAATAGAACCAAGAAAATCTAATAAAATAAATTTTTATAAATTTATTCTAGTGTTCGAAAATAAGAAAAAAAATATATATATATATATATATATATATATATTGTATTTTCTAGTAGCTGGAAATTAATGTGTGAAAAAAAATTTTAATTAAATAAAATAAAATAAGATAAAATCAAACAAAATGATACAAAATTTTGGAAAAATGAAATTTTAAAAATAAAATTTTTTCAGGGATAAAAAAATGATTTGACATGTGGAATCAAGTGTCTCGCATTGCTTTATGAACAAGGACACTATGTGGCTGTATCAGACATTCAGGTATGAATAGTGTCTCGGGCGTGTTTATGCCCTTGTAGATACCGCATCGTATTAACCCGCCATTTGACATGAGATGGTTAGTCGGTGACGAGGACGTAGAGGGCTCCACGGTACCGATCGCACCACCGCATTTGATCAGCAGACCTTTGCAGGCTATAGGTGAAGCCATGGATCGCAGCCTATAGCACAGCCGTATGGGAAGAAGTAATCGTGGAGGTCCTAGTACCTGCAGGTTTAGGGGGCGCATCATCCTCCGACATTCATGTGGGGAGATCCCATTATGGCATCATTGTCTCATGTGCATAGAGAAGGTGTTGGGAGGCTGGCAGATTACCTCCGACGCGACCAGACTCCACGCACGCCCGCCAGGCGAGGCCCGCACGTGAAATGGCGCAGACCCCAGAGACCTGCAGGCTTTGATGACGCTAGTTCCAAGATCTTTTCATGGGGAAGTATTTTCTCCGACATCATGAGAGGCATGCGAAGGCTCAAGAGTTCTTGCAGAAATGGGGCTGCGGGACGATGATCGTGATGGATTACATGGCTAGATTCACGGAGCTGGGGCCCGTATTGCCGATGACATGCCACGTACATGGCCAAGGCCAGAGATTCAGAATGGGTCAAGTCGCCCATGGCCCGAGGCAGGATTATAGGCTCGCCATGTGGATATGGACTCCATGGTCAGACACCTACCATAGAGAGTAGATCGAGGATGCCTGAGCACTCTGGACGCAAAAGCAGCAAGAGGAAGGAGAGCCACTCTTCTTTCTGGGGCTCGAGAGCAAGGCAGGGCTTGGGCCTGATCTGAGGCCCAGATCGCAAACATCCGGCCGTGGATGATCGAGTCACAACAAGCCAAGGGGCATGGTGTGCTACCACATTAACAAATTAATACACATGAGGAGGGATTTCCTGCAGACGTGTGTGTGGATCCTGTGGTTTCGTGACGTTACGCTCCCGCCGGCAGGGGACAAGAGAGGATACAATACATTTCTCCAATGTACCAAGACAGCTCGCAGGAGCCGCTTCGGGCTCAGTGGAGCTACACTCTGCACCTCCCATTTTCACGCAGCCCGAGAGGCCGTAGTATGGGTAGAGCGAGACGGAGTCCCACTGTGCAAGGACATCGTGGGTTTAGGCGTGCACCCACGCCATCACACCGCAGCCGAGTCAAAGAGATCGCCCGCCATATTGGTGGTACGCGTTTGCTATTTCACTACGGGCAAGAGTGTTATTGATTGCAAGCCAGATTCATTCATCATTGCGATCAATGTGGATAGTCGGGCTTAGTGTTGAGACCTTAGGATAGTTTCCTCTTTGTATGTGAGTTCTCCCCATGATTGGGTGGCGAGAATAGTGGACGATATGTCGCGACATGAAGCCTGAGATCTCGAGATCACCACAAAGGACTCGAGGATCATGGACACGCCGTATTCGGCGTCATACCGGGATGGATCGGGCCGACAACATGTGGTTGTTATCGACAAGTGAGCGAGGAGGCTACCGCCTACACGTTAACTGCACTCGTGTGGTATTTCGTGTGGGGACAAGATGACATTTTTCCCGCATGCATAATGAGTCCAAATGTCAGGCGCTTAGCTGCTGGCTGAAGAGTCTTACTTGGGAGGATTCAAGGAGAAACTGTAGACTTGGTTCACTCGAGTAGTCAGCATGTGGATGTTTTTCCGAATGAGCCACCGGATTACTCCCGCATAGGGTCAGAGATTTCGCATCGAAGCCACACTCCCCGGGTATTTCGCCCATCTCTATGACTCAAGACAGACGGCACCGGGGCCTGAGCTGCGTGAACTCGGGAGTACAAATACAGAGCTACTGGACAAGGGGGTTCATTAGACCGAGCACTTCACCATGGGGCACTCCGGTTATATTTGCGAAGAAGAAGGACAAGACCTCCGAGACAGCATTGATTACGCATAGCTTGAACAAGGTTACGATCAAGAATCTGCACTCCACACAAAATTGATGATTTTTTTGATCGCTTTGAGAGGAGCGCTGAGCCCATCGATGAGTATCTTAAATACTCATTTTATCCTCATATGCTTTAGTTAGTTTTTCTATGTTTTATGTTAAATAAGTGTCTCAATTGCTCTAAAATTTCACTCCTATGATCAGGTCATCCATTTGGTGGAATTGTGCAAAATTGTGGTGGAAAACTCCAAGTACAAAAGGCAATGTGGAGAGGCTACTGAATTTTGACATTTTTCTTAGAAATCATATGAGTCTTATTTCAAACAAGCCATATATGTATGGATTCTTACACTTCAAGAGCTTAGGATACCAAGAACAATAAAATTGGAGTTCGAACAAAGAAGTTATGCAAGTTCCAAAGAAGAAAATCAGCAAACATTTCAGCACCTTCAGCAGGAGAGGCTACTGTATTTTGAAGTTTTTAGATATTATATGAGCTCAAATTTCATCAAGCCATATATGTATGGATTCTACACTTCAAGAGCTTTCCAACGGTACCAAGAACACCCGCAAAATCGGAGTTCGTATGACAAAGTTACGCCCCACGGCTGGAGCAAAAATAAAAGATCGCAGCGAACGTCGCTGAGACGTGAGAACCAACGTCGCGACGTCAGAGCCGCGTAAAACGACGTCGCGACGTTAGGGGTCAATTTTGGATGGATTTTTAGCCCATTTTGAGCCCATAATGGAGGATTTAAAAGCTCAAACCATAGGGATCGAGAGGGAGGACGATTTTGAACAGATTTAGAGCTTTTTGAAGGGGAGAAGCCCTCTCTTAGGGTGGAAACACCCCAAAGGCCACATCTCAAGTGTGAAAAGCTTCAAGAAGAAGAAGATTAGAAGAAGAGGAGATGGGGCTACCTAAAAAATCGTTTATTTTCATCATCTCTTTTTTCTTTCTTTTGATGGTTTTCTTCCACATAGAGATGTTCTAGGTTTCCTGCCTAGGGTTTTGCCAAAACCTAACTCACACTTGTATGGATTAGTTTAATTTTCATTTTTATTTAATATAAGTATGATTTTATCGACTTTGCTTACTTATGCAATAATTACATGTTAGGTTTGGCCAACTTTGGCATGCCATTGCTAGGAGTCCGAGATCGAGAGATGATGACTAGGACACAATGAAAGCTGTTTCACGGGCTGACCCAGAATGTAGATATCCTCAGTTCCAATCGTGGCATTAGTGGTTTATACATTTAAGCGTTTCGGAGTCGAGGGGTCAAGGCAGAGATGTAATACACCCCACTGGCGAGATAGGCGCATATCTCGAGAGAATATCTGTAGGCATGATCAACTCCGCTTAGCGCAAATCATATGAAATATTAAATAAATAACTTATTTAGGTTAAATTCATCATGTGACAGTAAAGGCAAAACCCTAGCCATAATTAATTGATTTAGGCAAATAATATAGATTTTAAGTTTTCTTTTATTAATCGGAATTCATTAACATTTTAGGGTTCAGATAATATTTAAAAGCGTAAAGTCGCATCGCATACTTCTCCTCGTGGATCTGATGCATCCGTATTTCTTAGGTACACTATATTACTTCGAGGCGACACGCGTGCACTTCGCGCACACAAAGCGCATACACATTTATACACACCACGCTCGGCCCTTATCAAGTTTTTGGCGCTACAATGGGGAGAAGTTTTTGTGGCCAGATATTGACAACAAATGCACTAGATATTACTTTGGATCAATTTTTGCTTTTTATTTTAATACATTTTATTTATTTATTTTTTTATTTATTTTTTTTTTATTTTACCCATTTTACATCCTGTGCTTGTTACTTGGTCTCTCACCGCTTGTTCAGGGTTTCAAGAGGCAATTTGTATCTATAGAAGATAGGGTCAAGAACTAGTTCCTTTTGATCCCGAAAGCCAGAGAGAACCGCAAAACATACTACTTACAGAGCAAAGAGAAGTACAAGTTTCAATCACAATGGATCCGATCACCGAGCCGACAAATGCATCGCTTACCTTGAGCAACAACTAAGAATGCGGCAATTGAAGTTGATGAGCATCAAAGAAGAGTGACAACTCGCGCGAAGTCAAGTGTGGCAACCATATGGATCAATGATTATGCTTTACCAGGAGGTACCCCCATACTTAGAGCAATCATAATTTTAGATGGAGCCACCTGTAATTCAAACACTCTCATGGAAATACAAGCTATACCATTCCGCACACTCCACAAGTCCAAAGATCAAGCTCTAGAAGAAGCTATGGATGAATTAAGAAGAACTCAAGTCGCAGATTAAATATGGCACAACCCTGAATTTTCAAGATCAATGGATGAAATGGACTACTCTCAAGTCGGGTTGCCTCGCTTTAATCCAAATGAGATGTCAACCTCCACATGAGAGAATGACAAAGCTAGAGAGGCAGCAATAATTGAAAATGAAAAGAGTTCATGTTGGAATGTGACATCTCAAGTTCAATTCATGGAATTGACAAGGGCTAATGTTCAAATTAGCATACACCATTCGACAGCTTGAAAGAAGAGATGCTCCAATGGCTACTTCGTACTCAACTTACATTTGAGAAAGAATGTTCCAAAGATGAGGAGAGTACATGAGTATAGAAGAACTAAGTGGGCAAAATATATGAATGAACAAGAGAATATGGCTACAATGTCCTTTTGAAGGACAAACAGAGAGTTCGCATCTTCACTCTTGGGGTGAATACAAAAGAAGAAACCGGAGCTATAATGAAGAAATCACTTCAAGAGGTAAATAAAGAACTCGAGAAGCTTAAAGGCAGGAGGATGATGATGCAGAAAGTTTGAAAGACTTAGTTGAAAAGGAGGAAAAAGAGTCAACTTCTCCGGAATCATATGAAAAGGTAAAAGAGGAGGTTGTAGAGACTTTTCCGGAGATGACTTTATGAGGTGAGATGCATGAAGAATTGAAAAATGAGAAGACGATCCCAAATTTCGAGGTGGATATTACATCATTCACTTCAATAATGAATTGAGAGGAACCATTGTAAACAAAAAAATTAAAAAAAAATAGAAAATCAAAAAAATAATAAGATTGTGGAAGACTATGTGCTCAAGTTGCTGATTGAGCACAACTATCGCCTCTTAGAGAAGGATGGAGGCAAGAAACAACAACCCATCCGTATCGGTAGCCCAGCCGGACTCGAAAAATCCAAGTGCAACTCCTTGGGAGGCCCAAGCTTAAAATGTTTTCTTTTCTTTTTTCTATTTCGTAGTTAATTTTGAGCTCTTTAATAAAATTTCGCAGCTTGATTTTGCTTTTCCTCGTGTTTAGTTTAATTTCAAAGCTTTTGGGGATGCAAATCTGGTTTTGAAGCTAAAAGGTTGAAAAGCTGTATGTTCAACACTCTCGAAGACTTAAAGAACCAAAGGATGTTCATATTCAAGATCCTTCATTCGACTTAAAAGCCCAACCCTCTTAACACCTCTTTGCCTCCAAAGGAGCCATGAGTTCACTGATAACTTCCGCAGACTTGATCCAACCGTGAGTACTCATTATCCATTCTGCTTTTGTTTCACAATGATGATAATGTTCATTTCAAGTTTGGGGGTGAATCTAAGGAAATCACAGTTAAAAAAATTCCAAAATCCAACTCCTGTATCCTCACCGCTTTAGTTACTTGTTCGTCATAGTCACATGCGCTCATCTTATTTACTACTTCCTTGTGTTCCATACATATTTACGCTTGTCGGGCTAGTAGAAGGTCATTTTTGAACTAATAACCATTCCAAAATGCCAGCAAAGATCTAGGACCCTTAGGTTTTTAAATGATCCCGGAATGTACTTCAAGCCAGAGAGTGACTCAGCCGCTTAGTCACCACAAAGTTGCTACAAGAAGCTATTTCTCAAGGAATCTATCACACACACACTTTCGTCTCCTGTATATCTTCGTCCGACTCTTACAGAATTAATCAACTGGGGATTCTAACCATCTGCGATGGACACCCAATTCAAAGAGGATTGCCATTGAGCCTCAACTAAAAAATATGAAAAATGAAAAACAATAGGAAAAAGTGAAAAGAAGAAAAAGAAAAAAAGTCAAAAAAATATCAGGCTTGTAATCGAACAAGTGGATCATCCAATCGAATCCCGGCACATCTTGGTGAGGGCCTTTCAAAGCTCTTAATGCTTCAAGCCAATCAGTCGGAGTCATTAGAATTCTGAACGCTCGCTATATGGGGATGTAAGATGGATCCTTCCAGCCAACCTAGCCTTGTGCCTCGCGAGTGCTCGTGGGTGAAGTTTGAAGGAATTTAATGCCCGGTGCCCTTAACCAACTCGCGGGAGCTCTACCAATGGATCCCCGCTGGCAGAACACCATCTAAAACTTCGCACTAGTTCTTCATTTTTTAGGTATTTAGGAAATTTCGGTATTTTGGCATGAATGCAAGGTACGCTCTATCATTCTTGGCTAGCTTCTTCCAAATAGTGAGTTGAGCCAAGTCTAGTCAGAATCTCGCCATATTAATCAAGGACTGCGCGAATACCCGCTACTTAGTTTCCTTGGGAAAGGTCACCGCTGACTCAAATGATTTGCCTCATTGTTCATTCTTGCTTTGAGCCATGTTCCTTAGAAAGTTTAAAAGTTTAAGGATCCTAAATTTTGGTTGAAAAGAATAATATTTAAGTAAATCAAAGGTTTTATATTGATTCTTCCATTTGGAATCATGTTATCATACTCATCTCATTATTTTTAGTTCATGTCATTTCAATTTTTGTTTTGTTTTGAGTCGGTCTCTTGCTTGGGGACAAGCAAGAATTTAAGTTTGGGGATGTGATAAGTATCTTAAATACTCATTTTATCCCTATGCTTTAGTTAGTTTTTCTAGTGTTTTTATGTTAAATAAGTGCCCTAATGCTCTAAAAGTCACTCTATGATCAGGTCATCCATTTGGTGAACTGTACCAGGAAAACTGCTACAAAAGCAATGCCAGGAGAGGCTACTGAATTTGACATTTTCAGAAAATCATATGAGCTCCTATTGCATCAAGCCATATATGTATGATTCTACACTTCAAGAGCTTTCTAGGGATACCAAGAACACCAAAATTGTGAGTCTAACGAAAATGTGTTATGTCTCAAAATCTGAAGAAAATCAGAAGACTAGCACCTTCAGCAGGAGAGGCTACTGTATTTTAAATTTTTAGATATCATGTTGGTTTTTATATTGCATCAAGCCATATATGTATGGATTCTACATCAAGAGTTTCCAACGGTACCAAGAACACCCAAATCGGAGTTCGTGATGACAAAGTTATGGCCTTGGCGTAAAGTTGGAGCAAAACAGGATCGCAAAGAATGTCGCGATGTGGAGGAAAACCCAACGTCGCGACGTTGCAGAGCTGGCGCAAAGTTTGACGTCGTTGACGTTAGGGGTCAATCTGGATGACTAGCCCATTTTGAGCCCATAATGGAGGATTTAGTGTCAAACCATAGGGATCGGTGAGAGGACTACTTTGAACAGATGAGCTTTTTGAAGGAGTAGTCTCTTAGTGCAACACCCTAGTAAGTACACATCTCAAGTGGAAAAGCCAAATAAGAAGAAGATCAAGAAGGAGAGATGGGGCTTTCACTCAAACGCTATTTTCATCACTCTTTTCTTCTTTGATGGTTTTCTTCCACATAGAGATGTTCTAGGGTTTGCTCTAGGGTTTTGTCAAACCTCAACGCATTTCAGGCGGGATTAGCTTAATTCTATTTTATTTAATACAAGCATGATTTTAACGGACTTGCTTATTATAAGAATATGATGTTAGCCTGCCAACTTGGCATGCCATTGCTAGAGTCTCGAGATCGAGAGATGATGACTCATGCGGACATTAATGTACAAACAAATCGTCAATCTAGGAATGTAGATATCTCTCAGTTCCAACTGTGGCATTGTGGCTTTATACATTTAAGCGTTGAGCTTCGAGGTCACACAGATGCAACACACCCCATCGGGTTAGATAAAGTGTATATATCTTTAGAGAGAATATCTTAGGCATGATCAACCTGGCTGAAGGTGAATCATATGAAATATTAAATAATAACTTATTTAGGTTAAAATTCATCAAGTTATGGTTGTGTATGCAAAACTCATAGCTATATAATTAAATTGATTACAATATAGGATTAGTTTTTCTTTATTAATCTAATTCACGATTTTAGGTTCGTATAATATTTAAAGCGTAAAGTCAAAGATTTCAAAGACACTTCTCGGATCGATATCCTTACTTAGGTACACTTATATGTTTCTGAGGCTTTAATGCGTGCACTTGCGCACATAGGCGTACACATTTATACACACCACGCTTTCGGCCTATCATCTACTCCAAGATAGACCTTCATGACCGGTTATCATCAAACAGGTTGCGGAGACAGATATCCCCAAGACAGCGCTGAGACGCATGGCACTCAGCCATTTTTATGCCCTTCTTAGAATTCACTTTAACGCGCCAATGGAAGATTCATGGATCTCTGTTATGCATAGGGTATTCCAACCCTATTTCTCTGACACTTGTCGTAGTTCCTCGTGGATGACATTTCGATCTACTCCTATCGTAGTGGGCATGAGTATCATTTGAGGATCGACATGTTTGCCGAGAGACCCCATCGCTGTACGCCAAAGTCCCAGCATAGCTTCAGTCACTGGGCGGTGAGATTTTGGGACACGTGAGGCCTGAGCAGCGTCGCTGGACCTGGGAGAAGGCCGGCAGGCCAGGATGAGTCAGAGAGCCGTGCCTCGAGATACGTAGTTTCTCGGGATCATCGGGTACTCACAGAGGATTCATCGGAGATTCTCTCCCATTAGCGGCACCTATGACAAGGTCGAATCTCTGGCGAGGCCTGGCCTGACCCGGACTGACCTAAAAGCAGGAAAGCGATTTCCCGTGAGTCAAGAGGACACTCATCAACTCCTATCTGATGGGGTCCCCGAACGGGGTGGGACAGGGTACACAAAATTGATGCCTGAGCCGGGATCGGGCCGGTTTTGATGCAAATCGGATGTGCAGTAGCCTATGGTTCCCGCCGGGCCGGGAAGAATCAGCATAATCACCTCCCACAATACCATATGAGGCTGGCAAAGAGCCTCACCTTTGGAAGATTTTGGCGCTGCACCCTCTACTATATGGTGAGGAGTTCGAGGTGTACTGCGACCACAAAAGTCCGAAGCATAGTCTTTCACGCAAATGACCTCAATATAATCACAGTATGATGGAGCTCCCAGAGATTATGACTCTGCTCATTACCACCCTGTAAGGCAAATGGTGGCCGATGCACTCACAAGTCACTGTGAGTATTGTTGGCTAGTATAGCTTCCCCAGAATGGTGGATGTCGAGACTAAGGGATCTAAGCAGTTACAATACAACAGCATGTGGTACGCTGGGAGCTTAGTGGCTATACCATATCTCTCGCTGAAAGACAGTGACTGAGTCCCTAAAGGCAGACGCAGAGATAGTGTCCATCGTGGACCGCACAATCAGTATGGGTGATCGAAATGATCGAACCAATGTATTTAGTCTTCTCGCATAGAGGACTCGCAGTGGTTCCCCATTCAACTCACTTCAAGATATACATTCCTGTGCGGAGTTTCACCTGCTCTGATTTGTCAAGGGCATCCATGGCAATAAGACGTACCAGATCTTGTCGCCAAGACACCTGAGCGGATGAAGATAACACGAGGATTCTTAGCGAATGAGCGCCTCAACGGTCATCAAAAGGCGCCTGTTACAAAAAGCCACAGTGGCTATCAAACGCCGGAGGGCAATGGAGCTTTAGCGTGCATCGCCACGATGGATTTTGTGACCCACTTGCCATGGACACCGCAGGGACATGATGCGGTATGGGTGATAAGGACCGCCAATGGCCTATGACATTTTCTAGTCGTATGGATGACCTTCACATTGGAGAGATTCTCACGGGTTGTATATATTTAGAGATGAGTCCCGACTACATGGAGGCTCAAGATTCGCTAGTGCCTGATGAGATGACCCCTTCCGAGGTTTACGACGCACTTTTGGAAGAGTTTCCAAAAGGTTATGGGCACACCTACGACCATGAGTACAAATTTTTCCACCCACGTACGTATTGATGGTCGGGCCTCGAGAGGACTGACATGGTGTTAGAGGACATTCTCGCGAGCATGCGTCTTTGCATCATATAGCCGGGAAGAGCACTTCGTCTTAGTGGAATTCGCCGCACAACGCTATCAGCGAGGCATATGCACCATATGAGGCATTGTAAGGGAGGCCATGCAGTCATCATATGTTGGACCGAGGTGGGAGAGAGCTCCATCACCAAGTCCCCATCCCGACAGAGCACACCTCCGAGAAGGCTGGTGAGAGCTTGATATTTAATAACGTGCTTTCCCACGCCAGCCGGCAGGAAGAGCTTATGCAAATGTACGACGCCGACCTCAGAGGAAGCCCACCCGAGGTCAGATCACGCCTCTGAAGCAGACGCCCAAGAGGGGAGCGGGTCGCCCTGGCAAGCTGGTTACGCGCAGGACTTATCTTTCCAAGACACTACGAGAGGGTAGGCAATCGCGGCGCACTGGGCCATTTTACCGCCCAAAGATGTCAAGTGTCCACGCGTGGTTTCACGCCTCCATGGCTCCGGCGCACCCAAAGATCCAAACCAAGGGTGGACGACGATCGAGGCTGACAATGCATGGGAATTTGAGGAGGACCTCGTGCATTTTGGATACTTGATCAAGCCAAGCACGCAAAGACCGTGAGTCTAGTGAGGGTGCTGCGGGCGGCACTATGGGAGTGGAGGAGTCAACGTGGGAGCGTGAGGCCAATGATGCGGCCACCTTCTTGTTTACGGTGGATGAAGGCATGGTTTAGTCAGTTGATATTGCAATGATGAGCTTACATGCATGGTACGTGCACATTACATATGCATGGTATGCACACATATGCATGTGAGTGATTGTGATCAGTCTTAATTTCGACAAAATTCCTTTAAGGAGGGAGAATGTAAGACCCGAGAAATTTCCAATTCTGGAAAAGGGCAAAATCGTCACTTGGACAAAAATTCAAATTTACTTTCAGATTCCTGGATGACAAATGGATTTCACCGTTGAATCATCTCACGAAATCTAGCTATATAGGCACGTCAAATTCGCCGACCTCGAGATGTCACATTTGCCACGTTGAGGCATCGAAGCCTGTGCGTCAGAACGAATGTAATGTGACAAAAGTCACACATAACATGTACTCATGTGACACATGTTGCATGAATAGAGAGATGATGGAAATGGACGGCTGAGATAGTGTCAAATGTTGAAAATCCAAGATTTGAAGGCATTAGATGAATAGTTAAATGAGCTAAAAGACAAAATAGCTACAGTTATCTTCTCAAACAAAAAAGAGAAAGGGGCGTTGGCTGACCAAAAACTAGAGAGTGCAAAGAAAGCTGAGGGTTTTTGAGTTTTTTTAGAGAGAGAGACCCTTTCTTCCTCAATATCTGGCGCATCTTAATTCATCTGAATTCGCTCTGACATGCTAAGGTGGTTCACCAATGAGGGCTTCGTTGCAAGATTACTAAGCAGCTTAAAACTCCGCATGTGTGATTTATCCTACTTGGTTTATTTTCAATTTAAGTGTGTTTTTGAAGCCGACATTCTGGTGAATTGAGTCTTAAACAGCCGTTTTGATCAAACTTCCAAAACTTATGACCAATTATTGAAATTTTTGAGCTTCCATTGGACAGCTCATGACTGTAGTGGGTCAAGCTTTTTAAAGTGTCATGGTATAAATTATGTCAAGTAAATCTATGTTTTGATGTGTATGAGGCTAAAATGGTTAGGGAATTCGGTTCACGGCGGAACCAATGGAGTGGTAATGGCCGCGGAACTCCGTAACTCCGAGGGTTCCATCGTCTCATGTGAATAGTATTCATGAAATAAATTTTATAAAAACGCTGGGTTTTGGCCGAGCATAATTCAGATCGAATTGTTGCGGGTTGTTAATTAAGCCCACGTGAGCTAATTTTTGGTGTAATGGATTGTGAAATTGCATAATATGTGTTTGTGTGATTAAATTTATGTAATGTATATCATGTTATATATATATAATTTATGATGTTATATAAGTCTGTATTGAATTGGCATCATGCATTCTATATGTTAAAAGTACTCTTAGAGCAATAGGAGGTGCATGATGGTTTCTGAGAGAATTGTTTCGAGGGTTGACTAATAATGATAATTATCTGAGTGTGTCCATTACAATATCTGAGGGTAGTCTCGTATAAGATATCAATCGTCGGAGTCGCCCACCTGATATACATCTGAGAGTTATCCACCAAATAGATTAGCCTGAGTCGATCCACTACTTATATCTGGAGGGTTGTCCATAATTAAAAAACAAATACCTTTGTTTTGAAAAATAATGTTTCATACATGGGAAGCTAGGCAAGTGTGAGGGAGTCGCTGAGGACTCTAGACATGGGTTGTCATTTAGACATTCAAGAGGTGATCACGATTGGCTGAACGTATGCTACATGATCATGGCATATGCACTTAGGTGGGGAGTAACCCATTTAGTGGTGATTCCACCACAGACAAATTTCACCCCGTCGAGGTAAATTATTATTTCCTCGCGACAGTGAGTCAAGAACATGAGAGTATCGCTCATCCTAGAGGCGATAACGAAGAAAGCCGGTTGTGGCTTTGGTGTTTTATGGATGATTACATGTATTAGAATTTAAAAATTTTAATATACGTCAGATGTAATGATATCTTAAATCCGGTAAGAGAACATGTTTTGACTGACGAGCATTAACGATGGTCAAACGGTCGCTTTAATCACGTATTTGTCTTACGACGGTTGGGACAGTTTAGCATTCTCGCAAAAGCCTCCCCGCAGCGTTTATACTCCGCCCATTTTCGTATGGTCGTGCCACCCGACATTCACTTAGCATTCCGCATTGACACATGGGCCAACTGCGTGACACCCCAGTGATCAAAATGCCACACACCATCCTCTTTACCCAGCAAAGAAAGTTGACCCATTACTCCCTTCTCCTTAGAATTAGGCAAATCGACCCCACTAATTACAAGCTGAATATTAAGAATACCTCTAATTATCAACTATTTTTCAATGCCACGATTCCCACCAAGACTTTCCTTAATTAAGTCAGGGTTAACTCAACCATCTTTCTCCACCAGATTCTCCTTGCCCCCATCTCCACCTCCTTCAACACCCTCAGGTCGTAACCACCGTGACCTTGATGGCCCCGTAGTCTATCCCGTAGGAACTCTTATAGATATATCCCAATTTTGGAACTAGCGCTTTCATCTCCATCAAATTATTTTGGACAGTATATTTTAGAATGGCCAAGAAGACAACATAGAAAACAAAAAATGGTAAGTCGTTCATACTTAAAAGTTACCCTTCCCTGACTTCCATCCTTCTTCTTGATATTTTTATAACAAATCAGAGGCAAACGGACATCAATAGTAACTCTTATCCGCATGTACGTCCTCCACATCGAGGCGTTATTGTTAGTATCATACTCCAAAAACTCGCCTATAAAGTCGCCAATCTAATGCCCTACCTTCTCCGACATATAACCAGCAGGTAACCCATACACATAGATCCAAATTTTAGAGAAAACTATTGGAACTTATGAAGGAGACTCCTTAGGCTCCAAGTGATGTAAAATCAAAAGCTAATTATCAAATGACTATGGTCCTCCTTTAAAAATTCTTTGCAAGTCAACTATATGATAAAAATGAAACATAAACAAGCTATCACCAGTATCTTTAATCGTAATTCCCTTCCCTGGTCTCCACAAATCCATCATCCTATTCTTCATGGAGTTGTAGTTAATACTGTGATCTATCAAAAATCTCCCCACCAAACAGAGTTCATACTTCTCCAACTACTCTTCGCCTCACCATCATCCACCAATAGATCTAAATCACCCTCCTCATCCCTACCTATGGACAAACCCTCCATAAGGGCGAACTAGCAGAAAAGCAAAAATCTCAACAAGGAGAGAAAATCAAAACTCTCGACAAGGAGAGAAAAACCTAGTCGCCACTAGACACTCTTTCTTTTATATAGTTGTGATATTCATAAATTGCTTAATTATGTTGTTAGTCTAATTTGGTGAACTGAATTTTAATACTTAATCTTTCTCTCGTGATAGGTTTGTTAAGGTGAGAAAGGCAAAAAAATTTCCTAAGTTATTGTATCAACTTGAACCAATAATAAATCCAGTCCTCTATGAGTAAGTTCCTTTGTCATCTTGAACTGATGGAAAAGATACCGAAAGAGATAATATATATATATATATATATATATATATATGATAAACTGAGCCTCTGAATTTATGTCCAAAAAAAAGGAGCCTTTGAATTTTAGATGTGCAAGAAGCATATTAATCATACTCTAAACAAATCTAGCAATTGTTTAGGTTTGACTATGAAATTAAAGAAAACAATTCTAAGTCTAATTTATTTAAATGAAATATACATCATCATAATATTTAAAAGAACTCCTTAACAATATAAATTTTTTTAAAAATTATGTAAATTTGTAAAGCTATCAACCTGTCACTATAAAATTATGAAATTATTCAAAATAAATATTTAGAATCAAATACATATCCTTGAAGGAGCTAGTGAAATATTACTTAAATGTTATAAATTAGGAAATATAAATAGTTCTTATCTATGAGTTGTTGTTGATTTAGCCTTTGGGTTAAGGCATATCTTAAGAAAAATGGAAAAATAAGACAGATAACATAATTTGATTTTGATCTATTTAATTTGTATTTTTGGTTTACAGGTAGAGAAGGAGTATAGGCTTTTATTAGAGATTAACCTAAGGATGCTTGGACACTTACGTAAAAGAAAATATAACAAGTTGCATCAAGGGAATCTTTTTCATCTTGAGATTGGAATATAAGATATTTTCTTAATTTTATGGCGACTCGAATTATGATAAGACCTTAAATATTTTGGGAGCTCAACTCAAAAGGAAATTTTTTGTGAGATATATGGTGGTGATATCGAGGGTGAAGATCACAAGGCCTGTGTTTAGGGTTTTGTATTATGTACTTGAAAGCCGCAATCAATAAAAGAATCTCAATTTTCTTGTTTATTTGTTGTTTATTTTGTAACATATTTATTAGGTGAATCGGTGATTTATATATGATAAAAAGGTGATAACAAGGTTAAGACGAAAAAGAACGATGTTAGTATGCAATATAAATTTCATTTTATTGAAGTTCATTTTGTTGTTTTATTTTTTATATGAGATATATTTGTGAAATTTCAATAGTAGGTTTCAATAATGGTATTAACAAAAAATATATATAACTTTTGAATTAAAATATGTCAGGAAATAAGATATGCATTCCATGACACTTCTAAAAAGTGTTAAGGTTGATGTAAAATACAATGACGTTTCTAAATGTGAGAAGGCCAAAGATTATGAGCTGAAAAAGAATATGACACTTTTAAAGGCTGTAACGATATACCTTTTTTGGTTACAAAAGCGTGATAAAATATATTACTTTGACACTTTAAGTGTCATTGTACTCATTTTTCTTGTCCAGACAAATATCTTCAAAAATTATAATCAAATTATAAAAAATAAATATTTAAAATACAATATTATAAAAGACGTCAAACTTCTTCTTGAAAATTTAATCCAAATTTGTGCAAATAAAAATGAATCAATCTTGGTTTAATACTCAAACAAATTCCTAAAAATTATCTAATAAAATTGTGTGTAATTATTTAACTTTATCCTTAAAACTTTGAGAGTTTAAAAATTATAAACCTAAAAAATAGAACAACAAAATTAAAAAATTACAATTATTCCCTAATTTGGTTCAATTTTTAACATTTTAAAATTAAAATCCATAACTAAATTGTATTTGCTCGATTTTAACACTTACCCAGTCATGTATACACCAAGCAAGATCACTTACGGGTTTGGGTCATGTTTGATTTCTAATTCTTGAAAATTATTGTTTGTTTTAAAAAAAAAAAGAGAAAAAAAAGATAGAAAAAACACATTTAGGTTTTCATTTTATTCTTTTTAAAAATATGGAAAACATTAAAATATTAAATTAAAAAAATTAAAATAATTTTCAAATAACATAAAATAATGGATATTACATTTTTAAATACTGTTCTCAAAAACAAATTTAAAAAAACAAAACAAAAGGGGCCTTTAAATTTCTATCCAACCCGTTAAGCCAGAAAAGCCAGGTCACCCACACGTGGGTAGGAAACGGTCATTTAATGTGTACATTGATGTAAAATACAATGACGTTTCTAAACGTAATTCTATCCAAGTTCAAGCTCGAATTTTTAACGATTTACTATATTATAACAAAATATTTAATTATAAAAAAATAATTATATTTATCCTTAATTTTATTATTTAATTCCATGCATCATATTAAAAACATAGTTTATTTTTAAATTTGCTGTAAATAGATCAGGTTGCGTTTATTTTGTTTACTTAATACTAAATATAATTTTTTTTTCAACTTAATTTAAATAAAGACTGATAAACAAGATAAGCTATTTTGCTTTTACATCGGATAAGAAGATTTGAGAATGACAATGGGACGGTCCCGTCTCCGCTCCCGATTGACGTAGCCAGTCATTGAGGCTTAAATAGCCTGGATTTATTTTCTCAAACCTCGAGATCTTGTTCGAGATGTGTTCGGCATTGTTATGTACACTCTGCCCCGCCTCTAAATTATATTTTTAAAAACATTTTTTTATTATTTCATTTTATACTTTAATATAAATAAGTATTAATAGAATGTTTTTAATAAATAATTTATAAAAATCATACTTTTTAATTTTTTTATGAAATATATTAATTTTAATATAATAAAAAACAAATATAAAGAAATAAAAATAAAAAACAAAATCAAATATAAACGAGAGTGCGCTTGGAAATCTTTCCCATCATCGCTTAACTCGCCTTGTCCCATGAATTTTTTTAAGCGAGACCTGGCTTCAATTAAAATAAATGAACGAGTCCCGACGACTCGCCCCGTCCCAAACTCCATCAAGCAGCCTTGTTGGCTGGGCACACCAGTTTCGTTTTTGTATCACGACTTTTCGAATGTAAAGTTCTGAAAAGCCAAGTGAAAAAATTATAAAAATAAAAAAACATTTGAATGTTGAAAGCTATTTAGCTTTCAACAAAAAGTCAAAAAATAAATACCACCTAACTCTTCCTAGTATTTGATTAAATACATTTTATGATATTAGTTTAAAATTTCATCAAAATACTTTTGATGAATGATAATGGAAACTATTTATGTTAAAACAAAAATAAAAAGAAAAATATTTGGATGAAATTTCAGGTTCATCAAGATTAGATATACTTAATCAAAACTTTTGAATACTAAATAAACTTAATCCGTTATTTATCAAATTTATTGATTTTTTACATTTTATACTTTTCCAATAATATTTATTTTTATATATTGGAAAATATGAGGGGCTAAAAAAATATGAAGTCAAGCTATTCAATAAATTTCATTTTGAAAGACTAATTATTAAATTTCTCTTGCATTTTTAATACAAAAGTAAATTTCATTTAAATCTAATTGTAAACTTTCTTATAAGCATTTAACTCCTACTTTTCTTCCTTCATACTTTACTTATCACTTTTTATTAACTTCTCCTTTACTCAACTCATATTAAAAACCTGATTTTATCATTTTAAATTTATAATAGATAATACCTAACTTATATGATAGAACACTCAATGTAATGGGCATCAGAAGAGGAGGTTCGAAAGATTCGAGTCATAATTTACTATATTATAATTAAAGTGTTTGGCTTTCCAAAAAAAACTTTTTAATATAATATCATTTTAAAATAAAATAATACTTTAAACAGACGATCCCCTGTTTTGCAGGGAGTGAGAAGAGAAGTAGGCAAACATGCAAAAACCATTAACATAGAGACTTCTCCTGCACCCAACCGAACAAATGCCATTGTGTTAGCTACATCCCCCAAAAGGGTGAGACAAACCAGTTCAACGCAAATGCTGATGGAGAGGCAGGATCAAAGAATGTCGTTTACGATCATGCCCTCGTTTAATTCAATAAAATTTTTAACTCTATCCAAAATTCGTAATACGAAAATTTTCAACTCTATTCTATCTTTGGCCATTTCAAAATACGTTTATACTGAATTTTTGATTAAAATGTTATCAGTTAAATCCGCTTTATAAAACCATTTTTCGGAAAACGGTTTTGTCTAAAACAATGAAATTTATTGTAATATGTGTTACTATTCACACCCTGCTTTCAAAGATGATGAGAATAAAATCGGGTTTCAAGCACGAAAGGAAGAAGAAGAAAATAGCCACAATCCTGTTATCGCTTTTATCCTTAACGACCAAATCCTGTTTTTGATTTAATTCAAAACAAGCGAAAATGTAAAGACAGAATGTGGGCTTTTCTTCGATTAATATATAAATGTCAAAATAATGGACCATTTTCTTTGCTTTCAAAATTTGTTTTTGCCTCGATTCTCAGAATTCAAACTGCTTCCTCAAGCTGAAAAAGTTTAATGTAGAAAACAAAAATTTTCTACCTACTAAACAGGGCCTTAAAAACTCTATTTCCATATGTGATGAATGAAAGCTAGATTCTGTTTCTAGGAGCACCACCTATGAGTTGCATTTTCTAAACCAGATACAGAGTCGAGAGCTACTGCTTCCACTTTGAGAAAAGGAGCAATTCCCTATTATTGAATCCTCTGTTTACGATCGGGAATTTCATCAAACACCATGCATGACCAATCGGAAATTGACTGGTTTTAACGAACCCTTAATAATTCTTAGCCTGTGTACTGTGACACTCTGATGTCAAAAATACAACAAGAGCAGTATGAAAGAAAGTAAATTGATTGGTATGGTTCAATAGAACAAAAGCTATGTTGTCATGCTTCTCTTTAGCGGTATGGGAACACTCTATCCAGTGTCCAATGTGTTCCCTTTACCCTCAATTTAGACATACATTCTTCGGACGGTTGGATCAAGTTTTTGAGGGGTTTATATGTCCAATGTGTTTATGGTTTCCTTCTTTCAGATTGAAAGTGATTATTTTGTGGAATTTTTTGCCCCAAAGCTGGACAAACATGGATATCAAGCTCTATACAAGAGAAACAAATGAGGTTGGTGATTGATCTTGTTCCATATTTGCAGGTTTATACTGGTAATATTCATACAATTGCAACATTTTTTCGCAGAGAGAGATTTTTACATGTAAAAAATATGAGGTAATGAACTGTTTGTGTATGACCTCAGTTTTATGTGGTTATGGCACATGCTAAAATAGATTGTGATTGTGTACAGGTTGAATTTAATAAGGCTTCCCATGATAAAGGATTTTGGGCTAAACCAAAGAATTTCAAGTGTTCAAAAGAAAACTGCTCTAAATCGACTAGTTAATGTGGTTCAGACTTTACTTGAAGTTAAGCATTTTTCGGTCTCAGATTTCTGGTTTTTTTTTTTTTTGGCCCTCTTAAATTGAAATATCTAATTCTATTTGTAGGATAATGTTGCACTAATAGTAGTCTTGGAAGCAAAATTCAGTTTTTAGTGTCATGATATTCCTGGGAAACGACAACTTTGCTGCTTCAAAAATCGCCTGTTTTTGAATCAGCACAAGAACAAGCAAAGCAAGACCCCAACTCTTCACCTCTTTCGGTTCAATGAAGAAAAGCTTTGGAGGTGAAGGAAGAGAGAGAGGAGAGAGAGGAGAGAGAGGGGTGGGGTTTTTTTTAGAAAATAAAAATTTTTGGGGGCTCACTACTTCCATTAATTGAATGTTATCATTCCAGGAATGAATGGAATACCAGAGTAGATAAATCTAAAACAACAATAAATCTCCTGAAGATTATTCTTTCCACCATCTCCCATTTGATAATGAGGATTCCTCATTGAAAACATTTAGGCTTCATTTGGAATGTAGAAAGTACTAAAAAAAGAAAATAAAAAGGAAAATTGGGAGAAAAAGTGGAATAAAGGAAAATTTAGAGGAAAATAAAAAATAGGTTTCAGCACAATAAGTTAATTTTATATGTTTGGCCCCAAACTCATTTCATAGGAAGTATTGTTACCGCTGGTACTGTTGAATAGTCTACAAGTATGATTTGTCTTTCATGATCATCATTGTTGAAAAGGGTGTATGGTAGAGACCACCATTAATAATTTTCTATTTTGATTTCTTGCTATTAAAATATTAGATGTGGGATCTATCATATATCTTCTCCACAAGCCATTCATGATAACCAAGGATGGAAATGTAGAGAAATTTCCTGAAATTTTTGCGGAAATTTTGTTGAAATTTCCAGTTTCGATGACTATGTAAACCAAACAGCATGGAGAAATTTCCAATGCCAGAAATATTGAATTGTTTCGATGTAATTTCATGGAAATTTTGATTTAAAGGAAATTTCGAGAAAATTTTAACACAAGGCTTTCAGATTGATTTTTTTTGTTGAAATATCGTAGAAATTTTGAAGGAATTTGGACGAAATTTTGAAGAAAAAGTTGGTGTCCATAAAATGGAAGAAGAAAAAAAAATTAGAAAATGGAAGGAAAAGTGAAACAAAACGTAGGAAAAAGAAGGCTGATAAAGCTGTTTCAGTTCAGTTTAATTGTCAACAAGGATTTATTCCTTTAAGGATTTGATATTTAAAAGAGGAAAAAAGTTGTAGAAGGAGAAACTTTGAAATTGAAAAGCTAATAGGTATTTTATATGTTTATTTAAAGCAAAGCTAGACCCTAACTCTTCACCTATTTCGGTTCAATGAAGAAAAGCTTTGGAAGTGTGAAGAGAAGAGAGAGGGTGGGGTATTTTTATTTTTATTTTAAATTTTGGGAGCCAATTAGATATTGACATGTGGCAAGAGAGAGTAGAGAGTTATCATATAAGATTATTTTAACTTCATAATCGATACTTAGATGCCTCAATTCGATACAAATGCAATTAGAAACGTGAGATTATTTCTAATTAAAACAATATGTGGGGTGATTAACTGAGGCCATTTAAATTATGGATTATTCTATCAATTACCCCTTATTTAAATTCATTAATGTATTTATTTTGAACTTCATACTTATTATATGTTTTTAAATTGCATAATTACCTTGAAAGTTTGAGTTGATATAAGTATGAATTAATATTTGTTCAGCTCTTACATTACTTCATTTTTAAAGGTGAAGCAACTGGAGAATGTTTTGATTTTTAGTTAAACCTTTATATATTTAAAGAAAGTCATTTATCTTCTACTCTCTGTGAGTAGTCATCACAGCCAAATGCTGTCGTAATTCTAAGTACTACTGTGGAGAGGGTAAGGCGTGTGCCTCAAATTATATAAAATTAAAAATAATTGACGTGCACTCAAATCTACCCATGTCAAACTCTCAGTAAGTTGTGTGCTGCTTTGGTTTCTTTCCTTAAATTGATTTAGTGTTTTTTTGGTAAAATGATTTAATTTCTAATGTTTTGGTAGCATATCAATGTCAGATATGGAAGAAATTTTTTGGCATTATATATGGGTTCCTCGATCTAGTGAATGGCGTTTTAAATCGTAGGTATACTTGGGCCAAGCGGATAACAATAATAATGCAATGGTTGAAATGAGTCGTCATAAATGGTATCAGAGCCGATCTCTGATCTCGATATACGTGTCTGTTCCGTTTGGCCCTGTAGGGGTGTTTATCCGTTTAGTCTTGCAATCCCATGAGGGGTGTTTGTCACATCCCACATTTGATAAGGGAGAAACTTCCTGACACTATATAAGTATGAACTCCTCTCAACCTAGTAGACACATTTTAAAGTTGTGACTCATGAGGAACCCAAAACAGACAATATCTATATGGTTGGGTCGAGTCATTTGTGACACCAGGCTTCAGGGTGTGGATTGACTACCCCGTCGACATGCGGAAAATCTATCGTCTCTCGTGTTGAGACACATTTTGATAAAATAGCCACATAGGACCCCATCCCAGTCTCGCCAAAAATAATAATGTATATTAAGTAGTTTTAAATTACTTGTTCTACAAGATTTATACATATTTACAAATATTTACTCAAAACCACGTTTCGGCTTTCTTCTCAAAAACTACCTCCCAATGAGGTCTTAGTCTCACTGGATAGTCTTTGTACCTAAAGGGGTCCCACGAGAGCTTCCGGTAGAAAGTTTTTCTGAGGGTTACTCCTAAAATGCGTATGCGATGGCATATTTAAATGTCGATCACATTCCATCTGATTATTTACTATTATATGAAATGTCTATATCATGCATGAGATGCAACCTCATGCTGTGACCTGAGTCTGACCCAGAGCTCCCTCGCTGGAATGCAGATGGCGAATATAACCAGATTCACACCCCATGTGAAAACCATTGGGACCTCGTTTATTTATCAAATTCTTTTGTTTTCTTTTGGCGGGCCTGATTTAGGGTTACAAGCGGGCCAGCCATACGCCTTTTCAACATTTCACGAACTTATCAGCGGGATTCATGTCTAGTGAATAACATTTAGGACTTTCACCACGGGGATCTGACTTGCTCCCATGGCTCATGTAATTTATACGTTTTGATCAATTTAGCTCATTGAATCTCTACCTTGGACTTTGTCCCATTTTCCCCCGAGTTCACGACCTATTCACAATGTAGATTGAATAATAGCCTGCCATATTTTGTGTGATGTGGCTGATGCGTATGTAATCACGTGATCTTAAATGCATTTCCTCATGTTACATGCATGAATGAACACTCATGAAACATTTACACAGACCGATTATAATTTATCACGTATAATCTACTATAAATCTGGCTTAGTATTAATACATCGAATAGCATGCATCAATATCACATTCCACCTGCTGCATGTTATTCGAGCAAGCCCCGTAACACATACCTAGGTCTCAAAATTTGGACCATTCAACGGAATAACATGAGTCAGCCATGAAACATAGACCGTCCAGGTTCGGCGTTATTATTCTGCTTGACAATGACTGTACTTTAGAACTTTTGGTTTACAATTAAGGCTCCACAACTCCCACCGATTCGATGCAGCCAGATCATGAAATCCATTACTACTTTAATCGAGCTTGAAACTAATTTTTCGTGGCTCGTGCTTGACACTCTATAATTATAAAGCTTTAGAATTTGAAGTAAGCAAGTAGGAAAATGTCACTTACTGCTGGAGTTCATTGAAACTCGACTTTTTGAGATAATCACCCAGTAGATCCGCTGCGTGCACTGACTTTAGTGCTCGACGTCGAGCGTCCCGGTAGCCCAGAAGCACGAAAATCCTTCCTTTCTCTTTCATCGCTCTCGCTTTTCCTCAGCTTTTCTCTCTGGCTTGTTTTATTTTGTTCCTCTTTCCTTTATTTCTTTCATTTTTCTTTTGATGCTTTTTCTCTTTTAAATCTCATTTCGGCTGTTTCCTCATTTTCTCTTCTCTTTGGTCGTTTTCTACTTTTTGGAGCAGCCATTTCGTTCGGTCGAAAAGGAGGAAATTTATCCCCGTTTCCTCAAGCGAATTCTTGTGTTGCTGATTTTAATCCTTTATTGTATTTCTTTATTTTCTTTTATGACATCATCGCCTTAACCGATGTGAGTATGGAGTTCATTCACCACGTGTGTTGGTGTGGGCCGTTCTTTGATACTGATGTCGCTCTCTTATGGTGTAAGTAGTGTCCCAGTATATAGTGTGTCATGGGCACCTGCGCCTCGGCAGTGAAATCTCGGCCACCTCGAATCGACAAGGTCGGCATGGTAGGCCCCAGAGATTTCGCGGGGCAATTCAATGATCAGTTTCGTCGTAGAGATCTAGAAAATTTGGGATTTTCAAAAATTACTATTTTACCCTTTATCCAAATCTTGGATTTTAAAGGGGTTTCATCATTAGCATGAAGCAGGAGATCAGTTGGTACCATCGACCGTGGAATACTACGTGAATGTCGGGTAACCAATTTACCGTGAAAATCGAAGTAGAGTCTTCTTTATACGGGAGCTCTGCGAATCTGAAACTGTATAAAACTTCAATCCCGAACAATCCAATGACCACATAGGGTCTCGTATACAACTAAGCGAGTAAGCGATGGCCCTTAGGCCCCTGCATCATCACTCACAGAGATATATCAATATGATCTGCTTATGGAGTAAAGCGGCCACTTGGGCACATAAACAATACCATGCGAAACATATAGTATGAATCATTATATGCGATGGTTTTAAGAGTTGAAATGTTTTTACTCTTATCTGACACATATATTAAAATTGAGAGATTCTAATATTGTAGAACATCATAACCCAGAAGCCCACGTCAGAGCCTTTGCAAACCACGACCTCACGGACGGGCGGAGTCCCTCTCCATCCCACTGTACGCAATAAAATAGTATCCTCGGCGAGGGTGAGGCTAATACCGATGGTCAGATCACCCAAGTGGGCTACTCTCCGCTAAGTCTTAGACAACGGTGCCAGTGGCTGTTCAAAACTGGTAGCGTCTGCTTGGAATGTAGCATCATCTCGTGCAGAGTCCTCATGGAAACTCCCTCACACTCGCAAGCCTCGTATGAGGAATTTTATGTTTTATTTAAGGACAACCCTCAGTGTATAAGTAATTGGGCGGAGTCTCGAGGATGTTACATTTAGTGGACTACCCTCCGATGTATATCAATTGGGTCGTCTCCGACGATTGATATTATGTGTGGACTACCCTCCGATGTATATCAATTGGGCCGTCTCTGACGATTGATATTTTTTAGTGTGGACTACCCTCCGATAATTATTATTTTTAAACAGCCCTCGAGCCATTTGCTGCAGGCTCGCGCCGTGCGGCTCGGCTCTATCGTTACAGGGTGCTCCGGAAGTGCATATGGAATGCATGATGCGATTCCGTTACGATCGTAATCGCGTGTAAATATATAAACATGCATATATTCACATAAAAATTAAATCACACAATCATGTTATGTAATTTCGCATTTCATCACACAAAATTAGCTCACATGGGCTAATGATCAAACACGAGCAATTCGATTTGAATTACTCAACCAAACACATTATTTCACAAAAATTATTTTGTGAATACTATTCTCGGGAATAGTAAAACCCTCGGTTACTATTCCCAAAAAATCACCAATTGTCGGTTCACTTTGTAAACCCGAATTTCAGCCATTCAATATTTCATATCAAGTATACATTTAATGCATAATTTCAACCTGGCTTGACCACTAAATTTACGGAATTTGTCACGGACGAGTTAAAATCTCAAAAAAAATTCCAACGGTCGGTCCAGTTTTGGGACGGATCGAAAACAGCCTAAGAAGCCTGTTCATTCGAGCATTAACAAGTCTTGCAAATGAGAATAAAACCCAGTGAGGAAACCGCCTCTCGGAGTTTGAGGAAACTCCTAAATCGGATTGCAGATGCGAAGCCACTCTCGCGTAGACGGCTTTCATGCTATTAGAAGGCCGTAGACGGTCGGATCTCTACAATCCTAGAGAGAAGGAAGACTCTCTCTCACTAGAAAAATCAGATTTGAAGCTACTGCATCCCTCCTTTCTTTCTTTCCCCACGTTTTCTCTTTTGGCTCCTTTTTGAAAGAGACAACACTGGACTTTGTCTTTTCTTACATTCATCAGGTGAAATAGCGGGTTTTTCCCTCTTTTCCCAGGTTTGGCGTTCGGTAGCCTCTGACCTTCCATTTCTACATCGTTTCTCTACTCCTTGCCACTTATGGCACATGGTCGTGTTAGCATATGTGACTTCGTCGCATTGAAAATCATTACACTACGGCACCCGAACGCGATGCATCGAAAACGTGTAAATTAGTTTGTCTCGGGGTGGATGAAGTGCGTCTTATTAGATTTCGTGAGACGATTCCAACTGTGCAATCCGTTTTATCATCCGAGATCTAGAGAATAAATTATGGATTTTTAATCGAAATTACGATTTTGCCCTTTTCGAGAAGTGCCGATTTCTGGGGTCTTACATTACTCCCCCTCTAAAGGAATTTCGATCGAAATTCGGGGCCGATCATAACCTGACACATGCATATGCAACGTGCATTCTACCATGCATGTAAATAGTCATTTAAATTTCAATGACTAAACTACGTACCTTCATTCCTAAACAAGAAGGGATAGGTGGCCAGCATCGTGTCCTCACGCTCCCATGTGGACTCCTCCACTCCATAGTGCCGCCATAGCACTCTCACTAGCCTCACGGTCTTGAATCGCAAAGGCACAGTCGGTATCCAAAATGCTGCTGGTCCCTCCTCAAGGTCCAGTCGATTATCGACCTCAGTCACCCCAATCCACCACATGGCTGGATCACGGGTATACTTAGGGCGTGGAGGCGTGAAATACCTCGTGGACACGACATCTTTAGAACATGCTTGCATGGCCAGATGCGCCACGGTGCCTATCCTCTCGAGTATCTAGAAAGCGTCCGATAAAGCCCTCGGCTGATAGCTTCAGCGCTTCATAGGAACGACCACTCCCTCTTAGGCATCACCTTGAGAAGGCATGATCCCGACCTCGAACTCTAAGGGTCGGCGTCATACATGCATATCTCTTCGCCGGCTCGGCGGTGAAGGCTATCGTATCAAACCCACCTCCCTCGGGGTGTCTACAATCAAGGATCGGGAGCGATTGATGGAGCTCTCTCCCGCCTCGGTCCCGACATAATGGTGACTGCATGGCCTCCCATACAGTGCCTCGTACGGTGTCATGCGTATGCTCGCGTGCTTTGTTGTTGTAGGCGAATTCCACTAGAACCAATTCTCCTCTACCCTTAAGATTTCGGGACGTATGCTTTCGCTGACATGTCCCTCAGCACGTATATAATCCTCCTGGCGTGTAACTCTACCTGACCCTTGCTTTGTGTGTAGCGTTTGACCTTCCCGAGGGTCCCATGAATCGACGACAATCCAGTGGATAGTCAACCTAGTCCATGTCATGTATGACATCCTTATCTTTTGAGCCCTTATATTTCGACAACGCAATCACGTTCGAAGGTATCCGAATCTCGAGTCACTCCCGACTCCTATCACTCAACTCTAAGTCTACTTGATAGTCTAACCGTGTGTTTTCATCTCGATTAACATAACTCTTCGGCTTACACTTCGAGCCTCTTACATTTCCTGAATCAAACTATGAGTCTTCATTGGACGTAGTCCTAAAGAAAACTTCGACCCAGCTCATGAAGTGGTGAATGACCCGTCTGGAGTGCACCCACACCCGACTCGATCGATGTTCTAGTGCACTGCGTAATCATGCCACCTTGTGACCTTTTTAATCCTGGGGACCACCATGAAATGAAGTCGAGGAGATCTCTCATTCATAACTCTAAGTCTACTTGATAGTCTGACCGTGTGTTTTCAACTCGATTAACATAACTCTTCGGCTTACACTTCGAGCCTCTTACATTTCCTGAATTGAACTATGAGTCTTCATTGGATGTAGTCCTAAAGACAACTCAACCCACACTCACCAAGAGTGGTGAATGACCGTACCGTGCATCCACACCCGACTCGACGCGATGTTACCATGCACACGAACACAATCATGCCACCTTTGTGACACGATCACAGGGTCCACCATGAAGCGGGAATCTCGAGATCTCTCACTCCTTAACTGGAGCCCTGCTCCCGGGTTAACTCTCATGGAGTCAACTCTCACCCTACATCCTAGGGAAGAACGCATCTATTCTGGCTTCTACAAGGCCTTAACCTCTGGCCCAAATCCAAGGTCGTGTATCGGGTATGACAGCCCCGACTAGGGTCCCCGATGCGCTTGACGATGTTTGTCGACTCTCATCAGCGTGTCAAGCTGACATCAGCAGCCCGATATGGCCTGCCCACCACAGGTCCACTAAACCCCAGTTTGCACAACTCGATCTGTCCCTAACTTGACCCGCTCTCTGGCCCTCTGGCCTATGTGTTCTTTGGAAGTGCTTAATATAACACCTCGAAAGTGACCTGTTCTCTGGGCCAGGTACTAGGGTGTGGAGGAATGAGCCATCTCTACGTTCTCACAGTGCTTGGGACTCATGTTGTCTGATGCCTGGGATCCACATCTCGAGGCGATCCGTCCTCACATGCCCAATCCATTTTAGTCACGAGCTCGTGTGAAGCGAAGTCTTAGCCACTCTCCCGAGAACTAGAAGAAGGTTAATCCTCCCTCTTGCTACCAACACAGCGTCTCGGTGCCCGGGCATCCTCGATCTCTCTGCCATGGTCGGGGTCGTCCCAGCGTGATCCGTATCTGTAGGCGAAATCTACGATCCTCACAAATGGATAACTTGGCCCATTCTCGAATCTCACATACCAGTGATCAAAACTTAGTATCTCGAGAAGATTGACATTCGGTCTCCCCCAGCTCATCACGACCTCGACCTACAAGTCGGCGGCACTCGATGTTGACACCGCGTGTCTAAAAATCTCACCTTAGTAAGCCAAAACTCACACTTGCGAAGACTTGGCGTACGGTGATGGGTCTCTGACAAGCGCAAAAGCGATCCACCAGTGATACTGAGCTGCTCCCACTGCGTGGGAGTAGATCAAAATTTCATCCACGAGAGAGGCTCTGACAAAGCGATCTAGATAAGGTTGGAACACCACAACCATGAGGTCCATGAATGCATTTGGCGCGTCGATCAAAGGGCATCACCGTAAACTCAAAGTGCCATAACGCGTCATGTATGCTTGCAGGGATATCACATGCTCACTGCTGCCAGTTTGATGGTAACCCGGTCTTGAGTCATCTTGGAGTAGACTCGCTCATCTCGGTGATCAGACAAATCATCGATCCTCGGCGGTGGGTCACCGATTCTTGATTGTGACCTGTTCAAGTATGCGTAGTCAATACACGATCGAGAAGGTCTTGTCCTTCTTCTTCCATGGAAATAGAACTGGGCGCCCATTGGTGAAGTGCAGGTCCTAATGAGACCGCATCGATAGATCATGTTTGGACTACGAGTTCACGCAACTCCAACGGTGCCATCATGTAGTCATAGAGGGTAGTCAGGTAGCTCGTCTAAACATCCACATACTCGCAAAATTACTCGGGGTAGATCTAAGTCGGGTCTCTCCTAGTCCTCCCAACGATGGAGCTCAGCTAGCCGGCAGCTAAGCGTCACGACACTTGGACTCATATACCATATGGGGCAAAATGTCGTGCGTCTGAAATATAACAGTGCGAGTCCCTGCGTATGGCGTAACCCTCCTATGCTCTGTCGATCGCGACTACGTAATTTGTCATTGATCCATTCCTAGGATGACATCGAACTCACGACATGTCCATATCCTCAAGTCCACTATGAGTAGAGTCCACGAGATCTCTCAACTCATAACCTCGACATATCATCCTTATTCGCCCATAATCTAGGGAGGGCACTCACATACTAAGGCTCATTTAAGGTCTCTAGAGGTCCTTGCCCATTTCCACCATGGCGTTGGGCCTCGCTTCTCTGTTTGGAACCTGGCTAGTCTAATCCGGTAGTGTGGAGCGTCTGTGGCGCCTGCGCCTACCTGCATGAACCCATGGTATGCCACCATCGGATCTCCTCCCCCTGGCAGATATGGGAGGATGATCGCCTATGGCTCCCTCTACAGGAGGTACTAGGACTTCCACGGCCTGCATGCGTGCGATGCGGCCAGCGCATAGCTACCTCTGACCTCGAAGCAAAGCCTGTTGATCAAACATTGGTGGTGTCTGGCCAGTACCTCTTGGACGCCCTCTATGTCCTCGTCCTCGACTAGCCATGTATACGATTGATAGCAAGTTAATTGTCTGATATCTCTAAGGCATAAACACGGCCTCAAAACACTATTCATACACACATAAATCGGTGTATACATTGTCCTTGCATTTCTGAGTAATGCAAGGTAATTAATATACATTTAAAACATTTTATCAATAAAATTTCAATTTTGGAAATTTTTTTTTTTTAAATTTTGTCTAATTTTATTTGATTTTATTTTTTTCATTCTCCAGTACACCAAAATAAACTTATAAAAATTTATTTTCTTCAGTTTTACATTGTAAAATCTTTGAAAACCATTTTCTTCACTTTTTTTTTTCTCATTTCTTCCAGCTACTGAAAGATACACAAAAAAAATATATACCTATATTTTTATTTTATTTTTTTTTCCATTTTCCAGAATACTCAAATAAATTTATAAAAATTTATTCTAAACAATTTTCTTCAATTTTACAACTTGTAAACCTAAGAAAATTATTTGCTTCACCTCTAAACCAAATAAATTTATAAACACTACAAGAAAAAATGCAATTCTTGACATATATTATCTTGACTTATGACAATATATGTCAATATTGTGTATTTAAATTAGCAATTATGACATATATAACTTACTTCAAAGCAATAATGACATACATAAAACTTGTCCATGATTTGGGATGATGGAACCTTGACTTATGACAATATATGTCAATATTGTGTTTTTAGTCGATACACTATCTCCTTTTTTAAAGCAAGATTCCCCTCTCCCTCATATTTTTCAAAGACCGCGATTTCCTCCCTGTTTTCACATCGTGAGCATCTCAAGAGGCTCAATAAACCTCTCAAATTCGTCACCATCACCGGCGTACTCTCGGCCATGGCTCATGGCCAGGCCCACTGGCCCTTTGGCTCCAGGCCACATGGCGGCCGGCGGGCGTCTTCGTATCTTGGCCCAGGAGACGGTGCTCCAGTCTTGAGGAGCGGTACTCCGGTGGCTTGAGGACGAGTCGGAATCTTAGCGACAAGGGAGGCGATAAGATTCATGAAGGCATAAGTAAGAGACGTTAGACGAACAAAACCACCTCCATGAAAATTTAATGCGACGGGAATCTTGGTGTTAGGAGGAACTGACCGGCCGTGGAGTTGGAGAGAGTGCGGGTTGCGGGGTTGAGAGCGAGTGGGAAAGTAATCGAGAAATGGGTGATTTCTTTTTCTTTTTTTGGTTGAAATTTGAATTTTAATGAATTGGATTTTTATGGTTTTGCTTGAATATTGTGTTTGATTAATGAGGAAGATTGGGGAGACTGTTTTGACTTTGAGTAAATTTGGAGGCGAATTCAACAACATAGGTACATTGAATCGACAATGTTGATGTGAATCTTTGCTATGTGTATGGTGTAGTTGTTGGGAATACTCCTGTGAGTTTGTGATTTACTCTTATTTTGAGACATTCGATGAGAATGAATGTTGAAGAAATGAGATTCGTAATGCTTTCGAATGTCCTTTTGTTGTTATTTGTTTGTATATAAGATTGTACTGCTGTATTTCATGTGTATGTATCTGACAATTATTAGTGAATGAATCGTCATGCTTGATGAAGTACAATGAGATATCTTTGCTATATTAGGCTATTTGAGGTTGTTCTTTTTGTTGAAGAATGAATGATCGCGCATGTGATTATGCTTAATAGTTAATACCATGGCATTGGTATATGAACAAATGAGCGAACAATTGGATATATCATGGTCGATCTCAGAGATTAAGCAATGTTTGTAAGTATTTGTTTGATGCTTTATACGTATTTTGCCCTACGAGGTATTCTTGTTTTTTGATGGTGCACTCGAGGCTTGTTTGGACATTGGTTTCCATATTCAAGGAGGGATCTTAGTTTGATTTTATTACTATTGCGGAGGATTTCTTTTGGAAATGCGGAAGGTGAAAGTGGGGGTTTGGGTTTTATATATCGCTAACCCAGAAATGGAGTAAGCTAGGTTTGAAGAAAACTTCGAGTTTTCTCCTTCGATTAAAATTAGGTAGGTTAGGATTTTGAGTTCTTACATTCTTATTTTCAAAATGATGCATTTTTTGGGTTTCTTATAAAATGGTTTCTCCTTCCTATGCACATTTTAGAATGACTTGCTCCTTGAGTTTATCAAATGGGTTCTTCTTCACTAGTCTTGTTGTAGAAGAATGGAACAAAGATGAGGGTGAAAAATGATGGCGGCAAGGAGGGGCAAGAAGAAGGAGACAACAACCTCACCCACCAGTTCGAAGTTGTTAAATATGTGAAGGGCCTGGAAGCGGTATGCTTGCAAACCCTTCATACGCCAATGATTTCTTTATTTTGGTTTTGAGGTTAATAGCATGCCTGTTTTTGCTTTGGTTTCCTATTTTGGTTTTGGTTTCGATTTCGATTGGTTTCTTCTTTTGGAAAATTTTGCTTTGGTATCCTTATCCATGTAATATACGGTATACTCTAGACTCTTTGTATTCTCTTATTAAATTTGTTATGAAATAACTAGGATGGTCTCGAAACAAGGAAACAAAACGAAAAAGAAAAATGGATTTGAGCAGGTTGGGTTCACACTTTCAAATTTCAGCAAGGTTGTGAACCCCACTTGTCCTCTACAGGGCATAAATCTAGATTCTTGAGCTCAGTAAGAACTTATAGAGTCAAAACGCCTGACGGAGTTCGGACCCGAAAAGTTATCTTTCGTCAAGTTAGAAACTCTAAAGCCCAGAATTTTTGCAGGTGCGAAATTTGCCGCATATGAAGCGATGCTGCGAAAATTGCTGTGAACTAGTGCGAAAATTCGCTTATCTGGTCGCACCTGAAGCTGGTGCGAGTATTTCGCACCCGTAGCATGATAGAATTTCGCACCATGTGCGAAAATTTTAAAATTGTCTTCCCAGCTTTGGCGACCATAACTTTTCATCCGAACTAACTCAGTTTGAGGTGTTCTTGGACTCTATGGAAAGCCCATTGGTCGAATCTAGATTTATGCCTGTGGAGGACAAGAGTGGGATTCTAACGCTGAAGCTGAATGTGAGCAGGACCTGTTGAGCCGGTTTTCTTACGTTTTAACTCCACTGCCTCACACGAGACTATCAATTCTAAACTATAACCCGATCTAATAAGAAGAATACAAGTCTTAAGCCTGCTGTATACATGAGATAAGTATACGATGAAAATACTGAAAATACTATGCGAAGAAAAGAATGAATAAGCGAAATACATAAATGATATCATGAATATATACCAGACACGAAGATGAATAGTAAAGTATATGATATGACGGTACAAAATATGAGCGTACATGAAAGCATATATGGAAACTCCACTAATGGTATTCGGTGACACCCTCGCTTGAAATCCTTATAGGAAAAGCAATGGTATTCGAGTTGAGTGTTACAGTCCTTTACTCCCTGAAAGGAATAAGTAGCATCAAACTCCACTAATCCTAAATAGTGAGGAACCTCCAAAAACTTGTCTTTCTACATTTGGTGCCTTGAATTTGAGACAATAGACCCTTGTTCATTATGGGGTTTTCATCTTATACCAATAATTAGTTAATATCATTTTTTATTTCCTTATTTTATTTGGTATAGGTATCAGTTAATGAAATCCTAAGGGATCATGGTATTTTTACAGAGATTTCAGAATGTATATCTGTGAATGTGTTACGTGCTAATATTTTGGTTATATGATTCATTTATTTTGGTAAGATTAAAGTTTGTGTAGTTACTAAGATTTTATTACATGATTTCATCTTCAGCTAATAATTAATTAGTGTCATTTGTTTTATTTATTTTTTTATGACTACCAATTCGAGGTTAATGAAAGACTCAAGGTGGTTTTGCATAGAGGCGTTTAAAGATGTATATACATCATGGGTTATTAATATTTTGGTTGTATAATTTATCTATTGGTTCTAGGAGTTTTTATTTTTTATGTATGTATTATAAAACTAGAACTTGATTTACATTATCTTTTGGTATCTTTTGTTCTAAATAAAAGTTGCTTTGCTTCTCTTTTGAATATATTATTTTGTTTGTATATTATTGAGAGGAGGACAACTTAATTTAAATTAACACAATATATGTACATGTGTTTTTAATAGCTACATGCATATTATATAGTGCATTGTGGTTAACAAGATAAAGTCTTAGTTAAACAAGGTATATTTTGTATTAAGTGTTTAAATTAAGCAACAATTTTAAATATGCCAACAAGTTATTTTGCATCATACTTTCTTCATTGCAACATTAAATCTTATTTTAAATTTTTCCAAAAGGCTATCATGGCTATATGCTTCTATTCAATTTATAATCTATGGTGAAGATCATACCTTGACATATTTTACGAAACCATGATTTTATTTGAACACAGAAACCTTGACATATTATGAGTGGTAGAAAGAGTTATATTGATTAATAGAAAAAACACATTCATTGACATTTTATATATGTCAAGGTTGTGATACACCTACAACCCACGACCTTTGCAATAGATGACATATAAGACTAGGAAGTTATGATGACATATAACACATACGATGTGGTCTGTTAACCGTTAAGATAGGTTTTTCTTTATAGTGAAAATTTATTTTTATTTATTTTTCTTTTATTAGGACCATGTTGTCCAAAATTTCTCAAAACCTAATGATCCAACACTTACTAAACCTAGTGTTCAACCTTCTAAACTTTTATTAAAATCTCATTATTCTACAAATAAATAGAGTTAAACTTAATTTATTTCATTTAGTTTCCTTTTTGATTTACTCCAACGTAAAACTCTCAAAATATTCTAACACCTTAAAATTTTATTAAAATTCTATTTTTGTCATCCAATAAACCAAATAAATTGATTACAATTTATTTCATTTCGATTTTCTTTGTAGCTCCTAGTTTGTTTTCCCAACATAATGATGCTAATTACAAGCACCCCGAACATCATAACATATACAAACCATGTTATAAACATCATTCAAATAACATACAACTCATATTATACCTTGTCTGTGGCCTTAGAGCAGGGTCTAGTTATTCTGCGTCCCGACACTCTTGGAAACACTCGTGAATGTCGGGTGGCAGGCATTTCTCTAATCGGGCGAGTCTCCTAACACATGCAGAGGAATACCCAAATACAATACTGTATATCATCCCAAGCGATTGCAATATAATCAATATATTTAAAATCACATGAAGTAATCACGGCCACTTGCGCCCATCATGATACTTAATATACATACCAACTATATACCCAGTAGTTTACAAGAGTTCAAATGTTTCACTCTTATACAACACCTCATTAATCTCCATTCTAATACATGTAAATATCGTCAAAGCCAAAGCCACAATCGGCTTTTCCCTCCTAATCACTCAAGCCCACTACAGGACGGCCAGTCCCCTCATACGCTCCTGTACTGTAAAATAAGGGGGTCCCATTAGACTGACTAATGCTCGATGGGAGAATCGCCACTAAGTGGAATTTTTACTCACCACCTAAGTGCAGTCTGATGTTCAATTTAAACATACATTCAAGCAAATACATGATCCTACTTGAGATATGCATGACCAGCTTAGATCGAGTCCTCACCGACTCTCACACTACTTCGCCCCATTATGAAATATTAATTTCAACAAAATTATTTGTTTATAGTTGTGGCCTACCCCTCCGTCAAGTAGTGGGTGTCTCAAATGTATATATTTAGTGGACTACCTCAGAGATATATCCGTTGGGCCGTCTCACGATTGAGTATTATGTGGACTACTCCGTGTATGTCAGATTGGCGTCTCAGTGATTGATATTTTTAGTTTACCATCGGAGTGTATTATTAGACCACCCTCAGAACCAACCTCTAGACTCATCTCATCCTCCTCTATAGTCTAGGGTCTTCGATTGCATATGGAATGCAGCATCTGATTCAATACAGTCTAATCACATGCAAATATATAAACATGAATTTACTCGCATAATTCACATCATACAATCATGTTATGAAATTTTACAACTCATACATCAAAATTAGCTCACTTGGGCTAATGATCAAACAGGAGCAATTTAATTTAAATTACTCGACCAAACACATATTTTCACACAAAAACATATTTTGGGAACAACTGTTTGAGATAGTGAAACCTTGAGTTCTGCTTATTCGCAAAATCACAAATCAGCGGTTCACTTAGTGAGCCGCGATTCCGCGGCCATTCTGCAAATTCCCGTCAATAGCATGATTTATTGCGAATTTAAAGCTGATTCGCGTACAAACCTTCCACTAAAGCAACTACGGCTGCACCTTGGCTCCAAAAATCTTGTATCAATTGATTATATTTTGGGGCCGATCAACAACCACATTCGGCCTTTTTCATATCAATACACCATTTATTCAATAAATGGTAAACATGGCACCCAAACGGCCCCTCACGTCACGGCTACAAGCTTTGGGTTTCAATAAATTCCAATAAATTCGGTCCCAAGTTTTGGACCGATCAAGCAACAGTTCGAGGCTGTAAAGCATCGAAAAACAAAATGGGAATAAATCTCAAGTGGGCTTCCCCTACCTCTGGTTGAGTAAACTCCCTAGAATTCGTCTGCGAAGCCCCTCTTCTGCGTGAAGCGGTTTCTCCTTCTTGTCCGAAGGCCGCATTGTCGGATCTTTGTATTCCCCAGAGAAGTGCTCTCTCTAAATTTCTCTCAAATCGAAAGCTACTCGGAGTCACTGGTTTGCAAATCACGTTTTTGCTCTTTTGATTTAATGAAGAAGATCACTATTTACAATTTCGTCTTTTAGTGACTTAAATCTTTTCCAAAAATGACGTTTATGTCCCTCTTTTCCCAGAATCGATATTCGGCACTACTTCGGTCGTCCATTTTCATCATTTCTCTACTCATACCACTTATGGTACATGAGTACATGCTATATGTGCCTTTTTATCGCGCCAATCGTTCTGGCACGAGCGCGATGCCTCAGCGTGTCCTTTCAGGCTATCTCTCGAATTTCACGAAATTTTACGTGCTATTCAGATTTCGCGAGCGATTCCAGCGATGCAATCCGTTTAGTCATCAGAGATCCTAGAATAAATTCTGGCTTTTAACCGAAATCACAATTTTGTAATCGAAATTACGATTTTGCCCTTATTCCATAAATTGAAATTTCTCGGGTCTTACATTCTCCCCTCCTTAAAAGGAATTTCGTCCCGAAATTCTGGACGATCATAATCACTCACATGCATATGCAACGCGCACTCTATCATGCATGTAACTAGCCATTTAAATCTTAAACAACTAAACCACGTACCTTCATCCTAATGAGAAAGGATAAGTGGCGCATCATGTCGCCGGCTCTTACGTGGACTCCTCCTTCGTGGTGCCTCCATGGTACCTCACTATCCTCACGGTCTTGCGTCGCAAGACCCGATCACGGTTATCAACAATGCACTTGGTCCGCTCCTCGGAGGGTCTCATCGGAATGTCTGACCTCAATCTACCCCCGTCCACGCGTAAATTGGATCACGGGTATATTTCGAGCGTGGAGCGTGAAAGCGGCGCCGTGGACACGGCGTGATGGGTGGTAACGCTAATCGGTAAGCAACAACGCCTATCCTCTCGAGTATCTAGAAAGGACCAATGAACCTCGTGATGGCTTCCGCTTAGAACGACCCTCCCTGCTTGGGCATCACATTGAGGCGTCCCGACCTCGAACTCTAGGATCGGCGTCGCGCATCGACGCGGCTCGCCTGCGACACGGGGCGGGAAGGCGTTGTAAATATCAAGCTCACCTTCTCGAGAGGTGTCTCTCTGGCTAATCGAATCGGGACCGGTGATGGAGCTCTCTCCGCTGTTAAATAACGATGACTCACGGCCTCCTATTACAATGCCTCAATATGGTGCCATTCGTATACTAGCTGATAACTATTGTTGTAGTCGACTAGGCAATTGATCCTCTATCCTTATGATCCAGGACGCATGCTCGCGGCATGTCTCTTAACCTTTTGTATATAATCAGTCTGACACGTAACCTACCTGACCCTTGCTTGGTGTGTAAGCCCGACCTTCCCAAGGTCACAACCAACGACAATCAAATGGACCGTCAATCTAGTCCATGTCATGAATGACATCCATATCAGACTTCTTAGGCTCAGCAACCTGATGCAATTTCAAGGGTTTAAAATCTGCGGAGTCATTTCTCATTTCACCATCATTCGACTACAAGTCGCGATACTTTGGCCAGTATGTTTTCATCTTGAGTCACTCCCGGCTCTATCCTCAACTCTAAAGTCATTGATAGCTTTGTGGGTAATGTTTCATCTCTCGAGGCAACATAACACTGACACCAAGCTGCAAAGCCTCTTTCGTTCCTGCTTGAAATTTGGATCCTCACGGGTCTCTTACACCCAACATAAAATTTGGATAACTCCACGGGTCTCACCACCCACCTGAAATTGGTTCTCCTGGGGTCTCACTACCCACGGGACCTTCGGATACTACCGCGGAGTCTCCTTCACCATATCAGACTACTCACCTTGGGGATTCTGACCCCCTTCTTGCTTTGCTGACACACTTTAGTACTCTTCATTTCTGATTTGAACTATGAGTCTTCGTGGATATTAATCCCTAACATACAAACTCAACTCACTCACCAAGAGTGGTGAATGAACATACCGTGCACCCACCCTACTCGGCAGCGATGTTGCCGTGCACATAAACGTAATGATGCCTACTTTGTCACAATCCCGAAGTCCACCATGAAAGCGAATCTCGGAGAATCTCTCACTCTATAATCTCGACCTATCGGGTGCTCTCACCCTACATCCTAAGGAAGAACATCTATACGTGAAGCTGTCTAAAGGCCTTAACCTCTAAGTCGAATCCATCACCTGAGATGCAACTTGATGAATGAATATGATCGTCAGTTTGGTTCTTACTGCAGTCGACGGGAGTCTGAGAGTAGAAAAGCGTGCCACTACATGTCAGAACGCTCTGTATGCTCAGGCCTGTATTGCCATAAGACCTCTTCCTCCTAGGATTGTCGCCTCCTTATGCCCGGGTTGGCGGCAATGGTAACACGATCATCTGTCTAGCGACCAGAACTCTCGCCTGAGCCATGTGCTCGACCCAGGCTGCGCTTTGGTCCTGCTTTTTATGTGACCGTCTGCGAAGTACTAGGTGACTTGTCCCTCTGACCAATACTAGGGTTTGGAAGAACAAGCTGTAATCCTCTCTGTCCTAGCTGTTGTGGGTACACAATCCCAAAACCTCTCGGGATCCCTGCCTCTGAAGTGACGATCCCTCCTCATATGTTGATTTCTTGGCAATGGTAGCACATAATACGCCCATCATTGTGACTAACTCGTCTACGGCGCGGGATAACGAGGCTCTGTAACCCCTTGAGGAACGAAGCCTTCTGCTTCTTTCTTGAACTAGAAGAAGGTTAGTCTCCCTTCACTCTTAGCTACTAGCACCCATATCTGGATGCCTCGCGTGTCATCCACTCCTCCCTCTGCACAGTGGAGGATGATGTGCTAGCGGCCAGGTGCTCGCTCTGGCCTGCCACGATTCACTATTGCACATGCGTGCGATAGCGGCAGCTAAATCTACGGCCTCGATAAAGGCACTTGATCAGCCGTCATTTGGTCAAATCTTACGTGGGGCACGACCCAAATACCACAATGGGCGTCCTCTACGTCCTCGTCCTCTACTAGCCATCTATACAATTAACATGACAGTTAAATCTCAATTTAGTATCTCTAAGGCATAAACACAGCCCCGAGACACTATTCATACACATAAATCAGTGTATACGCATTGTCCTTGCATTTACAAATGTCTGAGGCAATCAGTGCATTTAAAACACTATTATATAAATTTATTTAATTTTATTGAAAATTTTATTTTAAGAAAATTTGTCTAATTTTGTTTGATTTTTTTTCATTTCTTCGATAACTGGAAAATACCAAAAAAATATTTATTTATTTTCTTTCATTTTCCAGTACACCAATAAATTTATTAAAATTCTTCTATATAATGTTGTTTTTCATTTCTAAACAAAACAAACAGGTAGCATTGTTTTATTTATTTCTTGTTAGTTTTATTGTAAACTCAAGTTTGTTTTCAGACATATCCCATGTTTTCTCTCTACCTAAGCACACAAACATTCACATCACATATACAACATGTCATACACACCAAACACATACATACAACCATTCATCAATCCACATGATCACACCTGAAAACACACGTAATAGGTGTCACAGTTTTTGTTAAAGTGTCTTTCTAAGGTAATCTCATACCCTAAACTCGACATCGAACCACACCTAGTGGTGATGTTCTTACACGACTATGGCCTAAGCTACGAATCCTTAATCTAGGTTTCCATATGCACCTATACTCTACGTAGGCCACAGTGATGGATATGACTTAGAGCTCCACTGTTCGTATACTAAACGTACCAGGCTGTGGCCCCAAGACCAGGGTGGGTTGACTACCACGTCGACCACGGAAACACTCTGTATTGAATGTCGGGTGACCCGACATTTCTCCGCAGCATCGGGCGAGTCTCAGCTTTGTACGGGAGCTCTGCAAAATACAATACACATATCACATCCCCAAACAGTGCAATATAATCCAGTATATTCAATCACACTGATAATGGCCCTTGCGCCCATCAAACAATACTTAATATACATACCAACTATATACCCAGTAGTTACAAGAGTTGAATGTTTTACTCTTATACAACATATATTCAGAAATACTCAAATTCTAATACATGTAAATATCGTCAAAGCGAAAGCCACAATCAGAGCTTTTCCTCTAATCTCGGCCAACTAGGGCCAGTCGTCCCCCTCCTTACGCTCCACTGTGCACAGTAAAATAAAGGGGGCCACGGCCCGGGAGTGGTACAATGCTCGATGGGAGGAATCGCCACCAAGTGGAGTACACTCTGCCCCACACAAGTGCGGTCTGATGTTCATTTAAACATACATTCGAGCAAATGCGTGATCCTGCTTGAATGTCTACGCGGCCGACTCGGATCAGGGTCCTCACTGGAAGCTCTCACTGCCTCGCCTAAGCCGTATGAGAATATTAATTTCAAACAGAGTATTTGTTTATGGTTGTGGCCCTGCCCTCCACGATCCAGTAATTGGGCGTATAAAGATGTATATTTAGTGGACTGCCAGAGATATATCAATTGGGGCATCTCAGACGATTGATGTATGTGGACTACCCCTCGGAGTGTATATCAATTGGGGCGTCTCAGGTGATTGATATTTTTAGTTTACCCGCCGATCATTATTATTATTAGACTACCCCTCGAACCATTTTCTCTAGACTCGTCTGCTGCACTCCTCCTATAGTCTAGGGTGTTCAGATTATATCTGATACGCATGTATGCCGGTTCAATGATCCCAATCACATGCAAATATATAAACATGAATTTACTAGCATTATTCACATCATACAATCATGTTATGAAATTTTACAACTCATACATCAAAATTAGCTCTCTTGGGCTAATGATCAAACATAAGCAATTTAATTTAAATTACTCGACCCAAACACATATTTTCACCTGAAAACATATTTTAGAACCTTTGTTTAGGAATAGTGAAACGCCAGTTCACTATTCCTAAAAATCTAAATCAACGGTTCACTTAGTGAACCCGCAATTCACGGCCATTACCAGCCTCATTCCAATCAAAGCATGATTTATTTCACACTTTCATGATTCACTAACCCAAACAGCCCTTAAGCAGCTACGGCTGCACCTTGGCTCCAAAAATCTTGTATCAATTCGGTCCCATGTTTTGGGACCGATCAAACGGCCCATTCCCGGCCTTTTTCATATCAATACACCATTTATTCAATAAATCGTCAAACATGGCACCCAAACAGCCCCTCACGTCACGGCTATAGGTTTTGGGTTTCAATAAATTCAGTCCCAAGTTTTGGGACCGATCAAACGGTCGTTCAAGGCCTCAAACTAACCGAAACATCAAAAAAACACTTAAAATGGGAATAAATCTCAAGTAGGGAGAAACCCCTACCTCAAGGAGTTTGAGTAAACTCATCAGTACCACGCAAAGCCCTCTCAGCGTGGCAATTTCCTCTTCTTTGTCAGAAGGCCGTGCAGACGGTCGGATCGCCCGTATTTATAGAGAGAAGTGCTCTCTCTCTCTAAATTTCTCTCAAATCGAAAGCTACTGGAAGTCACTGGTTTGCAAATCACGTTTTTGCTCTTTTGATTTAATGAAGAAGATCACTATTTACAATTTCGTCTTTTAGTGACTTAAATCTTTTCAAAATAACGTTATGTCTCCTCTTCAGAATATATTCGACTCTTGATCGTCCATTTTCATCATTCTCGTCTGCTTATGGTACATGAGTACATGCTATATGTGCCTTTTATCTGCACGAAAATCGATTCTGACACCGAATCGAATGCCTCGAAAAGCGTGTTAGCCTAGACTATTTGAATTTTCACAGTACTACGTCTTGTAGATTTGAGGCGATTCAACGGTGCAATCCGTTTCATCATCACGAGATCTAGAGAATAAATTCGGGTTTTTAACGATCATGATTTTGTGTCGAAATTACGATTTGCCCTTATTCCATAAGTGAAATTTCTCGGGTCATTACCTGATCACACATCAAACACCATGCATGCGGTGTTCTATTCCCGATTTCCTAGGTAATCTCATACCTAAACTTAACATCAGACCACACCTAGTGGTGATGTTCTACCTCCATAAGACCTATGGCCTAAGCCCAAATCCCCTCGAAGCCACAGATTTTCGTATACCTAAGCTCGATACACCATTTGTGGCACCCCAGAAAACCGAAGTCGTTGACTACCATCAACCAGCGGAATACTCATGAATGTCGGATAACTACACGACATTTTCCGCAGCATCGGCGAGTCTCCTTTGTCTGGGAGCTCTACCAATCTAGCTTCTGTGCTCCTTTGTCCCCAGACAATCCAATGACCACCACAGGGTCTCATATAACTAAAGCCCGAGTAAACAATGGCCACTTGGGCCCTGCATCATCACTCACAACATATATTCAATATGATCACAACATGAGTAAAGCGACCACTTGGGCCTATAAATAATACCAGTAAAACATACGACTATGAATCGACTATATCCGATAGTTTTAAGAGTTCAAAATGTTTTTACTCTTATTCTTACATATAATACAATTAGAAATTCTAATACATGGCAAACAGCCTCAGCAGAAGCCACAACAGTAAGGCTCTTCCTAAACCAGCCTGCAGGACGGCGTCCCTCGCATGCTCTTGTACTGTAAAATAGTATCTCTCGACCGAGGATAGGCTAATCTTTCGATGGTGGAATCATACTAAGTGAGCTCTATAAGCACAAGTGCGGAGTCTGATGCTGCAAGTAAGCCTGCATTCAAGCAAATGCATGATCTGCCAGATGTCTAACTTGTCATCTCGTACCGAGGTCCTCACCAACTCCTCACACTTTCTTCTTTCATTATGAGAATTTATATGTTTTATTTAAGGACAACCCTCCGATGTATAAGTAGTGGACCGTCTCCGATGTTACATTTAGTGAACTACCCTCCGATGTATATCAATTGGGTCGTCTCCGACGATTGATATTATGTGTGGACTACCCTCCGATGTATATCAATTAGGCGTCTCTACGGCTGATTGATATTTTTAGTGAATTTACCCTCAGATGTAATTGTATTTTGGAAATGACCCTCGAGCGGAATTTCTGCAGACTCACCTCATGCACTCACTCCTATCGTCCTAGGGTGCTCCGAGTGCATATGGAATGCGTGATGCGAGGTTAATTCTGATCATGTATCGCGTGTAAATATATAAACGTAAATATATTCATAAAATTCAATCCATAATCATGTTATGTAGTGCACGCATTTCATCATAAGGGTAAAGCTCCACGTGGACTAATGATCAAACCGATCAATTCGATTTAGATTACTCAGCAAACACATTATTTCACAAAAAATATTTTGTGAACACTCATTCTCGAGAATATTAAAACCCTCGGTTACTATTCGGCATCCTGCTCAAATCGGTTCGCTTTGTGAACACAATTCATGATCGATTCGTACTTTCATATCAAGCATACATTTAATGCATAATTTCAACACAAAGCGGCCCACTAAATTTGCGAATTTGTCTCGGAGTTAAAAATCTCAAAAAATTCCAATATTGTTCGGTCCAAGTTTTGGGGCCGTCAGCTCAACTACCTCGCGGCCTTGTGCTTCAGCATTAACAAAGTACTTAAGCTAAAGAATAAAACCCAGTGGGCTCCCCTACCTCTCGGAGTTGAGAAACTCCCTAAATCTGCCCTGCGAAGCCCTCTCGCGTAGAGGCGGCTTTTCTTTCTTGTCCGGCGGGTCGACGGTCGGATCTCCTGCAATCGCAGAGAGGAAAGAGCTCTACTCTCTTAGAAAAATCATATTTGAAGCTTACGCATCCCTCCTTTCTTTTCTTTCGCGTTTTCTCTTTTGGGTTCCTTTTTGAAAGAGCGTGGCTGTGGACTTTGTCCTTTTCCTCATTGTCAAATTAAATGACGAATTTATCAGCTTTGCTTTTCAGTTTGACATTGTTTTCTCTACATTTGTCTATTTTCATCATTCTACTCTTCATGCCGCCCTTGGCACATGATACGTGTGACTTTTGTCTCTGTTCAGAAAATCATTTCTGACACGGACCAGTGATCTTTTTCCCGAGAAAAAGCGTGTAAATTATACGTACCGGGGTCGATGAAATTCGACGTGCTAGCTAAATTTCGCGAGACGATTCCAACGGTGCAATCTGTTTTGTCATCCGAGATCTAGAGAATAAATTATGGATTTTTAACCGAAATTACGATTTTCTTAGTTTTGTAGTGGAATTTCTCGAGGTCTTACAATTACACGCTATAGATAAATCTAGAAATGTTTGGGTTGTATATCGGTGGTATATTACCTGACAAGCGTTTGAGTTTGATAGATGTTTGGTGGTTCTTCTTAGGTTTATAAATATATATGATTTATAAAATCATTTATGGTAGTTTTAATTTTAATTCATGTGTATTTTTAGTTTCCTTACCCTTTCTAAGATAATTTCAAGAAAATTTTGTGAAATTTCTTATCTATTTCTCCATTTAAGCTAAACGATTTTTTTTTTTTTCAATTTGTGTTTGAATCCGACATATTACCTTCAAGTTAAGTCATGGAATTCATTTTTCTATTCCTTGAAGTCCGTATCATATAAATCTTTCATCAAGTGATTAGTTAAATTGTTAAGAGAGGCCATAAGGCATAGCATCAAGAGGAGAGATTTATTTCCTTTTGATTTTTGATCTATATCACAATATAATTATTTTTAAAATGAAAAAACGATTTTTTTTTTCTCCTTAGTTTTTGAGTCATTTGAGAGTTAAAAAAAAAAAAAAACTAATGTTGATGTGGAATGTTAATAAGAAATTTGAGTGCATATAATATATATGTGACCATTTCATAGAAATCTTCGGCAACATTCCATCAAAGATCTTGTTATTGAGTGGGGAAATGACAAAATCAAAAGCCAAAGGAAAGACTTTGACTCCTAATAGAAGAAAAGTTAAAGCAAAATAGATGGAAGGTTTCTTGAAAATTCCTAATCATTGGAAAAACTAGCAAAAATATAAAATTTAAAAAATATACATATATTTTTAAATCAACAGTTTTAGAATTATTTCCTAATCTATAATATTTATAGATAATGCTGTAATTATAATAGATATAATATATATATATATATATATATATAATATAATATAATATTTTATTTAGACCTTAGCTGGCGTATCTTTTGTTTGAGGCAAAATAATAGGTTGGGGATGCAGGGCCAAGTCCTTGTGATATGATACATTATGATCGAGGTATAGAGTGTTTATAATTTTTGTAAAGTATCGATATTTGTTATAAATCACAATTTTTATCTCTCTATTTGATGATCGTCGATGTGGATGTGGCTGTGTATTAAGATTGTTCTCTGAATTCGATTCAATCACAGCATAAATATTTTAAAATTAAATTAAAAAGGTTAACAAGTGGGTTTGGAAATCCCGTCACATTCGTACTCTCTGCATAGAATCCCTTTGTCTATTCTTTTTTTTTATAGCGATCTATCATATTTATTTATTTAATTTTTTAAACTAGACAAATGAGAAATCTAATCTAAATAAATAGGGGGGATGGGGCTAATGTGACTCAACTCTCCTTTCTGCAACTAAAGAAAATCATAGAGTCTTGATAATGAGAGCCCAGTCTGCTCAGGTTTCAGCGAAAGTGTAACTAATTTCCTCAACTTTTAGCCAGATGTCACGTCCGCTAACGGTAGTTCCATAGCTCTGTTAAGTGATGATGTGGCAATATGGGCCCACACACTCTCCTCTCAAGATACATGGTACTATGAGACCCATTTCCTCTCTCCTATCTATGTTTTTTTTGTCTCTTCACCTGCAAACACCCTTTGGAACCACCCTAACCCAACCCCCCACACCCAACACCCAACACTTAGCCTGGTCAAGTCCCACCAATTTTTTTTAATTTTTTAATTTAATTTTAAAATTTTAACATTTATTTTTAAATATAAGGTAATTATTTTTAAAATATATTCAATTAGGATACAAATTAAAAATATAAATCTAATTTATACCCAAAATTAGTTACATATAAATATTTTATTTTGTTTGGAAACATATAAATATTTTTTTATTAATTTACTTATTTATTAAAATATTATTTTTTTCATATAGGAAGAAAAAAACGAGTGAAATAATTTTAAAGGAACATATAAAATAATTTCTTATTTTCAATGTATTTTTATTTTCACCTTTTTACACATTTCTTTATTTATATATTTTCTGAAATCAAATATAACGTTTTTTTACTAATTTTTTATGATTTCTAAATGCCCATTACAAATATGAATAATCATTTAAAAATATTTTGTAATGCCCCCGATCGAAGTGCAGTGACTACGATCAACCGCGGAATATAAATGGATGTCGGGTTACGAAACGCCATGCATCCAGGCGATCTCGCTTTGCTGTTTCTACCACAAATCTGATCATAAATATCGCGTAAAGCGATGCAAATATAATCCAATATATCCAATCGCGTGGGTAATACGGTCACTTTGGCCCATAAACAATACTCAATATGCATGCAAAGCATGAATCGACTATATCCGATAGTTAAGAGTTGATTGTTTCTTTCTTGCTCTGACAACGCTATATTAAAATTAATACATGTAAAATCATCAAAGCCACAATCAAACACTAACAAGAAAAACTCGGCCTCTTAGGGCGAGCCATCTCCTTGTCGCTCCTGTGCACGAAAATATGTTCCCTCGGCGAAGGGTGAGCTAATGCTTTCATTAGTGGAATCGCCCCAAGTAGACTCTTCGCCTTTAAGTCTTGGGTCTGATATTGCGATGAAAACGAGATTCGATGAATGCATGATCCTGCTTGAATGTCATGTGCATTCGAATCCAGTCACTGTGTAGGCTTCTCACCTTCCTTCTAAAGCCATTATGAGAATTATAGTTTCAAACAAAGTTGTTGTTTATATTTGTGGTCTACCCTCGATCTAAGTAGTGGATTATCTCGGAGTATTATATTTAGTGGATACCCTCAGAGATATATCAATTGGGCCGTCTCAGGCGATTGATATTTTTATATGTGGACTACCCTCGCGATATATATATCGATTGGGCCGTCTCGACGATTGATATTTTAAGTATGGACTCCCCTCAGATCATTTAATATTTTAGACTACCACCAGATGCATTTCTACAGAGCTCGTCGTGGCAACTCCTATGGTCTAGGATGTTCCGGTGCATATGGAATCACAAATATCAGGTTCCGTCTGATCCCTGTCGCATACAAATATATCTATGCACATATTCATAATATCCAATCACACAATCATGTCATGTAATTATCGTTTGACATCAAAATTAGCTCACTTGGGTTGTGGTGGCTTGCGGCGATTTAATTGAAAATCACTCGACCCGAACCATATTCACCGCAAAATACATTTTTTGACACTATTCTAGGAGCATTAAAACCACAGGGTTTCACGATTCCCACAGCGCTCAACAGTCATCGTTCGCTGTGAACCCGCATCTCACGGCCATTCTCGGCATTTTCCAAACCAATCGCGGTTTCAATACCAAATCCTCCAGATTTGACAACCCGATCGTAGTGGCGATCCTGGAATTTGCTCAGTGGGAAATCAAAATTTCATATCCAATTCGGTCCCGAGTTTAGGACGATCGCCATTCTCACGGCCTCATTCGGCTCAAACATTTGCAATCATTTAAGGGAATAAAACCAGTAGGGAGAAACCCTATATGCTGGAGTTTGAAGCTGTAATCACGGCCACCGCGAAGCCCTTTTCGATAAACGATTCTACTCTTGTCATTTGTCAGCGGTTGGATCGCGTGCAGATACGAAAGTGTTCTCTCTCTAAAAACCTCTCAGCGAAAGCTATTGGATCTCCATTTCTTTTATCACGTTTTTCCTCTTTAACTTGTGAAGGAGAAAGCTACTAATAAACAATTTTGTCGTTTAGTGAGCTTTAAAAGCTTTTAATAGCGCTATATGCCTCTTTTACGGAATGATATTGATATAACTTTCGGTCATCCATTTTCATCATTTCTCTACTCCTTACCACTTATGGTACATGATGCAGTGCTATATGTGGCTTCGTGCGTCGAAAATCTTTTAGGGCACACGAAGCGATGCGCCGAGAAAAAGCGTCTCATTTGAATATCTCGAATATTACAAATTTCTGTGCTAGCTAGATTTGTGACGATTGCTGATTGCAATCGTTTAGTCATCAGGAATCTAGAGAATTAATTAAGATTTTAGTAGAAATTACAATTTTATGTCCAGTACGATTTCACATGTGAAATTTGAATTCTCGAGATCTTACATTCTCCCTCCTTAAAGAAATTTCGTTACGAAATTCGAGGACAATCATATCACTCATATGCATATGCAACGCCATTCTACCATCATATAACTCGTCATTTAATTATTAGCATTTGAATCACGTACCTTCATCCTAAGCAAGAGTAGGTATTTTTTCCATCGTCAATCACCTCATCCGTGTCTCCTCCACTCCGTAGATGCCTCCATAGTACCAACACAAGCCTCGCGGTTTAAAGTCGTAAAAAAAGCACGATCAGCATTATCAACAAACCTCTTGCTGGTCCCTCCTCGAAGGTCCCATCAGGTATCGACCTCGATCTATCCCGATCCACCATGAAGTGGATGCGGGTATATTTGGAGCATGGGGCTGAAATACCTCGTGGACACACAACATCTTTGGCGATGCTTGTCGGCCGATTTTCGCAGAAGTGCCTATCCTCTCAGTATCTCGAAAGGTCAGTAAACCTCGCGATAGCTTCCGTAGCTTCTTGAACGACCACTCCTCTCTTGACATCACCTTGAAGGCGTGATCCCCTGACCTCGAACTCTAAGGGTCGACGTCGCACATCGGCCTTAGCTCTTGCATCGGCTGTAGTGAGAGAGCGTTATCTATCAAGCTCACCTTCTCTAAGGTGTCTCTAATGTCAGTCGGGACCGGTGATGGAGGCTCTCTTCCTGCTCGGTCCATTCATGGTGACTGTAGCTCTGTCTGATGCATATCTGGTGTATTCGTATACTGCGATAGCTATTGTTGTGAATGAATTCCACTAGGAAAATGCTCCTCTGCCCTTATGACCCGGGACACATGCCACGAAACGTGTCCTGCAACACATGTATATAATCGCTGGGCGTATAACCTGCACAGCCCTTGCTTGGTGTGTAAGCGACCTTCCCGAGGTCCTTCTCATTGACAATCCAATGGGCCGTCGACCTAGTCCATGTCATGAATGACATCCTATCTGAGGCCCTTGCCATTTCAGCAACACCCAATCTGATTTCAAAGGGTATCGAACCTCGGAGTCACCACAGGCTCACATCCTTGACTCTAAGTGGCGATAGCCTGTCAGTGTGTTTCATCTCGAGTCTCTCTCGACTCACATCTACTTTCGACTTTAAAAGTGGCGTGATAACCATGTTAGGTGTTTCATCTCGGGCGACATAACTCTTCGGTTTACACTTCGAGCCTCTTTCGTTCACACAGAAATTTCGGATATGCCAGCTGGTCTCTTCTGGCATGCTTGAAGTCGGGATATCTCCCCGGGTCTCTTACACCCACACAGGACCTTTCGGATACTACCGCGGGTCTCCTTCACCCTAACTCCAGGCTCCTCACCTTAGGGGATTAACGGCCCCTTTTTCGCTTTGCCCAACACACTTTAATTTCTCTTCGTTTCCTGATTCGAACTATGAGTCTTTATTGGACGTAGTCTAAAAACGACTCAGCCCACACTCACTAAGAGTGGTGAATGACCATCACAGTGCACCCACACTCGATTCGTGCGATGTTGACCTGCACGAGCGCGTCAATGCCCATGCGTGACACCCGATCCGGGTCCACCATGAGCAGAATCTCGAAGATCTCACACTCATAATCTCGACCTATAGAGTCGACTCTCACCACATCCTAAGGGAAGAACATCTATACGGCTTCTCTGAGCCTTAACCTCTAACCACAAATCCGTGTCGTATGGATGCAAACAACTGACCTAGGTCTCGATCTTGACAACCAGATGGTTGTCAGCTCATCATCTTAGTCGACTGATCAACGACCAATAGATTACTGCCACCAGGTCCTGCCGCTTCCCATTCTGTGACTCTGTCATCCACGAGCTTGGTGCCTCTAGCCCCTCGGCTGTCATTGTTCTTTAGAAGTGCTTCAATGCTGCCAGCGAAAACTGGTTCTCACAAACCCCTCACTGGGGTGTGGGAGGAATGAATTGCGGCATATCTCTCTGTTTCTCTGTGGGGTATCTTTGTCCCTAAGTCTTGGGATCCTGTCTGCAGGCGATCCGAATCACTCATGCTGATCTGGCTCTAGTCTTGAAACTAGTGTGAAGCGAAGTCTTACGCCCCTTCCACAGAACGCTAGAAGAAGGCCAGTCCTCCCTCTTGCTACCAACACCCATCCGAGGTGCTCGAGTGTCCTCGATCTCTCTCTATGAAATTGGTCGTCCCGACCCATAGGTCCATGTCCCGTGGGCTGAAATCTGCTATCCTTGCTGAATGGACAACCGGCCCATTCTCGAATCTCACGTAATATCGAGCCCGATCCCGAAAGCCGTATCTAGAATGGGCTTAGAGCTCTCGACTCATCAACTGCCTCGACCTTCTCTGGGTGATTGACCTCACGATCTTTGACATCCGTGTCAAATCTCACATGATGAAAGCGAGGCTTCGCACTTCTTGAACTTAAGCGTCTGTTTGATGGTCTCTTAACTGCGTTTAATATCTGATCCAGTAGATACTCATGCTCCCACCACATTTGGGTGATCGAGAATGTCATTCACGAAGGCTACGACAAGCGATCTAAATAAGGTTGGAACACCACATGCATGAGGTCATGAATCTTCTTTGGCGCGTTCGTCGATCCGAAGAGCATCAAAATGCTTCAAGTGCCCGCGCGTCTTAAACATTTGTCTTAGAACCATCTTTGTATCCACTAACCTCGGCGATAAATGGCGGTCTGAAGGTCTATCTTGGAGTAGACTCGCTCCTCTGTGGTGAATCAATCCATCGATCCTCGATAATGGGTACGAATGGATCATAACCACATTCATTACTTTGTCAGTGATACACCGGTCGAAGGGTCTTGCCCTTCTTCTTCGCAAATAGAGGCAGGAGCACCCGTGGTGGGGTCTCGGTCTAATGAATATGTCCACGGGTAGCTCTGTGGTTGTGGACTACGAGTTCTATGCTTTCAGCCCAGTGCAAATCACTATCTGGAGTCATAGAGATGGGTGAAGTACAGGGTGTAACGATCACAGGGGTCTACGTCTTTATGGAATGATCCCGGTGCTCATCTGAAGAAAACGATCGCATCACTTTCGCCAGACCACTCGGGGGTAGGTCCCAAGTGCGGCACTCTCCTCGTCCTCTAGGGTAAGACTCGCGAGCCAACCCATTGCTTGTCTGACACTTTTTCTGGTTTCATTATCTTTGTGCAGGCCGAATGTCATGTTTGTCCTGATACCACCTGAGTGCGAGTCCTGCATATGAGGCGGTAACTCACAGCTCCACGATCGAGTGACCATGAAGTTGTCGACCCGATCCATCCACAGGGATGACATCGAACTCATTGTCTCCATGATCCTCAAGTCAGCTGTGAGTGAGTCTGAGATCTCGACTCGCGACCTCGACATATCATCCACATTCGCCCCCAATCACAAGGGGGAACTGAAATCTATTGGCTCCTCATGGTCTCTAGAGGTCCTTGCCCACATTTCCACCATATTTGGGCCTCACTTTCTAGCTGGAATGCAGCTAGTCTAATCCTGGTAGTGTCAGAGGTAATCTCAGCAGCTGACACCTTTCGATCTTACAGACAATGAGTGCACTTACCATCGGATCCTCCTCCCCCTGTGAATGTCGGGAGGATGATGCGGCTAAACCTACAGGTTACTAGGATCGATCTGTCTCTAGCATACCGGCTGTCTTCATGCATTTCTTTTGTAATACTACGGCCTCGGCAAAGTATGTTGATCGAGCAACGGTGGTGCGACCCGATTACCGAAGTGGACACCTGCGTCATAGTCTCACACTAGCCATTTACCACAATTAACATGGCTAAGATATTAATTTTCCGCCGGTCCCAACTAGTAATGCGGATCGCGTTACTAATAGACTTGACAACCATGTTGACGTTCATTTTTCTAAGTAGCGCTAAATTCGACCACCGATTTTATTTATTTAAGAAGGTTACAGGCTCTCTTGTTCATTTCGGTATCCCGCTCCTTTAGGTCGTAGTTCGTAACCTTGGCATTGCGCTTCTTATCGCGTTCGTCGTAAGCTAATTTTCCTACGCAACTACAGCGCAATCCACGATTTGAATGACTGGATTCACGTCGATACGGTATCTCTAAAGGCACAAACACGGCCACAGAGACCTTAATCGCCACAATAAGGTGTATACGCCAATCAATTTTGCATTTAAAATGTTGTTTTCAACAAAATTTTATTTTCGAAAATTTTATTTTTAAAAATTTTATGAAAATTTTATCAAATTTTATTTTATTTTATTTTATTTTTATTTAATTTAATAAAAAGAATTTCGAGGAAAATTTTGTGATAAACGGTGTTCATGAGCAGGTTCCACGAACAGTGTCAAAAATCGACTCATGAACAATCTAGGAGTCAATCCGGATCGAACGAGGCCGTGCCGCCAGGTGCACAGCCGAAGTAGTCGACCGTCTTTGCTTGATGCCTGCCAGTATCAGGCTGCGGCGCCCAGCCTTTGCGCCCACATGGCGCTCCGTAGCCGTCATCGTGGCACAATTTGGACGATGTCAGCGGCCTGTGTCACTACGATCCGGCTGACCTTGTCCTGGCGCGTCTGATACAACTTTGTATTGCGATACAAATTTCCAGCCCGACCTTCTGTCCTGATTAATCTGATCTTGCAATACAACTCATCCCTCATCTCTGCAATACAATACAGTGTATTGCAATACAATCCTTGCCATTCCAGCCCTTCTAAAACCACCATATTCTGATACAATTTAACTTCTATTACGATACACATGGAACAACACACACCCAGGTTGCAATACAATCAATGTCTTGCATAATACAAAAAAAAAATTTCTCACAATATTGTTTGGGCAGTAGCCCAATTCAATTTTTCTGCACAAATTTTTTTTTTTTTTTTTAGACCCACATTATGGTGACTTTCCTCATTTATTTCGGTTGGAAAAAATCATAAAATTACTAAAATCATTTTTCACCATTTCTCTTTAACACTCGAATAAATTTACAAACTGGTACTCTTCATTTCTTCAGTTCTGCAGTATAAAGCGTAGAAAATTATTTTACCATTACTCATGGCAGAATAAATTTATAAAATTTATTTTCTTTCGATTTTCATGAAATTTTTTCACTCAAATAAATTTATAAAAATTTATTTTCTTCCATTCTTCAATTCTCATCGATAAATTTATAAAATTATTTTCTTCATTTTCATTTCAGTTTGCACCTTTATTTCCCTCAAAATATTTTCTAACACATCCATGTGCTAATCACCAAGCACACATAAAAATCTCTTATGAAACCTTCATCATGCACACCAAACATGTAATCAACAAATCACACAAAACACTTCAACACACGTGCATGTAATTGTCACAATTTATCCGTGATTTCTAGGTAATTTCATGCCTAATAGAACATGAACCACACCTAGTGGTGATGCTGCCGCTCAGTATGTTTAGCCCAAATCCCCTCAAGCCTATGATGCAGCCTGCTGAGCTCTGTGATCATAGGCTGTGACGCCCAGATCCAGGGGTCGGGTTGACTACCGTCGGCCCCGCGGAATCTGAAGTGGATGTCGGGTTACCCGACGCCACTTACGAAAGTAGGCGGGGAGTCTCCTTTGTGGGGGCTACGCCCCGAATACAATCACACCAAATGTCGCATGCAGCGGTATAATATAATCGTCTATCCAATCACATAGAGTATGAAGCCGCGGGCCCGCTAAGCGATACTCGATATACATACCAACTATGAATCCAACTATATCGATAGTTCTAAGAGTTTCAATTGTTTACTCTTATATGGCCCATATTAAAATTAAGTGTCACATGTATGAAATCATTAAAGCCCGCAATCAAGCTTTTATGCTTCCAAAACTACGGCCTACAGGGCGGAGCCATCTCCTTGTGCGCTCATGCACGAAAATATGTTCTCGACGGGGTGAGAAATTTAATGCTCGATAGTGGAATGCATCTAGTGGGCTACTCACCACCTAAGTGCGGTCTGTGTTCAGTGAAAACACACATTGGCGATCGTGATCATACTTGAATGTCTGCATGACCCGACTCTCGGATCCAGGAGTCCTCGCCAAGGCTCTCTGCTTTTCCTTTAAGCCTCGTATGAAATTATGGTTTTCAAGATTATTTGTTTATATTTGTAGTCTACTCCGATCTAAATTGGTATCTCAGATGTTATGTTAATTGGATACCCTCTGAGGATATATCAGTTGAATTAATCTCCGTGATTGATGTATTTTATAAATATGGATTCTACTCTAGATATATATATCAATTAGTGAATTATAGGCGGTTGATATTTTATATGAATTCTATAGATCTGTTCAATATTTTTGGGCGCTACCTCAGATATTTTCTCTGTTTAATTCATTTTAACTCTGCTATGGTCTGGATCAAGTAAAGGTACATATGGAATCTTTGTGTATGGGGTTGTCTGATCCCTGTCATGCAAATATATCTATGCGCATATTCATAATATCCAATCCATACAATCATGTGTAATTATCCCATTTCAACATCAAAAATTAGCTCACTTGAGAACATTGGTAGCAAGCGATTTAGTGAAATCGATCTGACTGACTTAATATTCACCTGAGAAATACATTTTGACACTATTCTAGAACGGTAAAACCACAGGGTTTCACGGTTTACCTTTCAACAAGTCATCAGTTCGCTGTGAACGCATCTCAACCATTCCAGGCCTTTTAAAAACCAATCGTGATTTATCTAAAATCCACTCGATTTGGCAAAAGCCACGATCAGTAGTAAGCGATCCACGTTGCTCAATGAAATCAAAAATTCATATCAATTCGATTACGGTTTGGGGCCAGATCAATCAGCCTCTCACGGCCTCATTCGTATAGCATTTAAGTATTTAAGGAATAAAAACAGAAACCCTGCACCTCTTGGAGTTTGAGAGCTCGTAGAATTTGAGTATACACATGGCTTTCGTGGGCGGTTCTCCTCTTGTGTCGAGTACTTGACGGTTGGATCGGCGTGCAAATCTGAGAAGTGTTCTCTCTCTCTAAGGCTCTCTACGGCAGCTACTGGATCTCACATTTAACCCACGTTTTTCCTCTTCTTTAATGAAGGAGAAGAAGCGGCCAATGATTTTGTAGTTCAGTGGCTCAAACGCCTCCAAGTAGCGTTTATGTCATAACTTCATAAAGTGATATTACGGCCTGACCTCGGTCGTCCATTTTCATCTAATTTCTCTACTCATACCGCTTATGGTACATGATGCGTGTTATATGTGAACTACGTCGCGTAATCGTTTTCTGGCCGCTGAAACTGCGTCACCTGCAGCAGAAAAAGCGTTAACGAAAACAAGTGTCTCGGAATATTAAAAATTTTATGTCTTGTTAGATTTTGCGAGACGATTCGGCGGTGCAATCCATTTCGTAAATCCGAGATCTAGAGAATTAATTCCGGATTTTAACGAAATTCTGATTTTGTAATCGAAGTCTGATTTTAACGCCTGGCCCGAAATTGGAATTTCTCGGGTCTTACATATTTGGTATTAAATATAACGAATAATTTATTTAAAATAAATAAATTCCTGAATGGAAACTATTTCCAATTGCTGACCCGAATGCAGCTTCACAAAAGTTGATTTTTTTAAACATATAAATATTTTTATTAATTTACTTATTTATTAAAATATTATTTCATATAAGAATGAAAAACAGTGAAATAGGTTTAAAGAAATATAAAAATAATTTATTAATTTTCAATGTATTTGTTATTTTACACCTTTTACATATTTTCTTTTATTTATATTAAAAATAAAATAAAATATATTTCTTCCCATTCCCAAAATAAAAATCATTTAACGTTGAATTTTTAAAATCAATATTTATCTATTAATTTATTTAAATTAAAAAATGACTTCTATTTAGTATATTTCAAAAATTAAAATTTTTTGAAAAAATTAGGTGGGGATTAACCAGACTATGTTGGGGGTTGGTCGAGGGTCAGGTAGGTTTCAAAGAAACGAGGAGAGAGAATAAAGAGGGGAGAGAAAGAGGAGACAAAAAGAGATATGAGAAAGGAAGTGGATCTCATAATGCCACGCCATCTTAAGATGAGAGAGTATGGGCCCTAGTGCCATGTCAGCACTTAACAGAGTTAATAATGGTAGTTAGCTGATGTGATATATGAGTTATGACATGAAACAATTAAAGCTATGAGTTAGTTCCGCCTTTACCCTCAATAATGGTAGACAACCAATTATTTCACTAAAGGAATAAAGTAAAAGCTAATAATGTTATACAATCATAAGAAAAAAACAAAGTTGCTTTTATTGATGTTTTTGAAAACACAGGACAACATATTTCATAGAAACTGTTTTTTAATAAATACTTTAGTTATAATGTAATAAATTGGGATACTCACTTTCTTTTATGTCGTCTTTTTGAAATTTTGAGCCTTTCTACTATCTAGGCATGATGAGGTGGCTTATTATGTAATTTGAATTTAGTGTTTTTATGATTCTTACGTATTTTTTAGAGCAAAAAAAATAAGCCCCGAAAACAAATGGAGTGGATTGTTAGATATTAGTTAAGGTAGTAAATCCACTGCATTCTGATGTTCGAAGGCGTGGAGAAGTCTCCGATACTGAGACTTTTGTTTTTAGTTTTTCGATTACTTACATTTTCCTTCCAAATTGTGATGTAATTTTGGAATTCATTTGATAAATATTATTGGTTAATAAGGGGATCCATTAACTCAAATAATTAAGAAATTATCAATAGACAATGATTATGAATTCAATTTCATATATGAAAGATAATGACAAATATAAATATCAAATATATTTTCTTGAAATTTTGATTAATGTTTCACTTCCACTTCCATGTATTTTGAAGTGAATAATGGAAGTAAAAACACCGACAAAAGTTTGGGGAGCCCATAGTGTGAACGCAAGAAAAGGAAAAAGGTTATTTTGCTAGACTTTACAGTACCCACCTTCCTCCTTGCAAATTCATTACCTTTACTAATTTAAACTTTTTTGATGAAATAAAAAAAGATAAAAGTTTACATCGCGTCAAAGGAAAAACTAAAAAAAAAGACTGAAATCACTATAAACTCTCCTAATAATTAAAATATAACTTCAAATGATCAAAGATTCTCTTTATATATTATAAAAAATAAATATATATTTGCAAATCTAAGTCATGATCAAAGAATGTTAATGTTGGATCAGAATGTCCCGAATTTTTGTTCACGACAGAATATTATTGATTTTTGTCCCCTTGAAAATCACTTACTAGTTTAAATTTGGGGAGCTCATATGAATAAGGATCACAATTTTGCCCCATACCCATACCCGATTAACCCATCTTCGCTTTTATTGGGATGGGTTTGGGAACATTGAAATAGGGTTTAAATAGGGTTTGAGATTTCCTATTAAGACCCGAGTCGGGTCGGTGATACATGGCAATTTATTTTTGAATATATAGAGACAATGCAGTTGCAAATGTTTGAGTCTCGCCATGATTTCTTATCAAAGCGAAAGTACTTGATCATTCAGCTAGTTACGAGAATCCATGACTCACAGAGTGAGTGTTGATCGGAAATCAGAAATAAGAAGAAGAAGAAAGCGAGTTGAGTTGCGAAAAAAGCTACAGAATTTCGATTTCCACCTACACAGCACTCCCCAATACATTTCTCTTAGATCACACTTTCTTTTGCTTATAATATCCATGGAACAAAACTCTTTCTTTTTTTTAACTTTTCTTTTTTCAGTATTTTTTTTGTTATTATTTTTTTAATGTTTTTGATCCATTTGGGATTTGACTTAAAAGAAGAATTAGGAGGTGACTTGGAAGAATATGAAACAGTGTTAATCTCTTAAATGTCCACTTCCTTTTAGTTTTCCGGAAGGAATTTGTTTTATAAACAATTCCTATTAATTTTGCTTAGGGCCTTATTGATAAAAAACCTTCATTTCGTTTGCATTATTTGTTTGAGATTTAACATTAAATGCCCATTTGATTCGTATGACCTCTCGCCTTTTCTTTTTTAATTTTTTGGCAAATTTTAATCCTTTTGAATTTGTCTACGAGAGCAGAATATCAATGAGAAAAAGAAGAAGAAGAATGAATATGAGAGTTGAGAAGCACGTGCTAACCATCTTGTATAAAAGTGGAGAAGCACGTGATTCAAGTGGAATGCGTTACATAAAGTTACAAGGTTGTATGACCCAGTGAAGCATCGACAAGCCGCTGCCACGTTTTCACACGTTGTGGTGTGACCCACACGGAGGCTGGCGCCACACATTGGATTGCAAATTTGCCATGTATTAGTCTCACTTCTTTTATTTTCCCTGACTATTTAAAGTCTCATTTTATCGAACCCTAGCAAGACCGCCTCCTCCTCTCTCTCGCGATTCGTCGCACTGCATCCTATAGTAGCCGTCTCGGCCCCAATTTCTTTCATTAATTCTGCGTCCGGTATGCGATGCTTGAAGCGGCGTGGGGCCCACGCGACACGTATTTCGCTGGGAGCAGGGATCGAGTTGCGGTTAAGAGAATCAGGAAATGCAGTTTTGAGTTCATTTTTCTTCCTCTTCGTCAGATTAGATGTTGTATTTTGTATTTGATTTATTTCAAGATTTTATGAATTTTATGGCACGAATATGATGATAAAGCGGGTAAATTAGAAAATTTTCCCTTTTACTGGGTGGGGGAGAAATGAAATGAAACACCCACCCCCATAGGTTAGTTTAATCCGATGCCCATAGGGCCATGCCTCATCCATCTTTGCGTCAATTGTTGAATTTTGAGATATCCTACTCTTAAGATAAATTATAGATATGATTGATTTCATTGGAAACGGAGAAGCTGACCCCTCCATGGCTTTTGGTAGTTTTTAATTTGTTTTGTTTTGCGATTATTGATATATGAGCATCGGTCACTGCATACTACTTAGTACTTACACACTGATTCTCAACTTAGTTCCTCTAATAAGATTATTTGATGGGGATATCATCTAATTAAGATGGGTAAGGTCATGGGGTATGATTGGGAGTGACGAGGGCCGTATTCCCATTTTTGTGCAGCGTGACGGCTCATTGAGGTGAGGTTCGGGTTGGAGTTGCCTTTGAAGTGTTGCTATGGTTAAGGCTTTGAGTTATTCGGGCGGGGCGGGAGGCAGGGGTTTGAGATTTTTTGTTGTGGTATGGGAAGAAGCAAGCGCCCCAGGCACGGGTTGAGGCGGAACGGGGAACGGGATGGAGGAATAGTCCCAAGCGCAATACAGTTCTTGATCACTTACTTTGCTAGACTTTATAATTGCCACCTTCACTTCACCGCAGAATTTCACGGGTCCCTTCCTCGACAACTAATTCTACGATTCCTTTCTCCTTGACCATTAACATCATAATCATCTTTTTTTCTCGATTTAACGAGTGAGAATTCAGCGAAGATTGTATTAGACTACGCCTTGGAAATGGCTTCCACAGCTCAAATGGCGTCGATTCTTCTCCTTCCATGCGTAGATGCCTTTATGATGTGTTCTTGAGCTTTAGGAAGACACCCTTGACAATTTCACGGAAATCAGCGCTCTATCTTGAATTAATTCGAAGAGGCATTCTGACTTTGGAGGCGACCGACTTAGGAGGAGAAGAGATTCGGCTGAGCTTCTAGAAGCTATTGAAGAATCAAAATCTTCCATTGTTTTCTCTAAAAATTATCTTGCGATTCAAGGTGGTGTTTAGGAGCTTGCAAGATCATGGAGTGTAAGAGGAATATGGGCAAATAGTATTACCAATTTTCTACCATGTGGATCCATCGTGTCCGCGAAACAAAAGGGAGCTTTGGAAACATTCTGAGGAAATATGATTATAGAAGAAAATTGGAAGGACGGGAGTAGAGAGGTGGAGGAGGCCTTGGTGACGAGGCAATATTTGGGATGGGATGTAAACGATGGGTAATTCTCATAATTAACTTCTTTTTAGCTTTTATTAATTATTATTAGCTTTCATTTATAAGTATACTTAAATTTGAGTCATGAACTATATATATATCTCCATAAATTGTAGTAATTCATTTGATTTGATTTTATAAGATTAGGTAACTTATTTGTGACGCCCCAAAACCCGGGGGTCCCTTGACTACCGAATCAACGTGAATACAAGTGGAGGTCGGGTGCCGTGGCTTTAGAAAATCGAGGCGAGTCTCCTTTTTGTACGGGGAGCTCTACCCAATTAAAATGCACGCATGAAACTGTCTGACCGAGTCCAATATATTCAATATATCGAGATCAGAATCACATGAGTATCTCACGACCATGGGCCCATAACTATACTCGATATAGATACCAACTATGAATCCTAACTATATATAAATAGTTAAAAGAGTTAGTTTTCTTTCTGTCATATACATATATTAAAATTAAAAAACGATTAATACATGTATACATCATCAAAGCCACACCGGCTTTCTTCTAATCGACCTCTAGGGCGAGCCGTCTCTCGCACACTCCACACATGCACAATAAAAGGGATCTGCGACAGGGTGAAATTTAAAAGATTTCGATGGGAGAATCACCCAAATTAGACTCTTCATTAAATAAAAGTGCGAGTCTGATGTTCGATTTAAACACACATTCAAGCAAATGCATGATCCTACTTGAATGTCACCCGATAACCAGGATCACGAGTCATCGTATTCTACCAGCGTTCATTTTAAGCGCGTATGAGAATTATTGTTTTATTAGTGGACAACCCTCCGATGTATATATATCGATTGGTACATTTCGGCCCGATTGATATATATAAATTGTTGTGGTACCTTAGATGAATAAATATCAACTAGAAGTAAGCTCAGACGGTTGATATATTATTTAGTTTGTAGTCTACCCTTCGATGAATAATAATTTAGACTACACTCAGAATAGATTTCATAGACTTATCTGCGTGCATTTCATTTCATAATCTAGGGTGATCAGAGTGCATATGGAATGCATGTATGCGGGTCCCGTCTGATCCCCAATCATGTCTGAATATATAAAAAACGTAAGATATACTCGCGTTATTAAAATCATACATGATCATGTTATGCAATTATACATTTCATCCCATCAAAATTAAGCTACTTGGGCTAATGATCAAACAAAACAATTTAATTTAAATTACTCGACCAAGCGCATATTTTCACAAATATATTTTCAAATCATTATTAGGGAATAATGGTATGAAACCTAGATTTACTATTCGGGAAAATCTAAGCAGGTTCACTTAGTGAACGAAATCCACCCGGCCATTCGACTGAAAAAGCATATCAAGCGGCGTTGTCGCGCTGAGTGCGTCGCGGCCAAACGGCTAACATCCATAGACGATCCACGGCCACAATAGAAAATCCCCAAATAAATTCCCCGCGGTCGGTCCGTGTTTTGGGGCCAGAGAATGGCAACCTCGCGGCCTCCATTAGCAAAGCTTGTCAATAGCCCAAAATGGAAATAAAACATAGTAGGGAGAAAATCACTCTGCTCTTGGGTTGTCAAAAGGCTTCATAGGCTTAGGGTCCTTGCGTAGCACAGCCGCGTAGAGCGTTCCACTTAACTGGCTCGGCCGTACGGCGGTCGGATCGTTACCTACAGAGAGAAGCCCCTTCTCTGCTCTAAGGCTCTCTTTGGAGCTCACTTGCATAAAAAAATGGCCTCCACACGTTTTGCTTTGCTTTAATTGAAGAAGATGAATATTATTGGTATTTGTCTTACAGTCGCTTAAAATCGAGTGTAATTACCGTTTTGTCATAACTACCGGTTGATGTCGGCCATTATCTGCGGCCCAGTCGTTTCGTCATTTCTCTACTCATCTGCAAACATAGTGCACGTGGTCACGTCTTTCTATGTCTTTTCGTCGACGTAATCGATTCTGACGCCCCGACGCGATCGCCAGCGCGATGCCCGACTATTGTCTCGAGAAAATTACGAATTTTCACGTGCTAACTGATTCGGCGAGGCGATTCTAGCGATACAATCCATTTAGTCATCAGGATCTAGAAATTAATTACGGATTTTTAACGTGGTGCAGATTTTATGTCGAAATTACGATTTTCTTGCTTATTAAGAAGTGGATTTACCGGGTCTTCACGATTCATAAGTAAAAGATTTCGTCAGATTCAGGATATCATGTCCGGCCTTGGCGTCGCCCATCTGGCCAGCGCAATACATCATTAAATATCGTGTCGTTTAAGCGCTTCATGGTAAATTACGTCGCTTCGTCCACCGAGCGAAGGGATAGGTGTGTATCATTAATCTCGGCTCCGCATTGACTCCCTCCACTTTCCATGATCTTGTCGCATGACTCTCGGCTAACCTCACGGTCTTTGCGTCGCCAAAACATGATCCTTGTTATCGGCGTCTGTATTAGTCCCTCCTCGAAGGTGTCGAGTGTCGACCTCAATCTATCCTGTCCCTCATGAAATTTGGATGCAGGTATCTTTCTCAGACATGGAGGCGTGAAATACCTCTCGGTTTTTGACATCTTGGCGTGCCTTCTTAGGTCTGTAACCTTGCCCATCCTTCGAGTATCTCGAAGGGGCCCGATAAACCTGTGATACCTTCCCACGCTTTACTTGAGACCTAACTACTCCTCTCTTAGGATTCACCTTCAAGGAAGGCGTGATCACCAACCTCGAACCTAAGGGTCGGCGTCCTTTTTATCTACATAGGCTCTTACGCGGGTACGATCAGAGTGAGAGGGCGCTATAAATATCAAGCTACGCCTTCATAGAGGTGTCTCTAATCAAATCACAGGACCCCAGTGGATCTCTCTCCCACCTCGGTCAACATAGCATTAATCTACATGACCTCCGTACCATAACTCATGTCGTTGCCATTCGTACACCCGCCCCAGTAAGCCCATTGTTGTAGGCGAATTCGCTAAGGGCAATTAATCCTCTGCCCTTATGACCGGGACACGTGTTCGCGATATGTCATCTAACACCATGTGTAATCCTTTACGTAATCCCTACATAACCCTTGCTTGGTGTGTAAGCGTAACCTCTCACTCATAAGCGACCTATCAGGTCGACCTCTCCCCACATCCTGGGGGAAAAACATACATCTGTGGAGCGTGAGGCGCCCAACCTCTAGTGATTCGATGTAGGTGTCAGTTGTGGCGTGACCGGCACAGTTCTCAATTGCGACAGCGGGTGGTTGTCAACTCATCCATGTCAAGCGACATTCGGCGGCAAATAGATTACACCACCACTAAGGTTCACCTTGCGCTTATTGCGCAACTCTAAGCGTCTGACTTGACCCACATAAGCCCACTTACGGCTATCTTGTATTCTTTGGAAGTGCTTGTATAGCACCAAGCCCGAAACTAGTTCCTCTGCCCTTACTAGGGTGTGGAGGAATGAAGCGCTATACTCTCTGTTCTCACAGCTAACTAGGGTGTATTGTCCCGAGAATCTTGGGATCCGTCTGCAGGGAAAATCCGTCACTCATGCTCAATCCTGGCCTAGTCACAGACGTGTGAAGCGAGTTTTACGCCTCTTCCGGCCCCAGGAAAACTAATCCTCCCTCTTGCTACAAGCTTAGTATCCCGAGTGTTCCGTATCCTCAATCTCTCTCTCTATGAGTGGGGCTGTCTAACCATGGAGTCCATGTCAGCAAGTGAGTCTACGATCCCATCTGAATGGACAACCCCGACCCGTTCTCGAATCTCTATAATATCGGCCCCATCCCGAGAGACTCGTATCTCGGATTACGACATTCGAGTCTCTATCAATTCATCATTGCCTCGACCTTCTCTGGAGTCGTGACACTCCTGGTGCCTAACACCACGTCCCAAATCTCACCTCGATGGCCCCAAAACCGGTACTTCTTGAACTTAAGTCTGGTGATGGTCTCTTGGTGTAAAGCAATCCTCAGTGATACTCGTGCTCAGCTACGGTAGGAGTAGATCAAAATGTTATCGAAGACTACGACAAGCGATCTAAAGATAGGGTTGGAATCCCTATGCATGAGATCCATGAATCTTGCAGCGCATTCATCAATCAATGGGCATCACGAAGTAAGCTCAAAGGGTGCCGTATGGCGTCCTAAATCTTTGTCTTAGGGATATCAGGTATCCCTAACCCTCAGCGATGTTAACTTGTGCCCAGTCTATCTTGGAGTAGACTCGCTCCTCTCTTGAGTCAAATAAATCATCAATCCTCGGTAATGGAGTGCAGATTCTTGATCCCTTGTCCAATAAGCTCCTACAATTTGTACCCTAAGTTCCATGACTCAGCCCCGGTGTCATCAACTGTAGTCATAGCGATGGTTGAATATACGAGGAGTGTAACTCGTCTAGAAATCTACGTGCATGCGGAGTGGTCAGGAGTCTTCGTCTGGAAAAAGCGTACACATTTGCAAAGCCCCACTTTCGAGGTGAATCTAAGTGCGGGTCTCACCTCGTCCTCTAAGTGGGCTCGCTAGCCAACCGCATTAATCCCAGAACACTTGGACTCATTATGCATGCAGGCGAAATATCTTCTTGCCACGAAATCTGGCAGTGCGGAGTCACAACGTGTAGGCGATGAATTCTCCTACGCTCCTGATCGATATAGCGATCCCAGTAAGCTATCAAGCTAATCCATCCCGAGGATGACATCGAACTTTGATATGTTCATAATCCTCGAGTCCCTTGTGTGAGTAGAGTCCCGGATCTCTACTCACAACCTCAAACCTCCAATACGTGCCCATTCGCCACCCCAATCCCACTGGGGAGAATTCACATCTGTGGCTCCTCTAAGGTCTCTAGAGGTCCTCGCCCATTTCCACTCTATTTGGGCCTCATTTTCTAGAGGCATGGCTTCTTCCCAATCCACCGGTGGCGTCGAGAGGGTAATCTCCATAGCCTCTGCTTTCGTGCACGAACCAGTAATTACCACCTTCGGATCTCTTCCCTGCTGTGAATGTCGGAGGATGATCGCCTAAACCTCACGGGAGTTCTTAGGGTCTCCTTGACTACGCTATGCTGGCACGTGCGATAGCGACCACTGCAACACCTCGGCCTCTACAAGGCCGTGTTCAAATCTTGCAGTGGTGAATTGATTGTCGGTGGTGCACGACCCGTTCCAGTGGAGCGTCCTCTATGTCCTCGTCGTCTGCACAGCCATTTACACCATTACATGGCAACAGAGAATCATTTAACTTTCATTTCGATCCCATGCTTGATATGCATTGCCAATAGACTTAACAACCATGAACCGACCCGTTCATTTCCTAAGTGGCGCTAAATTTCAACCACTCGATTCATTTACTTGATAAGGTTAAATGCTTTCTTGTTCTTCCGGTATTCAAATCCTAAGGTCATAATTCCCTAGCCTTAGCATTCGCCACTTTTCTTATACGCGTCACACCATGCATATAATTTCCTACACAACTACCACGCAATCACCATTTCAAATGGTAGTTCAATCCAATACAATATCTTTAAGGCATAACACAGCCCCGGGACACTAATCATACACATAACCCAGTGTATTCGCAATCAATTTTGCGTTTAAAATATTGCTTTTAACAAAATTTTATTTTCAAAAATTTTATTTTTGAAAATTTTATTTTTCGAAAATTTTATCAAAATTTATTTGATTTTATTTGGTTTTTAAATATTTAATTTTTTTTTTTTTTTTTTGAAAATTTGAGATGAGCGGTGTTCATGAGCAGAGTCCCAAGCGGTGACTCAAAATATCATCGGTTCGAAAATCGATCCGAAGTCAGCCGGATGCCCGAGCACCAGCAAGCCCGACGAGCACGCCCAGTGCAGGCGCCCGGTAGAAGCCCCGCCCCCTTGCGCCTGGCTGCGCTCGCCCGACTGCCGCGCGCTCACTTTGCCGCCAGCCGCGTGCCAGTACGCCCGGCACGCAAGCTCGCCCGGCGCTGCTGGCATGCCGATCAGCCCGACCACGCCTTGCGCGGCTGCCGCGCTCCTTTGCTTATACGCCACTGGCGCGGCGCCCAGGCCTGCTGCGGCGCCCTTTGTCACAATACGACATGTGTGTGCGTGCGATTAGCCCTAGCCTCCTAATTTTGCAATATAAACCTTTGTATTGCAATATAAATCCTATTTATAGTAAATATTTTTTTTAGCTTTATTCTCTCACAATACAAAATGGGCGGTAACCACTTCACAATTCTATGTAAATTTTATTTATTTATTTATTTTTTTCATTATAATAATTATATATATATATATATATATATATATATATATATATATATATATATATATATATATATATATATATATATATACTCTATATATATATTTTTTTTTTTTTTTTTTTTTTTTCTATTTCAATTTGAAAAATTACAAAATCACAAAAATCATTTTTTCCATTACATTTTACACTTTCGAATAATTTTACAAAAATTTATTTTCTATTTTCTTCAATTTTACACTTGTAAATCCTAGAAAAATTATTTTCCTCATCTCGTAACGAATAAATTTATAAAATTTATTTTCTTTCGATTTTCCCTTTGAAAATTTTCTCCCTCAAATAAATTTATAAAATTTATTTTCTTCCATTTTCTTCAATCCTCATCGATAATTTATCAAAATTTATTTTCTTTAATTTTCCAGCAGAAAATTATTTTCATCACCTAATAGGCCAAATAAATTTATAAAATTTATTCTTTTCATTTTCTTCTCCAGTTTTTGTACACTGTACAACTCAAAACATTTTCTAAATATTTTCTACACATCTCTATGTGCTAATCACTTAAGCACACACACCTACTCATCTTATATACTACATAGCATACACCATCATTCATATTTAGCCATATATTTTTCACACAACATAATCAATCTCATCACACAACATGGTAAGCATACCATTCACACAATTCATCAAATCACCCAAAACACATCAACACACGTGCACATAGTGTCCTGTGATTTTCCTAGGTAACCTCATGCTACATAACATCAACCACCTAGTGGTGTGATGCTCTCATCGACTATGGCCCTGAGCCCCGAATTTTCTATCCATGGGTTTCAGTAAGCCTATACTCCACCATCTGCCTAGTGGTGATGGATACCGAGCAGGAAGCCCATAGGTATTCGTATGCACAAGCTGCGATGCAATTTGTGACGCCCCGAGGCAGGGGTCAGCCCGTACCGAATCAGCCGCGGAATACAAGTGGAGGTCGGGTTGCAGACGCCACTAGAAAATCGGTGAGAGTCTCCTTTGTGCGGGGCTCCCTGCGGTCCGTCTGCATGAAGCACTTGTCGGCGGTCACGTATATTCAATATATCCAAGAGATCAAATCACATGAGTAATACGACCACTTGGGCCCATAACTATACTCAATATAGATACCAACTATGAATCTAACTATATATACCCAATAGTTAAAAGAGTTCAAAAGTTTTACTCTCATACCATACATATATTAAAATTAAAACAATTCTAATACATGTATACATCATCAAAGCCACACCCGGCTTTCTTTTAATCCGGCCTCTAGAGTGGCTTAGTCTCCTCGCGCCTCCTGTGCTGCAAAGGGGATCCCACGACGGGGTGAGCTAAAAGCTCGTGGGAGAATCACCCTGATGGAAATTTGCTCATACTTTAAGTGCGGTCACGATGTTGAGATTTAAGCATGCATTCGAGCAAATCGTGATCCTACTTGAATGTCTGCGACCAAGCTAGGATCCACGAATTACATCACAGGCCTTTCTCTCACACTCGCCTAAACGCTTGTATGAGAATTATTGTTTGATAAGTGGACAACCCTCCAGATGTATATATATCGATTGGGCCGCTCAGACGATTGATATATATAAATTGTTGTGGACTACCCTCAGATGAATAAATATCAAAGCTGGGCCGCTCAGGCGGTTGATATATTATTTAGTTTGTAATTACACCCTTCGATGAATAATAATTTAGACTACCCTCCGAGTATTTTCATCTGAGCTTATAAATACGCTCGTAATTTCTCATAATCTAGGGTGATCAGGTCGTATGGAATGCATGTATCTTAGGTTAAATCTGATCTAATCGCGTACGGAAATATATAAACATGGAATATACCAGCATTATTAAAATCACACAATCATGTTATACGATTACTCATTTCATCCCGTGAAATTAGGCTCAACTTGGGCTACAATGATCAAACAAACAATTTAATTTAAAATTACTCGATAAGCGCTATATTTTCACAAAATATATTTTCAAATCATTATTAGGAATAGTGAAACCTAGTTTACTATTCAGGAGAAAATCCTAAAGCAATGGTTCCTTAGTGAACGAAATCTGACGTTCCGACCCCAAAGCATATCAAGCAAGCATTTAATGTAAATTACTTCATCGCAACCAAACAGCCCCTAACATCCATGGAAGCGATCCACGACCACAATAGAAAATCCCAAATAAATTCCCACAATTCGGTCACGCGTGTTTTGGGGCAGAATCTTTGGCCTCGGCGCCAGTATGAGCTTAAAACCCTTAAAAATGGGAATAAAAGCGAGAGTATGGAGAAAATCCTACTTATCTTGGAGTTGTCAAAAACTACGCAAACCGAGTCCACCTTGTCTTTGCTCGCGATAGAGCGTTCCACTTTGCTCGGCCGTAGGCGGTCGGATCTCGTTTTAAGAGAGGAAGCGCTCTATAAGAGCTCTGATTTGGGCGACTCACTGCATAAAATGGCCTCCGTTTCAGCTTTGGCTGGTGGAAGAGGATGAATGGTATTAGTATTTTTGTCTTGATCGAGCAAAATCGAATTCGTAATTCTGTTTTGTCATAACACCGGTTGATGTTCGGCCATTTATCTCGTGAGTCGTTTCGTCGTTTCTCTGCTCATCTCGCTTATGGTACATGGAGTACATGCTCTATGTGCCTTTACGTCGCGTCGAGAAGAATCGATTCTGACGCCGATATGATCTTATCGAGAAAAAGCGTCTTAGCTACATTTGTCTCGAGAAAATTCACGAATTTGCGTGCTAGCCCAGATTTCGTGAGGCGTTGACGATCTGATCGTTTAAATCATAAAGATCTAGAGAATTAATTACGATTTTTAACCCGTAATTACAATTTTATATGTCGAAATTACGATTTTGCTTCAACCGAAATTGGAATTTCTCGGGTCTTACATTATTGACAATCATCTACTAATCTATGTGCAATATTCCAAGTATATGTTAATAACTTCTTTGTTTGCATTTTAGAAATTGAGCTCACAAGCATACAAACATAAGGAATATTAGAGGCGTCTTGGTTAAATGTTTTGAAAATTGCTTGAGAGTGTTTGAAACACGGAAGAACATCGTTTGGTGTTTTAAATTGTTGTGTTATCGAATTTTATGTTTTTCGAAAATTGTTATTGTTATCTGAATTTGATGTTTTTTTATGTTCCTTGTGTTTTTTAGAACAAAGAAAAAAACTTAGAACCAAACATGGTCTGCATGTTTGGAAATCTCATGAGTTGATTCAACACTTAGTCCGTTTGGAATTTGGAAGAAATCTTATGAAAAGAAAAAAAATTACTAAAGAAAATTATTTTCTCTTTGTTTGGATTTTTCACTATGCATAGAAAATATAAGAGAAAATCGAATATAATTAAAATTTCTCAAAATTTAATATATTTTTAAATTTCTTAGTCCTTATATCATGGAGAAAAACATTTAAAATGGTTTGAATAAACATATAAATATTTATTGCTTTTAAACTTATTTTATTTTCCTCTTGATTTTATTTTCTTCCAATTTTCCTCTCTTTTCTTTCCTTAGTGCTTTCCTAGATCCCAAAAGAAGCCTTAGGTTGCATTGTTTGCAAACTTTAGGATTTATTTTATTCGGAAAGTTTGACAAAAAAAATAAATAAAATAAAAATAAAGTAAATATATTTTAAAAAATAATTTATTTTATATACCTCTAAATTTATTTAATTTCATTATATAAAAAATTAAATTTTTAAAATGCAAGTTTTTTAATATTTTCATTATATTTACGTTCCTTTCTATTTTATATGGGTAAAACCAAGCGCTAGGAAATTTCTTTTCTTTAGTACTTTCTAAGAACCAACTATAATCTAAAATTGCCTAAATATAAATTTAATATGTTTTAAAAAATTGTCTTCCAATATTTAATTTGAAAAAGAGCACTAAATAAATCTAAGTAGTGTGCAATACTAAGTACTATTTTCACAAAAATAGAATAATTTACTTGATTATTTAGAATAATTGATGCTCATATGAATTTAAAATAACAAATAATTAAAAGATTAATAATCTTATTTAAACATCCTAACAACCTTTGATTAGTCTAGAAGCACTTGATTGAACAAAAATAAAGTTGTGACATAGAGATAGAAAAGATCGAAAAGTTTAGACATCTGATTGAACAAAAATAAAATTGAAACATCAAAATAGAAAAAATAAAATGTTTAAACACTTAATTGAACAAAAATAAAGCTGAGACACAAAAATAGAAAAAGGGAAAAATTGAGACACCATTTATGCAATCAACCCAAAATAAATAATAATAATAATAAACATATGTATCTCCAAGTATTTGAATGTACTATCATAACTAGTGAATGTACTAGTACATAGTATAGAAGAAAAAGATGTTTAATTTCAGTAATTATCGAGGATCTTGAGAGCGTAAATCACCTTGGTGTTTTTATCATTTATTATTAATCTCATTATGTGTTCTCTCTAACTTAACAAATGTTCTACTTTAACGCACTTTATAATTACCAGGTATGAATCAAAGCATATCAAGGAAATTACTACCATCATTGCGGATAGGATAATGAATTGTAAACTCTTATTTGTAGAGGATAATTTAGTTGGAATGAATTTCCATTTTGAAAATCTAAGTTTGGGATTGAGTATGGAGTCAAATGATGTTCGTATGATCGGGATATGTGGAATTGGTGGAATAGGCAAGACAACCATTGCTGGATATGTATATAATCAAATTTCTTGGGAGTTTTGAATGTAGTAAGCTTCCTTGAAAATGTTAGAGATGAGCTTTACAAAAGTAAGAGTCGGCTTAGTCTACAAAATCAACTTCTTAATGATATCCTAGATGGAGAAAATAAAAAAAAAAAGCAATGTTTGCCAAGGAGCTTATGTGAAAAAAAAGTCTTCAATTTCGAAAGGCTCTTATTGTTTTTGATGATATTGAGGATATGGATGAATTAGATCTTTTAGTTGGAAAACATGATTGGTATGGTAAAGGAAGTAGAATCATCATCACAACCAGAAATAGGCATTTGCTAAATAAGATTGAAGTGGATTACCTGTATGAGGTTGAAGAACTAAAACCCAATGAAGCATTTGAGCTCTTTAGTCAATATGCCTTTCGACGAAATCTTCCAAAGAAGGATTTTGATGAAGACCTCTTAAATCGTGTGGTATACTATTGTCAAGGTCTTCCATTAGCTTTGAAAGTTTTGGGTTCTCTTTTATGTGACAAGACAAGACATGAATGGGAAAGTGAATTGCTTAAATTGGAAAAAGAACACAGTTAAATTCAAATGTGCTTAAAATAAGGCAGGATGGATTAGATGCTTCCTGAGGTATTCCTTGATATTGCTTGCTTTTTTGAAGGCGAAGATAGAGACTTTGTGTCAAAAGTATTGGATGATGGCAATTTGTTTGGTGAAATAGATATAAGAGTGCTATGGGAGAGATGTCTTATAACTATTTCACACAATAGAATATACATGCATGATTTGATACAGAGAATGGGGTGGAAAATTGTTCAAGAACAAAATCCTAATCAACCTAGCAAATGGAGTAGGCTGTGGAGTCCAAGTGATATCTATTCGGCTTTTATAAGCGAAAAGGTGAGGATTAAATTAAATTCAATTGCTTACTCCAGCTCATTAGGGAGATAAAGAATTTCATAACATCTTTTTTCTTAAATTGAAGTTTTATTTGTTTACTTTTTTTTTCTTTTCCCTAATTTCTAGTTCTTGTTTTTCAGGGGATGAAAATGTAGGAAACCATATCTAAGCTTGTCTATTTCAAAGAAATATGGTTGACACAAAAATATATGACCAAATGAAGAAAGTGTTTGCGAGATGAAGAAACTCGGAGTTCTTTGAAAGTCTATTATAATTATGATTATGGAACTACATTCTCGAAGTTCATAGTAAAATGCATCTTCCTAAAGGTTTTGAATTTCCTCCTAATTTAAGATACCTTCATTGGGAGAATTTAGAGTCTTTGCCTTCAAATTTTCATGGAGAGAACCTGGTCGCAATCAACTTGAATTCTAGCAACATAAAAGAACTTTTGACAGGGGAGAAGGTATAGTTATTATTTAATTACTTTTTTTTATACTAATTTTCAAGTTCAAGTTATCTTTTTTTTTTTCCCTAAAATGTCTTTTGCTATAGTGTCTTGCAGAATTGAAGTTCATTGATCTAAGAAACTCTGTGACTTATCAAGCTGCGGAATTCTCAAGGATGCAGATTGGGGCTTCGATCTTGAAGGTTGTATAAGCTTTTGTGAACTTCGACAAATCTATTGGCATTTTACGGGAGACAATTTTTGAAGGAGCTTAATTTTTAGTGAGTGGAATCGGGAACTCCCCAAGCGACATTAGGTCCTTGATATTTCTTGGAAACTCTTGATCTCGAAAGTGTTGGAAGTTTGAGAAATTTCCAGATATGATCTTTGTGAATATGGGACGTTTAAGGAGGCTTGAGTTATCTGACAGTGGTATTAAAGAACTCCCAACTAGCATTGGGTGCTTAGAGGCTCTTACGTATCTTTACCTCACTGGTTGCTCAAATTTTGAGAGGTTCCCTGAGTTCCAAAAGAATATGGAAAATCTCAGGGAACTTAGTCTTGCAAATACTGCTATAAAAGAACTACCCCATTCAATAAGACATCTCACCCGACTTCAGTGGTTAAGTCTAAATAACTGCAAAAACTTGAGGAGTCTTCCAGGCCACATTTGTCAGATGAAATCCCTATATGAAATCTATGTCAATGGCTGTTCAAATCTAGAGTGTTTTGAGGAGATCATAGAGGATATGGAACATTTAGAAAGACTTTATTTGGGTGACGTGGTTATAACAAAGCTACCATCATCAATTGAACATCTAAAAGGTCTTATACAGTTGGAGTTGGACAATTGTGAGAATCTTGAGACTCTTCCTAACAGCATTGGTAATTTGACACGTCTTCAAGATCTTTTTGTTCATAACTGTCCAAGGCTACAAAATTACCCAGCGGTTGAGAAGTCACGCGGTGTTGCCAAAAACCTTTATATTTACGTGATTCTGTCGATGGAAATCCCCGGTGATTTATGGTGCTTGTCCTCAGCGATATATTTGAATGTAGTGGAAACCATTAAATCGCATACCTCTTTTGGCATCATTCAACTTTCTAAATTTGAAAGCCTTTACATGAATCATTGCCAATGCTTGAAGAAATCCAGACTTCGTCAGTATAAAATTAACTCCCATGCACACCATTGTCCATGCCTTAAAGCTTTTTCACCTGATCCAACAACAGATATACTCTGGTCTTCTCTCCTCAACTCCTTCAAATTATATATCGGGGTATTGTTAAGTGAATTCCACTTATACACCTGACCACCTAATTAAAAATTAATTTACAATTTGTATCATGAGATTATTAATTTACAGTGGCACTTTACTTTATTTATACGAGTCTTGGAGTAAAGAAACGTATTCTCGCTACTCGGAAATTCATGCTGTTGTTACAAGAGGCGGGACTGGATTAATACCAGAGTGGGTGAGTGATAAGAGTATGGGATGTGAAGTAACAATAGAGCTCCCAAAGAAATGGTATAAAAATGACAACTTCTTGGGATTTGCTTTATTCTTCGATTGTGTTGATTCTCCTCTTCCTTACTGTGAATTTATCGTATCCCAAGGCGATCAATTTATACAGGTGACTGTGCATTCCCATTTTATTCAGAAGCTTGAAATAGGTTTAGAATCATTGGTGGTGTTCTTTTTCCCTCAAATTGTCATTCCCAATGAGTATCGATCCAAAAGGTGGAAATACTTGAAGGCTTGCATTGAGAGAAATTTTGGAGTAAAAAGTGTTGGGATGCATCTTTTATACGCCCAAGCCCAAGATGATAATAAGAAAAGATCAAGAAATGATAAGCCAGAAGCAGATGAATCTGCGAGTCGAGCGGCGTATCTTACAAACCATTGATGATGATCCGTCGATGGTGAATGAGACGATATTTTTTCAATTTTATTTAATGTTTATAGAATCATTAATTTTTTAATATATATTTTTAAATTTATTCTAGTATCAATTATGTCTAGTGATCTGATATCTTGGGTTAAATTACAAATTTATTAAATGTTTAGATTTTTAAAATTGAATTAACTATTTACTCATCTGCTAATGGTTGCTAAATTATTTAAACTATATTCTATTTTCATAAAATCTAATTTTTTGTTTAATATTTCATACTTTATTAAATTGTTTATTAACGGTGGGCTGTTTCTTTGGCCAAATCCCTTTCTTTTAAATTTTCTTTTCTAAAATGTTAATTAAAATTTCAAAAATCTTTAGCTATTCTTGTTGTGTAATGTGAAACCATATAATATATTTCTTTCATGGAATAAAAAAATCCCACTATAATAGAATAAAAATTCTCTATGCATAGAACTGATCAAAACAAACAAAGACATTTAAGAGGTTAAAGAAATTCTTTGTTTTAATTCTATTAAGGTTAAATATTTACTAAAATTAGTGGGGGAAAAACATGGTAGTAGATATGGCTTCTAATTTTTATGTTTTGGATTGTTTATTTGATTGATATTTATTTAATTTGTATTTCTTCAAATTTTTTTATCCATAGGACAACTTATTAGAACATGTAAGTTAAGTCCTAATTAATTAAATGTAATTGTGTTTTATATAATAAGTTATCTGTTGTAGTGATTAAATATTATTAAATTCTAATAATTTAAAAAAAATTAATTGAAAGTTAAAATCAATAGGAAAAGCAATTCGAAAATAGGTTATGGTAATGTTAAGATAGGTCTCATATGAGAATAACACATGACTAGAATGATGTTAATAAGTTATCCATACCAATATTATGTATAATTCAATTTAATCCATTGATTAATAAGATTTGAACAAATTATATTATGTTATCTATGTGATTAACAAATTAAATTATATCCAATTTATTTTATATGATTATTAGATGATCATATTTTAGTAAAATCTTTTTTAATATTTTTAAAATGATTAAATTCTTGGAACAATATAAAGTTGTTATGATATTAGACGCAGACAAGTAATTTGAATAGGTTAATTTTTTTTTTCTTTTTATGATTTTATTTTAACATTCATTTTTAATTATTTTGAAATTTTTCGTCCATAAAACTTAACTCATATTATAGAGCGTTCAACGTTTAAATATGAAGGGGAGGGGTCTCGGTTTGTATCCTAATGGGGACAATTTACAACATTAAGTGTTTAGTTGTTAAACAAATTATCCTAATTTTTTTTTAATTTGAATATCCTTGATCATTAAGCCATCTAAAATTAGAACTCTTAATTAATTCATTTTTTAAAACTCCTAATGAAAGAAAAGTTAAAGCAAATGATGAGATTGGTTTTCTTGCAGAAAACTCCTAATCATTGGAAAAACTATCAAAATAGAATTTTTCAAAAATATATATATTCTAAATTGGTTTTCAATTATTTCCTAATCTATGATATTTTGTAAAGTATATATATATATATATAATTAAAATATTAAAGTATTTTCCTTCAAAACAATTTTTTTAAAAGTTAATAAATGGTTGAAATCCCATCCTTGTTCATACATGTATAAATTCTTGGTACATCTTTTGCTTATTTTTTTATGTGTGGTCACATCACTTATTTATTTTATTTAATTTAAATGCGCGGTGGCGATGGGATTAATGTGAGCTCAACTCTCGATTCAATTTTAAGTATTTTTTATAAGATATATTGGTAATACTAAAAATCATTTTCATTATTATTTTATGTCCAACCATCTGCACCCAAGTGTAAAACCTACTTTTCCCTTTAATTAAATCACCCTAAATTCCATCCAAGCCCTTCAATCTTGTAACAGTGTCGGCATCCTTTATGGAAACGTATGACGAGAAATCTAGAGAAGCCACGTCATCCTTTAAAGATTGTTAACCATTGGGACCCACACGTGGGTAGGGAAACATAATGTTGACGTGTACACATGGAACTCATTCTCCACCTCATCGTACATGTGGGCTCCGCAACATTCAATTCACCTACGCGTGGACCTACACAATTGGTCTCATTTTCCACCTTATCATACATGTGGGCTCCACAACATTCAATTCGTCTTTTTTTTTTTGGTTTGTTAGTTTTCTTTTTTTATCTTCCACGTTGACTTGTTAATTCAATTGTGTCTCCCAATTTTATATATTAAATAAAATAAAATAAATCATAAATCATTTCAAATCTATTTCAAACATTTTAAGTTATTTAAAATTAGAAATATTATTTTATAAAACTAATTATAAAAAATAAAAAATAGTTTATTATATTTTATCGCTTTATTTTTAAGTTTAATTAAGCCCCCATTATTAAAATGTAAGGCATCTAAAGAAGAATGGAATTAAGCCAAAGTGGGACGATTTGCTATATTACAACGAAATATTTGAGTTACTAAAAAAAATTAATTATAAACTTTTTATCCACTTAATTTTGTGTTAATTCCCTCATTAAAAAAATTCATTGTCTATTTTAAATTTGTCGAATAGATTACTTCTTACAGTATTGGATTAAATACATTTGATGATATTAGTTTAAAATTTCATCGAAAATGTCTTTTTGATGAATGAATAGAAAACTATTTATAATAGAATTTAAAATAAAAGAAAATATCTGGAAAGAAATTTCAAGTTGATTAAGACTAGATATACTTAGTCAAAACTTAACTGAAATAAAATTTAATCCGTTATTTCTCAAATTTATTGAATTTTTACATTTTATGCTTTCCCAATAATATTTATTTTTATATATTGGAAGATACGAGAGGCTAAAAAAACAATAAATTTCATTTGAAAGAATAATTATTAAATTTAATCCAACCATTCAAGTGAGTGTCGGCTCCTTACCGCATATTCTTTTCTCGATTTAGACATATTTGATTTATTTTCATCACTGTCCGGCTTTTGGTTAAAATATCTTAGAAGTTATGACCAGCGTATACCGTATAGATTAAAAACTGAAGCTTTTTGTTTGAACTGTCTACTACGTTTGACGTATGGGCAATGTGGTCGTCCCAGCCAAGTGTCGTGTGTCGACACGACTACGTTGATTATCTCGAAAAATATGAAATTATTGTGCGGGGAATTAAAGTGAAGTATTGGGAGTAGTGAATTTCGTGAGACGATTGTGATAAAATCCGTTTAAATCGTTTGAAATCTAAAAAATTACAGGTTTTATTTGAGGAGTGCTATTTCATTTTTAGAAAATTATATTTTATCGGGTTCTAAATCTGTTATTTATTTATTTAATTTAAATAATGGGATAAATTAATGCAGCTCAAGCTCTCAATTCATCTTTTAAGTATTTTTCCATATGATATATTGATAATCCTAAAAATCATTTTCATCATTTATGCCTAATAATACTTCTAAGTGTAAAACCTACTTTTTCCTTTAATTAAATCACCCTAAATTCCATCCAAGCCCTTAAATCCCGTAACGGTGTCGGCATGATTTATGGAAACATGGTGTGAGGAGAAATCTAAAAAAGCCACGTCACCCTTTAAAAATTGCCAACCTTTGAGTCCCACACGTGGGTAGGAAAACATAATACTGACGTGTACACGTGGAACCACGCAATTGGCCACATACATGTAGCATTTTCTACCTCATCATACATGCTGGGCTCCACAGCATTCAATTCACCTTTTTTTATTTGTCATTTTCTCCTTATTGCTCTTCCGTTGTGTATAATTCGAATTGACTTGTTATTCTACAGTGTCATTTTCTCTCTATTTTCTTTCTTAGTTATTAATCTTTCTTAAATAATAGTCATAGATATCTATTAATAAATTATTAATTTAAAAAAAAATATATCTAAAATTATTAATTTATTAAAATAAAATATCTTCATGAATTTATTATTCTACATCTCTTTCTATCAATCTATTTTTTTTAATAAAGTGATTATTTAATATATATCTAAGTTTTATCAGATTATGACATGATCATTAGTATGTTATAAAAATAGAGTTAGAGATATTATTAATCAATTGTTAATTTTAAAAAAAATTGAAAATATCTAAAATTATTCATTTCCTAAAATAAAAAATCTTCCTTATATTTTGAAGTGAAAAATCTACGAATATCAAAGTCGAGTTAAATTAGGAAAAAGTGGAATAGAAATGATTTCAAATTTACAGAGAGAGAAATTGTTGATAGTTTAACAGAAAAATTGAAATCGTTGTGGTGAGACGAGAGGAACCAACTCATCAATAATATATATGTAGTTTAATTATAGTAATAAATAAATGAAAATAATATTATGACCAGAGTACCATTGACGTTTACAAATCATTGACTAACTCGCATGTGCAAGTGTCTGGAATCAGGACCAATAAATTGGATATCAGATTATATATCACTAAATATCATGTCGGTCGATCGCAGATATGATTTTACCTTGATGTCAGAAAGTGTGGCCTTTTGAAACAGAAATTCAGATTATTCACCGTCGGCCATGGAATCTGATGGATGTCCAGATTCTGTATGCTCTTGGCATCGAAGACGAAATCTCCTTTTGTCTGGGGAGCTCTACCATACTCCTGGCTGTCTACTTCTGCTTTTGTCACCGTAAACGGTGCGATATAATCCAAATATAGGTAAACGGCCTCTTAGTATAATACAATACTCCATCACAATATGTCCAAACTATATCCAATGGTTTCAAAGTTAATATGCTTCTTATCTGACATATATTAAAATGGCGTTAATAAATGTATCTGATGTATTTACAACCGCATCGAGAGCTTTCTTCAAAAAGCGACTTCCGGGGCCAAGCCGTCTCCTCGTCACATCCCACATTACTGTAAAAAGGGTCTGACGAGAGCAAGATAAAAACCGGTAGGAGAATCGCGCAAGTGAAGTTCTTCGTGCTAAAGTGCGGTCTGATGTTTAAATAAGCATACGTTGAGCAAATGCATGAAATCTTTTACTTGAATATCCTACGTAATGGCTTTCGGATCCGAGAGTCTGCCATGGCGCTCTGCCGCCGCACAAGCCTTGGCGTAAAGGTGTGTTGTTTTATTGATGGACAACCCTCCGATGTATGCATATATCGATTGGTATTCCGACGATTGATATATATTAATTGTTTAATGAATATAGGTGAATATCAGTTGGGTGCTCAAATGATTAATAATATTATTTGTTTAAAATTGCCTCCAGAAATAATTTTACAGACTGTCTAAGTAGCTAACTCTATGTAGTCTAGATGTTAGGTCACGTATGGAATGCGTATACATGTGATTCGATACAATCATCTGTACAAATATATAAGCGTGAATATCTTCGCGTAAAAATTAATCAGTAAAGCGTGTTATGTAATTATCATTTATTGTGAAATTAAGAGTACAACGAAATTTGTGTTGGCAGCTTGGTCGGTCGGTCGCCCAGCCAAACACATAATTTCGAAAATCCATTCATCGTGTCCGCAGCTAAAGAACGGTAAAAACCCTAGGGTTTGCGGTTCAACACTCAATTAATCATCGGTTCACCTTGTGAACACGTTTAACGGCCACTTAGGCCTTAAATCGTCGATACATGATTAACACCAAAACACCTGAGAATTTCACACCAACATCGGTAGTGGAAGCGTACAAGTACTGAATTTTGTGCCGAAATTTTATATTAATTGATCACGAGGTTGGGATAGATCCAGCTTGACCACAATGGCTGTCGCATTTCAAACGTTCGAAAGTCTTAAGTGAATAAAAAGCCGAGTAAGGAGAAAATCACCTACGCCAAGGGTTTGAAGAAACCCTAATCAGTATCACCATGAAACTCTCTCCAGCGTGAAGCGATTCTCGCCTTTGTCGAAGATCATGACGGTCGGATCTCTAGATATTCAGAAATGTGACTCTCTCATTCTATTTCGTTCTTGATCTCTTTGCGTCACCGAAAATGGTTAAACGTTTTATTCCATTTACGTTGAAAGAACAATCCACATTGTTATTTTGTCGTTAGTGACTTAAAAACAAATGGCGTTTATATGTCCCTCTTTTCCGATTTGATATTATTCATCTGCGACGTCAGATTTCGTCGTTTACTCTTCGTAAACATGGCGCGTGAGTACATGTTATATGTGACTTTTGTCGCCGTGAAAATAGTTTTCTGACACCAAAGCGCGATCGCCAGCGTATCAACCGGCGTCTCGGAATATTCACGAAATTTTACGTCTTGATTAGATTTGAGACGATTCCAGCTGAGTGCAATCGGTTCGTCATCCGAGATCACAAGAAATTAGTCGGGATTTTAACAACGATTACGATTTTATGTCGAAGTGCGATTTTCTGCACTTATTCAGAAATTAGGAATTTACCAAAGTCTTCTGAAAGTCGGTATAAAAAATCGAAAAGTGTAGTAAAGTCGTCCATATTTTGCTCAAATATCGAGTATATCTATTATTTCGCGTCTTGAAATTTAAGGAAAAATATCGATAAATGTCGATAGATATTGGAGACATATCGTGTATCGGAATGTCCGTTAAAATATCGGAAATATCAGATATATCATATTTTGACTTAAAATCAAATCCGTGGTTAGAATTAAATCGCGATGATTTTTGTGATCCGATGGTTATTTTGACTTCGAAAAATTACATAAATCTGCAAATCATACAATTTTACAAATTAAATAAAATCTGGCGTCGAAACTCTGTTATTTCGACAAATTTTATTTTATTTTGTGATTTATCACCAATGTTGTTATAGATATTATCTTAAGTGAGAATGGGATCGACTTCGTGAATAATGTAATGGAGCCGTAAGTGCCGTTTGGTTTTAAATATTATTGTAGTAATTTAAATAAATTATAATGAATATCATTTTCAACAAGTGTATATTTGTTTATTTATATATTTTTTATAGTTCAATAAAGTATTTCCATGAATTTTAAAGTATTTTTGTTAATTTTCGTTTTACCGATATTTTTAATAAATCCATAAAATCCAAGTATCGATATATCTATAATTACCGATATTTTATTTCTTGTCTGGAAGATAGCCCAATTAATATTGCATTTCAAACGCTCCTTGATGCCATAGTCAGATGTGCGTTACGTTGTTTCCATATGACCCAGATGATAGTAGCAAAGCGTACTTGAAATTGATCTAGGCTTTGCATCACATAATAAAAATTAACTCTCGTCTTTTGAGTGAAAATACGAAAGACGAGTCAAACCATAGGACAAAAATATCATTTTCTTTCTAATTTCATTTTTAGTTATTAATCTTTTTTAAATAAGAATTGATGATTTTTTATCAATCTCGTCCTCAAATCACTCATCTTTTTCTATCAATCTATTTTTTGAATAAAATATTTATTCAACAAAAAAATAAATCAAATTATGATGTGTACAAAAATAAAGTTATAGGTATTTATTAATAAGTTGTTAATTTAAAAAAAATTGAAAATATCTAAAATTATTAATTTCTTAAAATAAAATAAATTATTATTTTACATCTCTATCTATCAATCTATTTTTTTTTATTAAAGTGTTTATTCAAGTATATCTAAGTTTTATCCTATTATGATATGGTCGTATGTTACAAAAATACAAAAATAGAGATGAGATATTATTAATCAATTGTTAATTTAAAAAAAAATAAAAATATCTAAAATTATGAATTTCCTAAAATAAAAAATCTTCCTTTATCTTTTGAAGTGAAAAATACGAAATATCCCAAGCCAAGTCCATAGGAAAAAAAGTGGAAACTGAAATGATTTCAAAATTTCTAGAGAGAGAAGGTATAGAGAGTCTAATAAGAAAAATTAGCCGTTGGTGAGAGAGACTGATGGACAACTCATCCAATAATAATAATAATAATGATTTTAATATAATAATAAATAAATGAAAATAATAACATATTCAAAAAGCCTAAAGAGTAAAGCCTTCAAAGCGGCAAGCAAACGCGGAATATTTCCCAAAACTACGTCGTTTTAGCCTTTCCTTTGCTGCTCATCTCGAAAATTCCTTGGTCATATTTGGCGATCCCAATGCTTTCTTTGTACAGTGATTCAGGTGGTGATAGAATTTTTTTAAATTTTTTTGGAGTAATTTTTTTTATCATTTTATGGTTTTTTAAGGAAAGGTATCGGTTTTTTTTTTTAAAATTAGATCTGTTGTTCGATGGTTGACGCTTGTGTTGGATTCTCTGCGATTGAGTGATCTGTTTCTTGAGAATTTTGTTCTTCTGAGAATTTTGGATTTTCGGAGGTGGGTAATATTTGAATTGTTGATTGATGTTGTTTTTGGGTGCTGGGAATATCGAATGAAGAAAGGAAACGAAAGGAAAGGAAAATATTTTGAATTTTTTTTTAATTTTGTTGTGTTGAGTTGTCGACTCAATCCAGTAGATTCGTTGTGGGAGGATTATGGGTTTGTTGTGTCCATGAAAGAATTTGATGGGTTTTGTTGATTGAATTGATTTTCCTTTTGTTTGTCTTGCATTTCGTAGAAGCAATCAGACAGAAAATGAATGTCTTTAATGGAAGTGAAGTGGTCAATTTGAGTCATTTTACCATCAATCTTGGTGAAATAGTGTTTCTTGTGAACGAAGGATGATTTTGCTTGCATTCAAAAACACCCATTTGAAATTTCCAGAATTGAGTGTGGATCTGAGCTTCATTCATAAGCTACATAAGATTCAGAATTGGGGAAATGTTTTCTTTATTGCTGATGTAATAAGATTCAAGTTTTAGCTAAGGTGGCATGCAAATTCATTTTTATACGCTGTGGAGAACATGCCCATTTCTGTATATTTGAATGTGATATATTTAGAAAGTCTCTTTGGTAATCTTTGGATACGCCCATTACATATATGTATTTGAATTTTAGCAGTATTTTCCTTCATTCAAAGAGTAGATGTATTTGTGTGTGTAATTTAAGGATTTCCATTACATGTATGCTTGAATGTTAGAAGTATTTTCAATGGGATTTCTTGTTTTTGGGTTATTTTTATGGAGTATATTATATACCCTATATGTTTGGACTATGAAGACTGAGTCCTTTGTGTTGTTTGATGTAGGTGGAGGTGTTTCTCATTCTTTTACCTGCTCCAGTTCAATGGTAGTTTGAATTGATGTGCAATGCAGAGATCACGTAGAGCTCTTTTGCAACGAAGAGCTTTAAAACTAACTCCTTCGGGCAGAGTCGGTTGTATAAGGTTTCATTGTCTTTGGTCTTTCTGTTGTGGGGCCTTGTCTTTCTTTTGAGTTTATGGATCAGTCATGGCGATGGATACGGAGGTGAGTCTCCATTTGAATTCCTTTTGTGTTACTGTTATTCTGGAATATTGTTTGAATGTATACCAATCAAATCGAAGCCTCTTTTTCTTATAATGTTATATTGGTCCATACATTTTTGAGTTCCTATGCTACTTCCAAGTGGTAATAGTATTTATGTAATCAAATTTGATTCCTCTGCTTAGCATTTTCACATATAAGACCATTGTTACGTCTCTCGAATTGATCATCCTATGTTGTAGATGAGCTGGATCAGTTCATCAAATTCATAAAACCGACCAATTTTGTGTTTGGACCTGTGTGATAATGAATTGAAGTGCTGCTTGAGCGATTGCTTCTACACTGTGAGGAAACACCGACTATTCTGTAGTTCTGATTATGAGAAGAGCACTGTTTATGTCATAAATAAGATTCAAATTTTGAATAGAACTAAATCTTGCTTTGGAATTTGTTGTGTGTTCATATCTTCTCTCACTAGAAACTCTATCTTTTCTTTAGTTTAAGTGAATATTTGGGGCATTTCCTGAGCACAGTTCTTTTAAATTTTAGTCTTAGTTCGGAAGGCTATCTTAATTTTAAGAATTTATTATCTTTATGCGATAGTTTCTTACTAGCCAGCTCACTCTTTGCATAGTTTTAGATGGATCTGATGCAGCTCGCTGGAATATCAACCCAGGATGAAGCAAAGCAGGGCCTTATGTCGAATTCTTGTTCTATTGAACAACATTCTTCTGGTAAAGTAATTCTGAAAATTCTTATGAGGGTTCCAGAAACGATGCTGAAACTAAAGATTTCACTGACGAATTAAATAGCAAAGCGAATGTAAAATCTGTCTTACCTGAAGAGGTACCTGAGGTGGAGAAATCCAGTTCAGATGCAAAATCTGAAAAGGATAACGTAAAGAATGACAGGTTATCCCGTGCTGTCCCACCAGGCCTCGATGAATTCAAGAGCAAACCAATTAGTTCTAAAAGTAAATCCGTAACTGGTCAGGCCGGGAATGTCATACATAAAGTAGAACCTGGGGGTGCGGAATACAATTATGCTTCCGCTTCAAAGGGAGCAAAAGTCTTGGCTTCTAACAAGGAATCGAAGGGTGCCTCAAATATTTTAGGCAAAGACAAGGATAAGTACCTTAGAAATCCCTGTTCTGCTGAAGAGAAATTTGTCGTGATCGAGCTTTCAGAAGAAACTTTGGTGGCCACCATTGAAATTGCAAATTCTGAGCAGTACTCTTCTAATCCAAAAGAGTTTGAGTTGCTGGGCAGTTTGGTTTTTCCAACTGATGATTGGGTCAAGCTCGGAAATTTTACTGCTGCAAATGTGAAGCATGCTCAGAGGTTTGCTCTTGAGGCAAAAAATGGGTGTGATATCTGAAGTTGAATCTACTGAGCCATTATGGTACACAGGAATTCTATTGCGCTAAGTGTCGTGGAAGTGTATGGAGTGGATGCAGTTGGTGATGCTTTCGAGGATTTGATATCCGTTCAAGAGAATCCATTTGTACCTGAGGAAGTTACTGCTGATAAAAAATCAGTTCCTTCCCAGCCAGAGCCGGCTGAGGGTAGCGATCTGTATCAGAAACTTGTTAGTGAAACAGAATCTGATCCTCTACTTGAAAAACCCGAGCCTAGTAAAACTAACATGCCGGATACAGTTGAAGAGATTTGTCATCAACAGGTTGGAAGGATGCCTGGAGACACCGTTCTCAAGATCCTGATGCAAAGGTCGATCAGCTGGATTTGAGTTTGTCAGTTTTGGAGCGATACCTGGATTTGAACTCCAGATATGGTAACATATTTAAAGAGAGTTTGACAAAGTGGGGAGAAGATATTCTTTTGGAGAATATAAGATCAGACATAAAGAACTTCCTTTATAGCAAGGAGACAATTGTATGTGAATCACTGCATTGTGGAATCCAGATGATAGTTATCATGCATTTATGAGTAAAAAGGTGAGAATCCAACTAAATTTAATAGCTTACTTTTATTAAATATTTAATAAGATTTTTCATAACAAATTTTATATATATATATATATATATTTTCATATACTATTAGTTAAGATGTTTGTCTCTAATATTTTTTTCCCTTATTCTTTTATTTTTTTCTCAGGGGATGAAAAATGTTGAAACTATATCTCTGGACTTATCTGAATCCAAAGAAATATGGTTCATCGGAGTAGTGTTTGCTGAAATGAAGAAAAGATTTGCTAAGGATCATCATAGTCTTGTGAGAAAGGAGTATAAAATATTTCTCCCCGAGGGCTTTGAACTTTGATTCAGAGAACCTTGTTGCAATCAACTTGAAGGGTAGCAATATAAAAAAACTTTGGAAAGGGAAGAAGGTACAACCATTATTGAGTTTATTGTTTTTATATTAATTTCAATTAAATTCAGGATTTTTTATTTTATAAAAAATGTTTTTTTTTTTTTTTGCAGAATCATGAAAAATTGAAGTTCGTTGATGTAAGTAACTCACGACAGCACATCAAAATGCCAAATTTCTCAAGTATGCCAAATTTGGAGAGATTGAATATTGAAGGTTGTACAAGTCTTCGCAAATTACATTCATCTATTGGTGCATTTCCTGAAATGAAATTTTTGAAGGAGCTTCTTTTGAATCGGATTGGAATTAAAGAACTCCCAAGTAGCATTGGGTACTTGACATCTCTAGATATTCTTTATGTTTCATGGTGTTTAAAATTCCAGAAATTGCCTAATAGTTTTGCAAATATGAGACGCTTGAGGAAGCTTTATATGCGTGGGACCAATATCAAAGAACTCCCTAGCAGCATTGGATATTTGGAATCTCTTGAAGCTCTTGACCTCTCAAATTGCTCAAACTTTGAGAATTTTTTAGAGATGGAGAAGACGAAATTCTTGAAGGATCTTTTAGTAGAAACTGCTATTAAGGAACTCTCAAGTATTGTTCAAAATTTGAGAAATTTCCAGAGATCCAAGGAACTATGAAATGCTTGAGTCGTCATGCAGTGGTTGCTTGGAGGCTCGTTGAGCGCTTAATGTCAGTGGTTGCTCAAATCTTAAGAAGTTTCCTGAGATCTAAAGGAATATGGGAAGCCTACATTTTCTTTATATAAGTGGGAATGCTATTAAAGAATTGCCCTACTCAATAGGTCATCTCATCGGACTTCAATTCTTAGGTTTGGAAAACTGCAAATACTTGAAGAGTCTTCCAGGTAGCATTTGTGGATTGAAGTCCCTTCTTCAGTTTTTTGGCGATGGTTCAAATCTAGATCTAGAGGGTTATTGGGAGATCATTGAGGAGTTGGAACATTTGATACAACTTTGTTTGGGTGGAATGGCGGCTATAACAGAGGTGTCATCATCAATTGGACGTCTAAAAGATCTTCAGATCTTGAGATTGAGCAATTGTGAGAATCTCGTGACTCTTCCAAACAGCATTGGTAATTTGACCACCTTGGAAGCCTTCGTGTTCGTAACTGTCCAAAGCTCCAGAAATTGCCTGATAGCTTGAGAAACCTGCAATTTTTCTTAGAGGTACTAGAAATAGGTGGTTGCAATCTGATGGAAGGAGCAATCCCCAGTGATTTATGGTGCCAGTCCTCACTAACAGATTTGGATGTGAGTGGAAACCATATTCGTTGCATACCTACTGCAGCATTCAACTTTCTAAGCTGGAAAGCCTTTACATGAATCATTGCCCAATGCTTGAAGAAATCCCAAAGCTTCTGTCAAACCTAAGAGTAATAGAAGCACACGATTGTCCATGCTCCTGATCCAACAGCAGCTCTGCTCTGGTCTTCTCTCCTCAACTCAGCCCCAAATTATATATCGAGTGTGAAAATTGGATTCTACACTATATGAAAATTAAAGTGTTCGTAATTTGTATCAAGGTCCACATGAGATTTTAATTTACACGCTGCTGCTACTTTTATATATGCAGAATCTTAGATGCAAAAAAGGCTGGTACATGGACTTTGAGGGAATTCATGCTGTTGTTACAGGAGGCAGGGCTGGATTAATACGAGAGTGGGTGAGTGATAGGAGTAAGGAATGTGAAGTAAGTATAGAGCTCCCAAAGAAATGGTATAAAGATGACAACGTCTTGGGAATTGCTTTATTCTTCCATTTTGTTCATCTTCCTCCTTCTGATGATGATCAGACAAGATATGACTCTCCTTACTACTATGGTGTAAATTGATTGGGATGGTTCAATAGAACAAAAGCTATGTTGTCATGCTTCTCTTGAGCGGTATGGGAACACTCTGTCCAGTGTCAATGTGTTCCCTTTACCCTCAATTTGAACATACATTCTTGAGACCGGTTGGATCAAGTTTTGAGGGTTTACTTAAGCACAAACATGTATATACATACTAGCTAATGGTGGTTATGGCTTCCTTCATTCAGATTCAAAGTGATTATTTTGTGGACAAACATGGATATCAAGCTCTATACAAGAGAAAAACAAATGAGGTTGGTTATGAATTTCTTTGCATAATGAAAGTAGGTTCTGAAATTCTGCATGTTATCAGTCCTTTGATCTTGTTGCATACTTGCAGGTTTATACTGGTAATATTCATACAATTGCAACATTTTTTCACACAGATAGATTTTTACATGTAAAAAAAATGAGGTAATGAACTGTTTGTGTTATGACCTTCAGTTTTATGTGGTTATGGAACATGCTAAAATAGATTGTGATTGTGTACAGGTTGAATTTAATAAGGCTTCCATTCCTTGACAGATGCTGTGGTTTCGTGTTTCAAAGAAAACTGCTCTAAATCGACTAGTTAAGGTGGTCTGATTACATTTGAAGTTAAGCATTTTCTTTCTGTCTCTCAGATTTCTGGTTTTTTTCTTCCCTCTTAAATAGAAATATCTAATTCTATTTGTAGGATAATGTTGCACTAATAGCAGTCTTTGAAGCAAAATTCAGTTATTTGTAGGATAATCCTGGGAAACAACAACTTTGCTGTTTCCACATGCTGGAAAATCGCCTGTTTTTTAATCAACACAAGAACAAGAAAAGCAAGACCCCAACTCTTCAGCTCTTTCGGTTCAATGAAGAAAAGCTTTGGAGGTGAAGGAAGAGAGAGAGGAAAGAGAGAGGAGAGAGAGGGGAGAGAGGGGTGAGGTATTTTTTAGAAAATAAAAAATTTTGGGGGCTCACTACTTCCATTAATTGAATGTTATCATTCCAATAATGAATGGAATGCCAGAGTAGATAAGTCTAAAACAATAATAAATCTTCTGAAGATTATTTTTTTCACTATCTACCATTTGATAATGAGGATTCCTCAGTGAAAATATTTAGAACTTTGTTGGAGCAGAAATCTTAAAAAAGAAAACAAAGAGGAAAATAAGGAGGAAAAGTGGAATAAAGAAAATTTTAGAGGAAAATAAAAAATAGGTTTAAACCTAATAAGTTAATTTTATATGTTTATTTAAACTCATTTCATAGGAAGGATTGTTAGTGCCGGTAGTGTTGAATTGTCTACCAAATGTGATTTGCCTTTCATGATCATCATTGTTGAAAAGGGTGTATGGTAGAGACCACCATTAATAATTTTCTATTTTGATTTCTTGCTATTAAAATATTAGATGTGGGATATATCATATATCTTCTCCACAAGCCATTCATGATAACCAAGTATGGAAATGTCGAGAAATTTCCTGAAATTTTTGTGGAAATTTTGTCGAAATTTCCAGTTTCGATGACTATGGAAACCAAACAGCATGGAGAAATTTCTAGTGATAGAAATATTGAATTGTTTTGGTGTAATTTCCAGGAAATTTTGATTTAAAGGAAATTTCGAGAAAATTTCAACACAAGGCTTTCAGATTGATGTTTTTTGTTGAAATATCATAGACATTTTGAAGGAATTTGGACAAAATTTTGAAGAAAAAGTTGGTGTCCAGAAAATGGAAGAGAAAAAATGAAAAAAGAGGTAGAAAATGGAAGGAAAAATTAGAAAACAAAACGTAGGGAAAAAGCTGATAAAACTGTTTAAATTTGATTCAAATTGCTTAACAAGGATTTATTCCTTAAGGATTTGATATTTAAAAGAGGAAAAAAAGTTGTAGGAGAAACTTTGAAATTGAAAAGCTAATAGGTATTTTATATGTTTATTTAAAGCAAAGCTAGACCTAACTTTTTCACCTATTTCCAGTTCAATGAAGAAGCTTTAGAGGTGAAGGAAGAGAAGAGTGCGGTATTTATTTATTTTTTTTAATTTTGGGAGCTAATTAGATATTGACATGTGATAAGAAAGAGTAGAGAGTGATCATATAAGATTATTTTAACTTCCTTAATCGGTAACCGATGCCTCAATACCAATACAATACAAGACCACCCAAACGTGAGATTATTTCTAATTAAACAATATGTGGGACTGATTAAACAAGACCAACTAAATTATGGATTATTTTTGTCAATTACCCCTTATTTAAATTCATTAATGTATTTATTTTGAACTTCATACTTATTATATGTTTTTAAATTGCATAATTACCTTGAAAGTCTGAGTTGATATAAGCATGAATTAATATTTGTTATGACTCTTGTTCTACTTCATTTTAAAGGTGAAGCAACGGGAATGTTTTGATTTTAGTTAAATAACTATATATTTAAAAGAATGCTCTCTTACTCTCCTCCTAATGAGTAGTCATCTGTCGTCTTTGTCGGTGAATTCTAATTATTACTATGTTGGAGAGGGGTAAGCTCTGTGAACTCAAATTATATAAAAATTAAATAATTGATGTGCACTCAAATCTACCCATGTCAAACTCTTAGTAAGTTGTGTGTTGCTTTGGTTTCTTTCCTTAAATTGATTTAGTGTTTTTTTGGCAAAATGATTTAATTTCTAATGTTTTGGAAGCATATCAATGTCGGATATGGGAGAAATTTTTTGGCGTTATATATGAGTTCGCATTTTCAATCCCCAGTGAATGACGTTTAAAGTCGTGAGGACCTCTTGGACAAAGTGGATAATATAATGCATGGTTGGTAGGAGTCGTTATAAATAATTATCGGGCCCAGATCTGCGATTTCGATATACGTGTCTGTTTCGTTTGGCATGTATGGGTGTTTATCCGTTTAGTCTTTACCCAATCCCATGAGGTGTTTGTCGCATCGCGTTGATGGGGGCTTACGTATTTATATAAGTATGAAGCTCATACCAGCGCAGTAGGCAACGTTTTAAAGTCGTATTCGTAGGCAAAAAGCAGAACCAAATATCATATGGTTAGATTGATCATTCTTAGCAATAAGGCATAAATCTAGAAATGTTTTTGGGTTGTATATCGGTGGTATAATTACCAACAAGCATTTGAAGTTTGATAGGTGTTTGGTAGTTCTTTACTTAGGTTTATAAATATATATGATTTATAAAATGTTTGTTATATTAGTTTTAATTTTAATTCATGTGTATTTTTCGGTTCCTTACCCTTTCTAAGATAATTTCAAGAAAATTTTTGTGAAATTTCTTATCATTCTCATTAAGCTAAACGATTTTTTTTTTCTTTTTTGAATTTGTGTTTGAATCGAACATATTACCTTCAAGTTATGTCATGGAATTCATTTTTCTATTCCTTGAAGTTCGTATCATATAAATCTTTCATCAAGTGATTAGTTAAATTGTTAAGAGAGGCCATAAGGCATAGCATCAAGAGCAAGGAGAGATTTATTTCCTTTTGATTTTGAATATGTATCACAATATAATTATTTTAAAAATGAAAAAACGATTTTTTTTTTCACCTTAGTTTTTGAGTCATTTGAGAGTTAAAAAAAAAAAAAAAAACTAATGTAGATGTGGAATGTTAATAAGAAATTTGAGTGCATATAATATATATGTGACCATTTCATATGATAATATAATAAATATATTAGAATCCATTAGTTTATGTAATTTATCAAATATTAAATATTTAAATAAGTTTCAATGTTAAAAACAATAATAAACGAGGCTTGTAAAAATATCTTACTTTGTTTTGTTTAGGCTTTCAAAGCAAAAGAATTTAAAAACCTAAATTCTCGTTGTTTTTTTATCAAAATAAACTTAAAATCATAAACATAATACACAAAAACGATGGAAAAAAAAACTATCATTCCCTAAAATACAAATAAAAAATGAAGAATTGAACGTTATAAACCTAAACGTCAGAAACATAACACGAAGAAAATGGTTATTAAGGATTTAAATGAGTGATGTTAAAGTACCGAGTCTAATATAACACGTAGAATGACATTACTATACACCATAAAAAGGGCTTTTTATAGAACATATATTGAGAATTTGAAATTTTACTTTGATTGTTTTAATTTTATTTGAATTTCGATTATGGTTTGGAAATTTTGCTTTGATAAGTATAAAGACAATTATTAATACATTAAGAAACAATTATTAATAGATTAAGAAATTGTCTATCACACATAGTATATATATATATACCGGAACCATTTGTTCAAACACAACCCAAAATTAAATCGAATTGATAAAATTAAACCTAAATTATAAGGAAAAAAAATAGTGCTCAAACCCAACCAAACATCTGTTTGAGCTCGGGGTAGGTTGGGTTAACCCGTTCAAATTGGTAGTCCTATCAAAAACTAATAAGAAGAATGAGGTTTATAGATAGAGAGTACAAACAGGATAGGTTTATCAATTTCTCTTTCCTCGGCCAATCAAAATCAAAAGAAATTAAGCGTTCGTTTTCTTGATTCTTGGATTATTTTTTATAAAATGTAACAAGAACTGTAAATCAGAGCCCGCATAGAAGCAAATTCTCATCTGATTCGGCACAATTTGGATTAAGCGTTTATAAAATACAAAGGACAAAAAAGAAAATCTCAATGAAATTATACGTTTCGTTTTCTTGATTCTTCAATTCTTTTCTTTAAAATTCACGGGAGAAATGATAGATGCAGTACCTGGGCGGGAGTGGCCATGAGCTTGGGAGTGTCCAAGAGGTCGAGAAATGGAGGAGAATCAAGTGAAGGGCGTTCGAGCTTCTCGGTGCATTCGCAGCCACGGAAGCGAGCTTGGAGAGAAAGGGGTCCTTAGGGTTGATAGGAGGCATTGGGATTTTGGCTGAGCAAGTAGGCTTCATGAAGCAGTGAGTCTCGAAGATTGGGCGCTTTGGAGATGGTGAAGACGAAGACACAACAGAAGAAGCCATGGGTAACTGGAGAGAAGCGGCCATGGCTGTAGAAGCTCGTGTGAGAGAATAGTTCAGAAACTAGTTGAGTGCTCGAGTGGTATTGAGGCATCGAGAGATAGGGGTGAACCGGAAAATGATTCAGAAACGCTTAATCAAGAATCCGGTAACTTTTCGTCAAAGATCTTGTTATTGATTGGGGAAATGACAAAATCAAAAGCCAAAGGAAAGACCTTGACTCCTAATAGAAGAAAAGTTAAAGCAAAATAGATGGAATGTTTCTTGAAAATTCCTAATCATTGGAAAAACTAGCAAAAATATAAATTTTTAAAAATATACATATATTTTTAAATCTATTGGTTTTAGAATTATTTCCTAATCTATAATATTTGTAAGATAATGTGTAATTATAATAGATAATATATATATATATATATATATAATATAATATTTTGTAGGACCTTCACTTTCAGGTATATCTGTAACACCCTTTCTCCGTCAGGCAGGTGGCGAGTCAGACCATCGGGATCTTACGTCTGAAACTAGCGTGGCCTTTGACTTCGACATAGGATGTAGTGAGGTCACTCTTTTTATCATGCTTATAACCTTTACACTTGCATAATCATATAATGTTAAGCAAATTAAACTTTATGCGTTAATAGCGTGATTCTGAAATATATATCTGGCTTTCATATGGAAGTGTTCAGCATCCCATAATATTTACATTGGTTCTGAAACTTTTCGTATAAAATAGACTAAAGATGCTTGTGGCGCTATTCTTTGTGTGGCACTTTGGTGCTGATGTGGATTATCGAAATTGTCCTGCGGTTTCTCTTAATACTACGGATTGAACACGGGTGCTAAACTGCGCTTGGTGATTATCTGCATGAATGACCTCTATTAAATTAAATCGCGCTTATCTGAATGCGTATAACACATATAAGCGTACGGTCTTGTCGTTCTCATATATATATATATATATATATATATATACCACCCCATCGTCAGTTTCATTTCTTATCGTCTTATATACTTTTCATGTCAACTTGTACTTTCTTATTCTTGTAGCGTATCTTGTCGTCGGCATGATCTTTATCTTACAAATGTCGTATGTTAATATTCTCTAATATTTCCTTTGCATATCACGTCGATTTATTTTTATGTTTCGTATGCATGCGCGTGAATCTGAAGCTATATTATGAGGGCGAAGGCGTATATTCCTTTGTATGGCTCGATGATCCATGAGGCCGTAGCGTAATATATTATCTTGAAGGTATCGTCATTTGTCAGACCAGTGACTATTCAATGAGGGCCGGGTATTTATGGTGACCCTTCCCGGGATGATCAAACGGGATCTATGTCATTGACCTGACGAGTCCGTTTGAATATAAGTGATATCTTCTTGTTTTTTGTGTACAATAGGCGTAATATCTATCCCTCTACCGGGTTCTAAGCGAATAAATCGATATGTATTTTATGTTCGATTATATATCTCATATTCAGAATAATTATTGTCATTCGGTAATCATATGAGATACCTCTGCTATCGATTATTCATATCTTTACATTTTCATACTTGAATTATATGTAAATAAGTATCTTCTATTTGTATCTTATAATTTATTTATGAATTCATAATGAGCGATTCATAATACAAATAACTATGGTTACTGTCTTGCTACTGTTTTCCATGTTTTCTGGAACTAATATGAGTTCCAATCTTATCCAAACTATCTATTGATGAATTCTTGACTCAATGGGCTTTCCATGAGTCGAACGCCAATCGGAGTTGAAGCGAAGTATGACCGAAGTTGGAGGTCATGCGCGGTGAGTCTTGACGAGGCGGCTGGGCCCGGCGGTACGCCTTGAAGTGACGAGCTGGAGTCTAACACCTTAATTCACGACGCCATAATATCTTAACGGGCATATTGATGGATTCTTGACTCGTGGGCTTTCCATAGAGTCCGAAACACCAATCGGAGTTCAAGCGAAGAAGATATGACCTTAAGTTGGAGGTCTTGCGCGGCCGATCTTGGCGGTAGCCCTTTGTTGGCGATCAACATTCCTTTGTGACCCTTGTTTGGCGACCCCTTTGTTGGGCGACCCTTTGTTGGACAGCCATTGTTAGTAGCGACCCTTGTTTAGCGGCCCTGTTGGAATGACCAACATTCAGCGACCCCTTGTTTGTGACCCTGTTGGACGACCACTGTTCAGCGACGCGTTGTGGCGCACGATGGGCGACCCGACGTTATTGTGGCCCGCTGTTTGGCGGCCCTACGGGATCAGCGACCCTTACGAGACGGCGACCTACGGTGCTGGCGACCTCTTCGCGTTTGGTTGTTCGAGTGAAAAGACCATAACTTGTTTTCTGAGGAATCGGGTGAAATTCAAAGCCCCAACATCAAGTTCATTGATGTGGCTAATTTCACGAAGGACTTGCTTTTGAATTCCTGTATTTCCTGACCCAAAAACCCGTTCTAAGATCCATTTCTACGCATATGGTCGACAATAGGGAATTTTAAGTTTTCAACTTAGCAATGTCATGCCACCGAGTACGTATTTGAGATGTTAAGCTCTTCTTATCTCAACCACAGAAATGAGTTTAGGAATTCCCCAGCCAAGTATGCTCTGAAGATAGAGAGGGTTAACCATGTCTAGCGTTCCTAGACGAAACTAGATTTAATACACGTAACTTACATACACATACTCATATTCCATTACCCGATACTTTCGAATTCCATACAAACGAGACATGTATCGTCTGAATATTCAGTTCCATACGCTAGTTTACATACACATATTCATGGTTCCATACTTTTCTATCACGAATCATAGTTCCATACACCTTAATCTTCTTCTTCTTCTTCTTGCTTTTCTTCGTATTTCTTTCTCGGCTTTTCTCGAAGACGAAATAAGATATTTCTTTTGGTCTTATCATATTGATCTTATCCATTTTATTTTACTTTGGTCCTCCAAACTCTTATAATGTTACAAATCAATTTATAATATTTTTACAATAGCCTCAAATCTTCTTTATTATTTGTAATTTAACTTATGCGTATTCCTACTTTGTTTTTTATCTTTATTTATTCGAATAAATATACTTTGCGTTTATATACCCAAAACATGTTATAAAGCTGGTAGGGTATAATTTGAGATCATTACAACTCCTCCCCTTAAAAATTTAGTCCTCGAAATTCATACTGATCGAAGAGTTGCGGATCTTGTGCTCCTCATAGTTGCCACGGCTCCCCAGTAGCTTCTTCTCTACCATGGTGTTCTTAGGAGAACTCCGCTAATGGTGCCTTGTTTGTTCATATTTGTTTCACCTCTCGAGCCGAATGGTCTTTGGCTCCTCATCATATGACAAATCTTCTTGTACTTGTATTTCTTGCGGCTGGTAGTATGTCAGGCTCGTGAGACGGTATCTCAGAAGCATCGACACATGGAAACACATCGTGTAATTTGGCTTGACTACGTAGGGGTGCGGTCAACCCTGAGGACGATGTTCCAAAATCTCATATGGCCTATGAACCTTTGGACTGGCTGGCTTTCAGACCAAACCTAAGAATTTTCTCCATGGTGATACCTTTAAGAAGACCTTGTCCCCACTTTATGGCCAATATCTCTCCTCTTTAGGTTAGCATCACGACTTTTGTCGATCCTTTAGTACTTTAACCTCTAGCAGAATAAGCATGCTTTTCTTTTGTATCTTTACTAATATACGGACCTATCAATTTACGCTCATTGATTATGTCCAACACCACAGAGAGTTCACATTTCCGACCATACAAAGCTTCATATGGTGCCATACGATACTTGGCGAAAACTATTGTTATAGGCGATTCCATCAATGGAATATACTGTCCCGACTTCGAAAATTCATGACCGACACCGAAGCATATATCTTGAGCACACGAATCAATCTCTCGTATCCATGTTTGCGGATGGAATCTGTCACTAAATTCGACTTAGTGCTAAAAAGTATTTGTAGTCATCAGGAACCTTGGCGTAAATCTCGGATCTCTATCGACACCTGAACAACGGCTTTTAGCCGTGCTGTCTCATCCACGCATAACAATTGAGTAGATCATAGAATAGTCAATCTGACCCGGTATAAAATGGGCGACTTTGTGAGCCTATCTACAATCACCCCAACCCAGTCATGTTTTGTTGTGAGGAAGGCTTGACACAAAATCCGTAGTAATGTTATCCCACTTCCATTGAGGAATTGGAAGGGGATTTAACAAACATTGGCACTTAGTGTTAAACGACTTCTTGACCACGTCAAACACTTAGACACATATTGATCACATCTCTTTTCATTCCTTTCCACCAATAAAGCTGTTTCAAGTCTGGTACATCTTATTCCCTCACGGATGCATGGTAAATGCCGCATTATGAGCCTCGAATAGCAACTTTTTCTTTAGCTCTTTATCATCGCACACGCAATCTATTAAATCTGAACTTCGAACTTCTTTCTCTAAAACTTCCGGTCTTGTCACCATCTCTAACCATCTCTTAAATTTTTACGTAACTCTTATCATTTTTACGCGCATCTACCGTATTTGCTTTAAAGCGGGTTGCGCTTCTAATTGAGCTAACATAGCTCCATCATCACCCAATCTCGACCAATGCTGTAGTGACATTGCTACCAGCGTCTTTTTCGGCAAAGCATCGGCTACTATATTAGCCTTTCAGGGATGTGTCATGATGCGATCATAATCCTTTAATAACTCTAACCACCTCATTGTCTCGAATTTAACTCTTCTGGATTAACGAAGTACTTGAGACTCTTATGATCGGTGTAAATTCTCTACACTTTTCCCACGTATAAGTAGTGTCGCCATATTTTTTAAAGCAAACACTCTGCGGCTAACTCTAGGTCATGAGTGGGATAATTTTGTTCATGGCTTCAAGCTGTGCGGGCCTTGTAAGCCAACTACTTTCCCATCTTGCATTAACACATCCCCGAACCCGATGCACGAAGCATCGGTATACAAGGTATACTCTTTTCCGGGTAAAGGCTGTCAATCTGGTGCTTTAGCATCCACTCAGCCCCATTCAAAACTATTGACATTTGTTTGTCCACTCGAGCTTTATTCACTCTGAGTAACTTGGTGACGGAGCTATAGTAGAAAAGCCTCTCACAAATCTTCTATAATAACTTTGCTAAACCGAGAAACTTCGCCTCGGTTACATTTTGAGGTGATTTCAATTCTATTTGCTTCAATCTTAGCGGGATCAGCTCTTATACCTCGCGAGGCCAATGATATGGCTGGGAATGGAAACTTCTTTTGCTTGAAAATCACATTCTTGGAAAACAGCATCTCTTTCTTTTCTCTTAACGTCTAAGACTATTCGAGTGTTGTTCATGTTCTGTGCATCCTTAGAATACACCGGGATGTCATCAATAAAGCCACAACAAATTGATCCACATAGGGTGCGGAAAACCATTCATGAATCCATGAATCTGCTTGGTGCATTAGTCAGCCCCGAATGGCATGACCAAGCTCCATAATGACCATATCGGGTTCATCTGAGTCGCCGACATCTCCTTCCTTTACCCTCAATGATAATACCACGATCGTGGAAATTATCTTGAAAAGACACCCGCTCCTTGGTGATCAAAAAAGATCTTCAATTCTCGGCAATGGGTACTTATTTTTCATTGTCACCTTATTGATCTGCCGATAATCGATGCACATCCGTAGAGTGCCATCTTTCTTTTTCTGAATAAGCAATTTTGAGGGGACACAGCGGGTCGGATAAATCCTTTATCTAAAAGTTCTTCTTGATTGACTCTTTAACTCTTTCGGCTAAGTTGGGGCCATCACACATCTGGTGCCCTTGACATGGGACCCATTCTGATCTGTTCTATGGCTAAGTCCACCTCTCTCTCATGTGGAATACTGGTAACTCTTCGGGAATACATGCGGAAATTCCCTTACCTCTTTGGGATCTTTCTACATCCAACTTGACCTCTCTTAAATTAATTATCAAAGCAGTGTCTCATCTTTCTCATAATTCTCCTAGCTTGCATAGTGGAGATGACATTGGAGCAGTACACTTGATCGATGCCTTGTGTACTATTACCTCGGTTTGGTCGAGCATTTTCAACACTTTGCAGTCTTTGTCCACAATCCCCACGATAGCTCGGTGCGAAACGGCCCGATCCATTCCTAGAATCAAGTCAAACTCGAGGGCCGTTGGGTTATCAAATCGACGAGAAACTCTGCAGTTTGTATAACGATGGGGCAATTTACGTATATCTTTATTCACCTTTAGCGTTGTGCCCCGGCGGATTTAGTTACATGCATGTCATATGCTAATTTCTCCTTTCTTTGGTACTTTGTCAAATACATGCTCCATGCGCACATATGAATGGTAGATCCGGGATCGATCGATAAATGCATCTCTATATCATATAAAAGAAAATATACATTATAACTTAGAACGTCACGATCTCCACGAGCCTTCATAGCATATGCTCGTCTTGATGCTGTAGACATAGGACGATCTGTTCAGAGCACTATGCCTCCTCGTCCTATCTTGAGATGGGCCACTCGACCCCTACCACGATCGCGAGTGGAAAGTGGTGTCGCGAGGATCTTCCTCGCCACTTCCTTGTTGGCTTCCTAGCCCATCACAACTCTCGGGGGACCTTTGTGCTTTGAATGCTCAGGAAGCACACCTAAAACACCCTCTGTCAATATCATGAGCTCCCCGAATGCACTTTTATGGCAATGAGACGTCGGGAATTTCTCCTGTCCAATGAAGCACCTCTACATCTTCGTGTTACATTGGACCTTTGCCATCTACCCCTCGAGCGGAACTATATTACGATTGAATTTGGAGATTCTCTAGCTCTTTTCACGAAGGAGGGCCAAGCTCCTCTAAAGCTTCTTCTTGCTGAAATCTTTCTTTGTTGCTTGTTCTAGTCTCTACTTTCATTGCGACTTGGACCCGGTGATAAAAATCCCTTTGTTTGGAGAGAAGTCTTAGGTGCCAAATACCTCTTGATGGAATCATGCAGTCCATCCTCAAATTGCCTACAAAGGAAATGCCTCGGTGAGACCAGTCGGTATAATATTTACTAAGATAGCTAAATTCTTTTTCATATTAAATACATCAGATAAGCTCCCTTTGCTTCAAATTTAGGGTGTTTTCCACTTGGAATCCACATACATCTCGATAACATACTTTGTCTGAATTCTTGGACAAAAGAGAATTCCCACACATCCGAGGGGACTTGGAATCCTTGGACTTTTGAGTACTAGTTTCCCGCAATCATATGCCTCACCTGTGATAGTGAGGCGCACATGATGCTCTGCGATCGGGAGGACATCCCCAACCTCTCCTAATACTCTATCTGGCTTTTCCTAACTTGAGTCGGCTTTCTCTGACTCTTCATACTCGACCGTAGATTCCTGCTCCGTGTCTTCTTCTTTGTCTATTTGGGCTTTTAGGAAGTCGATCTATCGAGCGAGCCATGTCTTGCGATATTCTCGACAAGGCTTAGTGGAGTTCATTAGGTGCAGTGCTGCGAGAGGTTCGGCGATAACCCTTGTTCCATTGGGTTGACGCTCTCGGCGGCTTCTTCGGAATGATCCATCTATCTGAAAACTGAGGACATCCACATCAGGCCCACACATTTACTAAACACGGGCTTTTCTATTTTATATATTCTATTCTAGAGCCACCTAAACTTGGCTTTTCAAAACGCCTAAACTGAAACTCTGATACCACTAAATGCAACACCCTTTCTCCGTCAGGCAGATTAGGCGGTCAGACCATCCGGGATACTCGATGCCACTAAGCGCAGCTGACTCGATAGGATGTCGATGAGGGTCATATTTTTATCATACTTATAACCTTTACACTTGCATAATCATATAATGTTAAAACCGTGCTTGTATTACATTACATGCGACGGATTACAAAATATATATACAAGCTCCATATATGGAAGTGTTCAAATGAACATAATAAGAGATATAATAAGAATTATATAGTGAGATATGAGCGATTAAGATGGAATTTGTCCCTCTTATTATAAGAGAGATATCTCTGGGTCCCTGTTGAAACATTGAGGCGAGTGTGTGTGCTCATAAATAAATTGATGGAGATCAATGTCATTTGTTTAGTGATCTAATTGAGTTTCGAAGTAATCAAAGATAGAAACGATATAAGGTTGACTTTGTCCATGTGCATATTCTGTCAAGATATCATGAGACAAAAGGATTATGTCTGTTAGCTATATTAAGGTTGTCTCGGATCATGAGCTTTTCATTTTTAACTTGGGTAGTCATAATGTCTTGCTAGAGGCCTTGCTGACTTGTAGGATCAAAATGTGATTTGACTCTTTGCGAATTAATTGAACCTATAGAATTAAGCACATTAAGAGCAATAATATGATTTATGGTTTTACGTAATAAATTCGTTTATTACATAACGATTTATGGTTTTACGTAATAAATTGCATTTATTACATAACGGTTATAGATTTTACTGCCAATAAATTAGTTTATTCTACATACTTGATTATAGTTACGGTTATGGTTAAATATTTAATTAGTTTCCTTATCGAGATAAAGGATTTGAATTTAAAGTCATTATTATTTAAAAGTGTTTTAAAATATATAAATAAATTCATGTTTGGTAAACCACTAGAAGACTTATATAAATATATATGTGAGACATATATGTTTATATGTGTAGTGTCTTTCACAAAGTGAACCAATCATGAGAGAGAAAGAAAAACCTAATTTCGTTTTGAGAGAAGGCAGGCGAACTAGCATTCATAAGATCGTTTATTTTTTTGTTCGTGTGTGGATACTTGTAGAGTGGTCGCTTTGAGAAGGCGGCCGCGCTTTGAAGATCGAACAAACCAAGGCGCATAAGGCTTTGAAGGTTTGGCGAATGTCCCGTCACAAGAGGAATGGATTTCGTTTACCTTCCTTCGTTTTTATGAAACGCGTATGTGATCTTTGGTGGGTTAAAGAGGATAAAAATTTTTTTAAATTCCATTTGCATTTATGTTCCAATCAGTTGGATATTCATCCATTAACCCAACGGTGGTATCAGGCATATGTTTCGCCGTCGATAATGCCATATTTGATCATATGTATGTGATGTATATGATTACGGCATGTTTTGCGTTTTTTGAATATATGTGATATTATGGTTTGTCACGACGACATAGTTAACAGGTTTTGTTAAAGGTATTAATTGATTGAGTCCAAAACTAAAAGGATTCGTTAATATGATTAAGAATCCGAATGGGATATTGCCATTAAAGTGTTTAATAGCATGTTATATGATTCTGGCTTTGTCTTAATCAGATTAATACATGGGTGGATTCATATATCAATTAGGAGTTATCAATGTGATTGTTTATGATGAGATTATTTTAATTTACAACCAACAAATTCGTTTGTTATCTAAATTAATTTAATTTTGAAGATTTAAATTCGTAAGGTTAGAATATAACAAATAATTAATTTGTTATATTTTCTTATTCTGGTTAAAATAATTTGTAAAAGGAGTTTTAAATAATAATATAAAATTGTTTCCTTATCGATAAGGAAATTCGTATTTAAGTGTTATTATTTAAAGAGTTTTAAATATATAATAATATAAATAAATTCGTTTCCTTATTTGATAAGGATTTTAATTTAAATTGTTACTATTTAAAAGCGTTTTAAATATAGAATGATATAAATTTGTTTCCTTATCACGATAAAGAGAGTCGTTTTCAATTAAAACCACTAGAAAAAAATTTTTCTAGGGATGCCTTCCGAACCATAAGGCGACCCCCACGACCAGCCCTTCTTAGGCTAGCGGGCCGCGTAACGACTCGGTAGTAGCACCTTTGCATCGTGTTGCGCATGGTGCCTGATGTATTTTTGACCAATGTGATTGACCAGTTGTTATTATTGTTTTTTACAAGGGTTGTAATTATTAAATACGTTTTGCATGCCGTTTTTGTTTTTATTGTAAGTTTATTTTATTAGTAGTATTTATTTAATTGTTGTAACAAAACAGAGACAATGCAAACTATTTGAAGTCATGCAATCCAACCATGATGATGGAGGAGCTAGGTGTCTATATGAGTTGGTGATCAAATCGACATCATGGAGCTACTTATTACTACCTAGGCATAATTTGACCCAGTCTTTCATATTGGCTTATGGAGATCAATCTAGATAAAGGCCTCTTGTGACACATTTATTATATGCATGTATGTGTATGATGTTACATGAGTATGATACTAGATATGATGAGATCTATTAATTGAAAATTAAAATCAATCAAGATCCCTCACATAAAATTTAAAGTTAACATACCATCCATATTTGGCACTTGTCAAACCTTTATCACCTTAATGTAGGTTCTGCAAAGTAGAAGTACATTTAGGTTACGTGGAACAAGATGAGGTAATGGTGCTACCCATATGTTTAAAAATGGTTTAACTTTGTTAGGTTATCAAAACGGTTTTGGGGCTTTAATGGCATAAGATGGGATTTAAACATGTGGGGTTATGGTGTCAAATCCCATAAATATCTAAGAGTTGCATGAGATGTAAATTTAGTAAAAGTTACCTACCTAAATAACTTAAAATTTCAAGTATCATGCCAAAGGCGACTTAAAGTTGAGTAAAATGGATCTTAGCTCACTGATTAATATGATTATTCTTGAGGGTTATTAATTTAGTAGAGAATCTTTCATAATCAAAATACTTATCAAACTTTGTATTCATTATAGATGGCGACAATACGCAGCAACAATTCTCTTTATGTCAGCGCGATCGGAGTCAGCCGAGAAGGATGATAAACTGGGACTATCTTCCTTGACTGTTTTCGAAATTTGAGAATTGTTCTCAAACAAGAAAGGAAGCTTTATGTCTTGGATGAACCTCTCCCTGAAGAACCAGCTGAGAATGTTCCTAGAGCTGAAAAGAATGCTTATGAGAAGCATCATGACGGCTATTGATGTTTGCATACTTGTTACCTAGCTACCATAGTTCTGAACCAGAGGATCTGGAAAATATGGAAGCTTATGATATGATCTCAATCTTGGAAATGTTCAACAAACGAAGCGAGAAAGGTATGGAGACTACCAAAGGCCTTGTTCTTGCAAGATGGTGAGGGTACTTGATTCGTGCTCATGTTCTAAAATGAGGCTATATTGAGCACCTTGATAGGCTTGGATTTCCATTGAGCAGAATTTGGCAGCGGGTTGAATCTGAATTCACTTCACGATACTTATGGCCAGGTTGTCATGAACTATAACATGAATGAAATGGACAAATCTATCTACGAGTACATACGATGCTTAAAAGCCGTGTGAATATTAAATCGAGCTAAGCCATGTTACGATGGTTCAAATGGAAATGGCTTCAGGGCGAGAACAGGAGCAAGGGCAAAGGGCAAAGAAAAGTCAATTCTCAGCGAACGAACTGAACCCAAGGCTAAAGCCCCGAAGGAGGGTGTTTGTTTCTTTTGCAATGAACACGGTGTTGGAAGAAGAAACATCAATTGCTGTTAGAGGATCTAAAGAAGAAGAAAGAAGGCGAAGTGAGACTAGTTCTTAGGGTATTTATGTTATATAGTTCTAGTTTCTAGGTATTGAATCTTTGGATGTGGATCTCATTTTGTCTGAATGTGCGGGGCTTGAAAAGTAATAACATAACTACTAAGAAATTTAAGTCAATGATTTAAATTCAACTATCTTTGGCATTTTCGCCTTGGCCATATAAATGAAAGCGCATCTCAAAAACTCCATCAAAGTTTTGATTCGTTGATTTTTGAATCATATGATACATGAATCTTGTCTATTGTTAAGATGACAAAGATCCCTTTGCGGACACGGTAAGAAAGGGCCAAGCCGTGTGGATCTCATACATCTGAGATGTATGTGGACCATTAAGTTCGAGCCAGTTTGGAGTTTACAAGTACTTCTGTTACATTCTTGATGACCCGGTAGATAAGGTTATGTCTGCCCGATGAGACCTCAATCTGAATCATTTGAAATGTTCAAATCTTTCAAAATGAAGGTACAAACCAACTCGCAAGACAATCAAGGCACTTCGATATGATCGAGGTGGCGAATATTTCCGAGCCAAGAATTTGATGACCATCTGAAAACTTGTGGAATCATTTCACAATTAACCCCCGAACACCACAAAGGGAATGGGTGTGTCCGAGGAGGAATCGAACTTTATTAGATATGGTTCGATCTATGATGAGTCCAACAGATCTTCCATTTACCTGGGTTAGCGTGACTTGAAAACAAATTCGCGATTCACACTAAATCGAGTTCCATCCAAAGCGTTGAAAAGACACCATATGAGATGTGGGAATGGTAAAAGGCCCAGCTTTGTCTTTCTTAAGATTTAGTTGTGAGGCTTATGTAAAACGCCGTTTCAAATAAGCCGCCCGTGTCTTATAAACGCTCATAAGATCCTGAGTTATATCATGGATACATTTCTTTTACAATCCCATAGAGAACAAAGTGTTTGTTGCTCGAAATGGTGTCTTTCTAGAAAGGGAATTTATTTCTAAAGGAACTAGTGGGAGTAAGGTACAACTCGAAGAAGTTCAAGAACCACAAGATAACATTGAACTGCCTGTGGATACTCATAGTCAACAAACTATTGTTGACACACCTCCTATAGCACAAAATTTACGTAGATCTGATAGGATACGTCATGAGCCCGAGAGATATGGATTTCTTGTGACTGATAACCATGATGTATTGTTAGTGGATCAAAATGAACCCACTACCTATCAAGAGGCTATGTTGGGCTGCACTGAAATGGTTAGAGGCCATGAAGTCTGAAATTCAGTCCATGTATGATAATCAAGTATGGACCTTGATTGACCCACCTGAAGGTACAAAAACCATTGGGTGCAAATGGGTTTTTAAAAGAAAACTGACATGGATGGCAAAGTGCATACTTACAAAGCAAGGCTAGTTGCAAAAGGTTTCAACAAACTCATGGTATAGACTATGATGAATCTTTCACCCTCGTGAACTATAAGCTTAAGTTCATCGTAATTCTTATTGCCATCACGCATATCATGATTATGAGTTTTGGGAAAATGGATGTTAAAACTGTGTTTCTTAATGGAAACTTACTTCGAGGATGCGTATTACGACACAACCCGAGGCTGGTACAACCTAAGAATTGCAGTATGCAAGCTTCAAAGATCCATTTGGCTGGTCAAGCTGCGCCTCGAAATTGAATCTCTGCTTTGATGAATCATCAAAGGGCTCTGATTTGTCAAAAATGAAGATGAGCCTTTGTGTTTATAAGAAAATTAGTGGGAGCGCAATTGTATTTCCCCGGTCTTATGTTGATGACATTTTACTCATCGGGAATGATATCCCTACCTCGCAGCAGTTGTCAAGTCTTGGTTAGGAAGTGTTTCTCAATGAAAGAGCGCACCAGATTTCGGTCTTATATGTCGATGACATTTTACCATCGGGAATGATATCCCTACTCAGAGGTCAAGTCTTGGTTAGTGGAAGTGTTTTCAATGAAAGACTTAGGCGAAGCCGCCATATCCTAGTGGATAAAGATCTATGAGAGATGTATCTAAGAGGCCGATTGGTCTAAGTCAAAGTGCTACATAGACAAAGTACTCAAAACTGCCTAAGATAAAAAGATTTCCCAAGAGAGGATACTTGCCCATGTCTCATGCTATTACTCTTAGCAAATCTCAGTGTCCTAACACTAAAGATGAGCGAGAGCAGATGAGTTAGATCCCTTATGCTTCATTGTAATAAGATTCATCATGTATGTCATGTCAAGGCACTGTGACCGTATGTATCTTATGCTTTAAGCATAACTAGTAGATACCAAATGATCCCGAGTCACTTAGACGCTTGTCAAGAAACATTCTTAAGTATCCGAGAAGGTCTAAAGATATGTTCGGTGTATGGTGGATTGGAAGATGATCCGTTGTAAATGGTTACACGTATGCAAGCTTCCAATCCGACAAAGAAGATTTCGATCGCAATGATACGTATTTTCGTTAAATGGTGGTGCGCTTAGCCGAAAAGTTCAAAGCAGCACCGTTGTCGATCCTATATGTTGCCGATCCATTGACTAAGCTTCCTCACACATGCTAAAAAGATTTATCATTAAGTGCCAAAGTTCATAGGTATTAGATACATTGATGAATGGGCCTAGCTAGCTGGAGATCATATGACAAATAAGCCTAGCCTATCAGATGCATGGTATTTTCGACTATTTATGAGAATTCTATTATTATGATGATTTGCATGTTTATTATATATAATGTCCTTGAATAATATTATTAATTATTCTAAACGTCTCCTAATTCCATATCAAGCATGAATAACAATGAATTAAGATTAGTAATTAGTATAAAGTTTGATTGATATTCATGGGATAAATATGTGTATGAGATACAAATCAAATTATATCTATTTGTTGAGAACAAATATTGGACGTAATCTGCCTCAGATTAATACATGGATCAAAGTCATAAGTTAATCTCAAATAGTCGTGGTCATTAAATCCTTTCGACCAGATCGCTATAGTTCTCAACATAAGGAATATCAGGTTTTGATATAATCAAACGTTGTCTTTAATCGGATGACTATAAAGGTTATACTTGAACATAATAAGAATTATGGAAGAGAGAAGAGCGATTAAGATGGAATTCGCCCTCTTATTATAAGAGAGATATCTCTGGGCCCCTCGATAATTGAGACTGAAAAATGCATGGTCGTGCTCAAATGAATTGATAGAGATCAATGTCATTTGTTTAGTCGCCTAATTGGAGTTTCGAGTAATCAAAGATGTAACGATAGCAAGGCCGACTTTGTCCATGCCTTATATTCTCACAAGATATCATGAGACAAAAAGGGATTTATGTCATTAGCTATATTAAGGTTTGCCCCGGATCACGAGCTTTTCATTTAACTCGTAGAGTCATAATGTCTTGCTAGAGTCACTTATGACTTGTAGGATCAAATGTGACTAGCCTACCGCCACGTTAATTGAACCTATAGGGCCTACATTAAGAACAAATAATAACGGGTTATGGTTTTCTCGTAATAAATTCGCTTATTACATAACGGTTATGGTTTTCCTCGTAATAAATTCATTTATTACATAATCTGCTTATGATTTTCTGTAATAAATTAGTTTATTACATAACGGTTATGGTTACCGGCATGGTTAAATATTTAATTAGTTTTTATCGTGATAAGGATTTGAATTTAAATTCATTATTATTTAAAAGTGTTTTAAATATATAATAACCATAATTGACCGAAACCCTAAGACTTCCACAAACAGTAGGTAGCAGGTGTGTGTGTGTGGTGGTGTGTGTGGTGTGTGTGTGTGTGTGTGTGGTGTGTGGTGTGTGTGTGTGGTGTGTGTGTAGGTGTGTGGTGTGTGTGTGTGTGTGTGTGGTTGGTGTGTATATGTGAGACATATATGTTTATGTGTACAAACCCCAACCCGACAATGTTATTATAATAGTAGTTTTTGAACCGATTAGAGGTCCAATGATAGAAACGATAGACACTTAACGTCCTGGACGTCATTTCTGGACATGAAGTGGAATTTTTCGAAAATTGCAACCGAATGCCCTAAGGAATAATGATTTTCTTATTATATCCGAACGGAGGGGGTTTGCAAAGGAATTTTGTAAGAAATTTCTAGCTCCTATGACTGAACCGATATTTGTAGCTATATCAGAGATTTGGGCTGAATAGTGATTTCCTGGACCGAAAATCTGAGCTCATGCTGAAATTTTTCTGAAATTAATAAAATACAAAAACGTCCTAATATATCATGTTATCTAACGAAACTGAAATAAAGTGAAACGGAGTCCGTTCTGGATAGTTTAAAAGGGATCCGAATACCCGGGTAATAATACGCTTATCATCCTGGATTACCGATTTTAATGAGATTTAAACTGATTTCTACGATTTCAGAGCCTAAAATTCACTGCGGAAGGGGATTTAGTTAAAATATTTTATGTTCAAATTTAAATATAGACTAATTATAGAATATTTTGACATATAATCGATATAAAAGCAAGAATAAAATAAACCGAGATAAAATCGTTATAATGAGATATTTAATTGTACTAGCCAATCAAAAATCTTTCTTAATGGCTAAGTTATGATTTAAATAATGGTAATGACTTGTCTCATGGGAATGGACCAATGAGAAGCTTGATAAAAGAGTAATTCACTTTTAAAAACCAACCAATGATATTTTGTTACTTAAGGGCACTTTTGGAATAATATTTTAAAGTCTAAAATTTGGGGATTTAAGTGCTCAAAAGAGGGGATCACGTATAGGAGAGGAAAGAAAGGAGAAAAGAGAGAAAAGAAAGGGAAGAAAGGAGAAAGAGGAGGAGAAAGGTAGGGCAAAGTGGTAGAGGAATTTTTATTCTCTTTCAAGCTTCCAAGTAAGCCCAAGTGAATCAAGGAAAAAGAGAAGACAAGGGAAACCCAAGAAACAAGTAAGTTTTTCTATGGTGGGAAAGTTGATTTTTTATGTTTTTCATGCCTAATGATTTGATTTTCTTGTATGGATGTTAAATTAGTGGCATTTAGGGTCGAATGATTTACGATTTCAGATAAATCGGTAGTGCTCTACATTAGACAGGCTGATAACCGCTTAATGAATCTACAGTGGCTGATTAGACTTTTTTGCGATATGTTGAAACGGGTATAATGCATCAGATTTGCCGCTAGAGCAAAGTTAAAAAACTAGTTATAAAACACAATTTGGTAAATTTGGGCAGCAGTCTGCAGATATAAACGCCTGCTTTCTGGCTACCCGCTTGTATTTTACATAACTCGCTTCATTTCAGACGGACTGAAATGATTCAAAATTACGGTGAAATAGACTTCTAGGGGGGAAAATTTATCTCGAAGGGAGTTTTACAAATTTTAATCGTAAAGTTCCCAGAAACATATTCAAAGTGGAGCTATGTGCAGATTCATGCTCGCCAACCGAGTCATATGTCAGGCAGATCAGGTTATGTGGTCGGCGCTTTAGTACGAATTTTAAATTGAAAATTTAAAGAGATGTGTCATTGGCTATATCAAGAACTGATCTGAGAGTTTCATAAATTTTCAAGACCGCTTTGAATACTTGGAAGTCATAAAGCTCCATGTAGTGATTGCTGAAAAGGCTACTTAAATGAAATGCGGCTAGCCGCTAAGAGAATTTGTTCATTCGCTTTAAGCCGAGCCAGACAGGAATTAAAATGGAAGTTATGATTAATGCGTATCAGGTTTTCTTTGACAAAGGCACGGGAGCGACGCCCACCAGTAGGCACGGAGCGACGTCCACGAGCCTCGTAGAGACGCTTGACGGAGTGACGCGGCTTCAAGGTAAGTGGTTCGCCACTTAAGATCTTTTCCCAGTTTCATGTAAATGGTTGATGTTGGTAATGAATATGGTAGTTAAGTAATCTAAAAAAGAAAATATTTGAAAGAGAGTTTTGTAGTTTCAAAACAAGTTAGGATTTGTACTTTCGACACTAAGTAAATGTAGTTTTAAAAACCCATGTATAATCCTTAAGATATAGCAAGAGATTTAGCGTTATGTGACGACGCAGTAAATTCCGTCCATAGTCGCTCACAATAAAGAAACAAATTAGCACTCCTACGCAACGATGCAGAAGACCCGTCCGTAGTTGCTCAGTTTCATAGAAAGGTATAAAGCGACTACGCTATGATGCATAACTCCGCAACGTAGTCGATATTTGTATAGTTTGGCACCACGCGGCGATGCAAAGAAATTCCGTAGTTGCCTGGGAGTTTTAGCACTACACCATGATGCAAGAAATTCGTGACAGAGTTGCTCGCTGATAAGCTTTAGCGCCTCTACGCACGATGCGCAAATTCCGCAACGCAGTTTCGGCCGAGATGACTTAGTGTTTCACGCTGGCTAGTTTTAAATCGCCTCGTGATGGCGCTGGGGTAAAATAATTAAAGGATATACATAGGGGTTTTTGACATAAATTATAAACAAATGATAAATTGTCAGTGTTAGTATATGATATCTATCTTCGTCGCACTAACTTGTTTGTTCATTTCAGAGCTATATATATTCCATCGTGTGTTATCGCTGACTTTACGTGTGATCGTCATCATTTTGTTGCTATATAGGTGGGCGATTTATGACCTAGGATGTAAAACTTTATGTATGGGATGGATATGTAATTGAACAACATAATTTAGATTTTGAAATCAGATAATCAGAATATCTTTTGTAAAATATGCATGTATGGTTTTGAGAAAAACCGGAGCCATATGAAATTTTGTCGATCGATCCTTAATTTATATTTTGATGAGGACCGCAGGTCCTTTATGATTGTAGTTGATTTTGAAAATAGGAGTTTACTTTGTTAAAACGTGATTTTTGTATTTCTAAGCTTGACCAACGAGCAACAAGCATGCCACGATTTTCTGCTTAAATCTAAAAGTGGATTCGATGTCGAAAAATTTTTATAACCCATGTTTTCCAAAGACATGAAGCGCTTTAATCTACTTAGCTTCATATAACTGTCAATGAGCGACTCACGTATACTATCGCGAAAGAAATCTACAGATTTCCCGGTCACTAGGAAGGGGTCCGTCAAGCTGAGACGTATGTGTTCCTCATCTCGCCTGAAAGAAAGTTTTAAGAGAAAAGTTTGAAATATTTCAGACAAATCAAAAAGAAGCTATGCTTTAAGGCATGAAGTTATTCTCAGGTACAACATCATTCTTCTGTACTTCAAGAGTTATGGTTTTCATTGATCGCATAAGCTAAAGTATAAGTTATAGTGACTTGAATTCAAAGATTCATGAATATGCATTAATTCAGGAGTTACATATTGCATGGAATTATCAAGTGCCGCATTATATTGAGTTAGTAGTCGAACTTCAAATTTGATTTGTTGCCTATATAGATAGTGTACTAGTACACATTTACTCCATGAAGCCGAGGTCAGTCCGAGGAAGCAACAAAGTACCGCAGAGGCACCCACACCATGTAGAGCAGGTCGGGATGAGTCTCATCAACGTGCCGTAGAGTCTCCGTGACACCCACGTACCCACTCACAAACAAGACGACCGCAGCCTACCACAGACTCCATTCCTGCAAGGCATGGAACATATGGCACGATGCTAGCAAACAGCCTCTTCCGCCAACGCGAGTCCGGATGTTTATCGAGCGCGCCCCAGAATTAAAGGGCCGTATGATGGCAACTGAGACCCAGAGAGAGCCAAGCATTCGATAGAGGCAAACGAAGAGATTTTTTCGATGATTGGTGTAATAGAGGGAGCAGGTAGGGTCTCCTATTCATCTTCCTATTTTTAAAGATCGCACTAAGGATTGGGCGGAAGGCGATCGTAGAGCTAATACCCGCAGGGTGTCATATGGGCGAGTTCAAGAGAGAATTTACAGAGATTTTTCCTAAAAGCTATAAAGATGCCAAAGTCAAGAGTTTTACAGATTGGAGCAGGGAACTCCCCGCCCCAGAGTACCTAAAAGAAGTTTCTCGTAGTTGATTCGCCTGGGGTTCCTTTCTTCGCAGAATGAACAAGAGAAGATCAACGTATTTACGGCGTGTCTTAACCCCGTTAATTGGGGGACTCATAGTGACATCTCAGATCACATACCGATATGGGCGCTTGGTGGAGGCACCACTGCAGTAGAGCAGAGTACGCACCGCCTCAAGTCAAAGTCACACTACCGAAGAGGAGCCGGATCGGTAGCCATCGTGGAGAGGCGCAAGATGCCTAAGAGTGGTCGCAAGACCCAAGATGGTCACGCAGTCGCACAGAGTCGAGACCCCAAAGCTGCCGAGTTCTCATGGTTTCGGGTCATCGGGGCAGGGTCCGTGAGCCAAAGCAGTAGAGGAACCGACCAAGCAGGTAGTAGATGTGGCCGAGCACATTCCGAGTGTCTTCAGGCGTGACTAGTGAGCTGGATGCGGGCCAAGAGGGCCATTTCATGAGGGACTGAGCTCCAAGCGCAAAGGGCGCGAGTCCGTCGAGCCATATCTACACCAAAGGTACAAAGGGGAGTCGTGGATACGATGGGAGGCCCCCAGACCGGGAGGAGCTACTAGTGTACGGCAGCCTTAGCCAAGTGAGCGCGTAGAGGCATACCCCTGGGAGGACAAACCTTAGTAGACCATCCAGAGCACCGATTGTGCACTTCTAAGTCGCTACCAGAGTATATACTAAGGACTCCAACAGCGCCGATGCTACCCCTGTAGGTGGTCACAGTACCATTTCTTTATTTAATCGATAAACATATCGGGTGGACTCAAAGGAGCCACCCATTCTTTTATTTCTCGGGAGTTCATAGAGAGAGTCGGGATAGAGATGAGACCGACCGAGTGTAGTATGGTAGTGTCACTTCCCACGGGTGATTCGCTTATTGCGAATAGAGTCTACAGGGGAAGTAAAGTGACTATAGCAAGTCATGAGTTCGGTATCCGATCTAATAAGACTAATATTCATGACTTTGACATCATTCTGGGCATGGATTGGTTAGCTAAACATCGCGCTACCGTTGATTGCTATAGGAAAGAGGTCCAGTTTAGTCAACCTGGGGAACCAGAAGTGATCTTTTATGGAGAGAGGAAGATAATTCCTACAAGTTTAATCAGCGTAATACAAGCAAACAAGATGCTTCGTAAAGCATGTCAGGGGTACTTGGTGTATACACAAAACTGCAACGCTGAGATGCGCCGGGCGTGTTCCCCGGTGGTGAACGAGTTCTTGATGTATTTCCCGAGGATCTACCAGGGTTACCACCGGACAGAGAGATTGAATTCGAAATTGAGCTAGCGCCTGGCATAGAGCCCATCTCTATAGCGCCGTACCGGATGGCACCAGCTGAGCTAAAAGAATTGAAGGTGCAAATGGAAGAATTGTTGAGTAAAGGCTTCGTTAAGATGAGTACATCACCGTGGGGAGCTCCGGTGTTGTTTGTTAAGAAGAAAGATGGGAGCCTTCGCTTATGCATCGATTATAGACAAATTTCAACAAAGTAACCATCCCAATCGCATTCATTGCCAAGAATTGATGATCTATTTGATCACCATATGAGCTAAGGTCTTTCGAAGATAGATCTCGCGATCGTGGTATCATCAATTGAAGGTGCGGTGAGGAAGATGTTCCTAAGACAAATTTCGTAACTAGATATGGGCATTATGAATTTTTAGTGATGCCATTCGGCCTAACCAACGCTCCAGCAGCCTTTATGGATTTGATGAATCGTGTCTTCGGACCTTATTTAGACAAGTTCGTTATAGTCTTCATCGATGATATCCTGGTATATTCAAGTAGTAAAGAAGAGCATGCAAAGCACCTGAGGATAGTATTACAAACTCTGAGAGAACATCAGCTCTATGCAAAGTTCATCAAGTGCCAATTTTGGTTAGATCGAGTAGCATTCTTGGGACATGTGGTATCCTCCGAGGGTATTTCAGTAGACCCTCGTAAAAATGTAGAGAGGCTATCAGAGATTGGAAACCACCCACGAACATAACTGAAGTCAGAAGTTTCTTGGGTTTAGCTGGTTACTATAGAAAGTTCGTAGAAGGGTTCTCAAAGATAGCTACTCCACTAACCAAGTTAACAAGGAAAGAAGAAAGTTCATCTGGGCCGAAGCCCCACAAGACAGCTGGCGAGTTAAAGAAAAGATCGACCATCGTGACCAATATTTACACTCCCCCCGTGAAGTGAGGGATTTACAAGATACTGCGGATGCCTCCGTGCAAGGTTTAGGTTGTGTGTTGATGCAACACGATGGGGAAATACGCCATGCCTGCGCACTAAAGAAGCATGAAGTAAACTATCCAACTCACGATGAGTTACGGTCGTAGTGTTCGCCTCTTGAGAATATGGCGACACTACCTCTTATGGAGTACCTTGCACCTTACCGATCACAAAAGCCTCGCAGTATCTATTCTCGCAAAATGATTTGAACATGAGACGTAGGAGGTGATAGAACTCATCAAAGACTATGACCGCACCATTGAATATCACCTGTGCAAGGCAAATGTAGTGAGCGTATGCGCCAAGGTGAAGCCCTCTAGTTCTATCTCACCTTAAAGCGTACTCGACAATGTTAGTAGAACTCGAGATTCATGGGGGTCGGCTAGAGACAGCGAGTCGTACTCTAATAATGAAATTTTTCACGTATGGCCAAGAGCAGTGGACAGGTTAGACTTACAAGCTCAGACCCGCATTCGATGAAATTGAGAAGCAAGATAGAGGTCGAATAACGAGTAACTTCACCTACGAGGGTGATGGGACACTAGTTGTCGGGCCGCAGATTATGTCCCCGATGTGATAGAGTTGAAGAAAGAAATCAGGAAGAGGCACACTCATCGCATATGCGATGCATCCAGGAGTACTAAGATGTATCGGATCGAGACTACTACCGGTGGAGAGGTATGAAGAGAGAGATAGCAGAAGTTCGTATCTAAGTGCCTAACTTGTCGTTCAAATTAAGATTGAACACGTAAAACCAGCAGGTTTACTACACTTTTATCATTCCTCGAAAGTGGAAATGGGAAAGGATCACGATGGGATTTCAGGATGTGACTTCCCGTGATGAGTGACATGATACGATATATGATTGCAGGCGACCGACTAAACCACCCATTTCCTACCTATCAAGAATAGTGATTCATTGGATAAGTTATCCAATTATATCGCTAGAGAGATTAGACATCGATTGCATGGTACGCCGCTTCCATTATTCGCATGCAGATCCCTGTGCTTACTCCCACGGTTTCGGGCTCCGCCATGTAATGCCCTTGGCATTAAACTCCGTATTTCAAGACGCTTCATCCAAGGTGATTCGGAGCAATAATCCGAGAGAACTATACAGATTTTAGAGGATATGCTTAGTGGCATGTGTTATGGAGCTTTGTGAGGAGTCGGACACCCATCTACCCCATGGGAGTTTGCATACACACAGCTATCGTGCCGCATTGGAATGGCCCCTTATGAGGCTCTTATGGACGGAAATGCTCGAACTCCGCCCTCATGGGACGAGGTAGGTGGAAAGGGAAATTAGTAGGTCCGGAAATTGTTCAAGTGACTTGTGATAAGATCAAAGTTATAAGGAATAGACTGAAAATTGCACAAGACCGACAGAAAAGTTATGCGGACAATCGCCGTAGGGACCTAAAGTTCGAGGTAGGGGATATGGTATTTTTGAAGATTTCCTGCATGGAAGGGCGTATCAAGATTCTCGGGAAACGTGGAAAGCCGAACCACGATATATTGGGCCATACAGATTGTTGAGAGGATTGGAGAGGTGGCATATCGATTATAGGAGTTATCCTGACCTCGATCGCATTCACGATAGTTCTCTCTATGTTTCTATGCTTCTCGCAGTACATACCAGACTCTTCACATGTATTGACAGAGCAAACTGAATACAGAGAATTTGATATAATGGAGGAACTGCCAGGCGTGCATCCTCGACCGTCGAGAGCAAGTTCTCACAAGTAACAAGACTATTCCGGGCCGGGTGAAGGTATTGTGGAGGAGTCATACAAGAGGAAGCTACAATGGGAGCATGAGGGAGTGATGAAGGCGCATTATTCTATCTTCTTTGACGCAGATTTAATGTTTTAATTTCGGCGACGTAAAATTTTTATAAGGAGGGGGTGATTGTAAAACCCCAACCCGATTGAATGTTATAATAGTAGCTTGGAATCGATTAGAGGTCCAATGATAGAAACGGAGGGTAGATTAGAATTCTGGGGAATGTTCGACGTCATTCGACATTTAAGTGGAATTTTCGAAAATTAAATCAATGCCCTAAGGAATAATGATTTTCTTATTATATCCGAATGGAGGGGGTTTGCAAAGGAATTTGTAAGAAATTTCAGCTTCCTATGACTTTGAACTGATGATGAAGAGAATAGAGATTATTTGAATAAAGTGATTTCCTGGACCGAAAACGGAGTCAAGTGAAATTTTTCGAACGGCCGAAATACAAAAACGTCCGGAATATATCATGAAAGACTAACGAACCGGAATAAAGTGGAACGGAGTCCGTTTGGATAGTTTCCAAGTGATCCGAACGTAATTCGGGTAATAATACGCTTATCGGGTCTCGGATATCATTTTAATGATTTTAAATCCGATTTCTCGTGATTTCGCAGCCTAAACAATGGAAGGATTTAGTTAAAATATTTTATGTTCAAATTTAAATATAGACGACCATAGAATATTTTTTGACATATATAATCGATATAAAAGCAAGAATTATGCTTAAACTGAGATAAAAATCGCTATAAATTCAGAGCTTAATTGTACTAGCCAATCAAAATCTTTCTTACTTACGTTACGATTTAAATAATGGGGTAATGACTTCATATCTCATGGGAATCTTGATCAACGGCAGGTTTCGATAAAAGAAAGAATTCACTTTAAACCAACCAATGATATTTTGTTACTTAAGTGGCACTTTTGGAATAATATTTTAAAGTCTAAAATTTGGGGATTTAAGGCTCAAAAGAGGGATCATGTGTATAGAGAGGAAAAAGAAAGGAGAAAAAGAGAGAAAAAGAAGTAAGAAAGGAGAAAGAGGAGGAGCAAAGTGGCAGGCAAAGCCATAGAGTACGAATTTTTATTCTCTGCCTTCCAAGTGTTCCGGGGCTTAATCAATAAGAGAAGATAGCAAACTCAAGAAACAAGAAGTTTTTCACAATGAAAGTTTGATTTTGCGTTTTTTGGCGCTTAACGACGATTTTTTTGTGCATTGGACAAGTAAATTAAATTTTTCAGATTTGAGTACCGAATGATCGACGATTTCGGCATAAATCGGTAGCTCTTACTGATTAGATTTTCTAGTTTCACAAATCGTTGAACGAATTCAGTTGTGGTCTGGTCGTAGACTTTTTTATGACATTAAACAGATAATGATCGATTTAAGTTTATTAGAAATAAAGAAAAAAATTAAGCAGGGAACACACCTGAGAATTTTTATTGAAGAGTCTCATTGCGAATGTCCTCGTTTTCTGTTTTGACTAGTTTCGTATTTCTTTACCATAACTCGTTCATTTCTCAGACGACTGGAAATGATTCAAAATTACAAGAATGTACTTCAGTTTAAAATTTATCCAATAAGTTTAAGCAAATTTTAATCGTAAAGTTCCCAGAAAATGGTTCAAAGGGAAATGACGCGCAGATTATGCTCTCTGCCAAACTCGAAATAAGTATGTTGTGCAGATTGTGTTATGTGGTCGAGGGCTTTAGGGAAGGAATTTTAAATTGAAAATTTTAAAGAGATGTCATTATTATAACAAGAACTGATCTGGAGAGTTTCATAAATTTTGAAGACCGCTTGAATAATTTTTGAGTCATAAAGTCTATAGGAGTATTGTTGGAAAAAGGTCGGGCTCTAAATGAGCTGGTTTTTGAAGCCGCTTAAGGCACTCTTGCTCATTCGCAAGCTCGAGCTACAGATGCGAATTAAAATGGAAGTTATGATTAATGCGTAATTGTGGTTTTTCTTGACAAAGGCATCGGAGCGACGGCCCACGTAGGCACGGGAGCGACGTCCACGAGCCTCGTGAGACGCTTTTGACGGGGAGTGACGCTGCTTCAAGGTGCTTTGCCTCGCCACTTAAGATCTTTTCCAATTTTATGTAAATGGTTGATGTTGGTAATGAATATGGAGTTAAGTAATCTAAAAAGAAAATATTTGAAAAGAGAGTTTTAGAAGTTTCAAAACAAGTTAGATTTGTACTTTTGACACTAAGTAAATGTAGTTTTTAAAACCCATGTATAATCCTTAAGATATAAAGAGATTTAGCTGCTATGACGACGCCAGCAAATTCCGTCCATAGTCGCCACAATAAAGAAAACAAATTCAGCACTACACGAACGATGCGTAAAATTCCATTCGTAGTTGCTCAGTTTCCATAGAGTATAAGCACTACGCTGCGATGCATAAATTCCGCAACGTAGCCGATATTTGTATAGTTTGGCACCACGCGGGCGATGCAAAGAAATTCCGCCGTAGTTGCCTGCATTTTAAGACTACACCGCGATGCAAGAATTCCTCGTATTGTAGTTGCTCGCTGATATAGCGCCCACGCACGACATGCAAGAAATTGCGAATTTAGTGGTCGAGATGATTTAGTGTTTCACGTCATGCTAGTTTTAAATCAGCTCGTGATGGTTAAAATAATTAAAGGATATACATAGGGGGGTTTTTTGACATAAATTATAAAAACAAAATGATAAATTGTCATGTTAGTATATGTGATATCTATCTTCGTTGCACTAACTTGTTTGTTCATTTTGTAGCTATATATATTCCATCACAGGCTATCGCGATCTGACAGACGCCATCATTTTGCTGCTATATAGGTGGGCGATTTATGACCTAGGATGTAAAACTTTATGTATGGGATGGATATGTAATTGAACAACATATATTTAGATTTTGAAATTGTATAATTGTAAATATCTTTTGTAAAATATGCATGTATGGTTTTGAGAAAAAACCTGGCTATGGCGAAATTTTGTTGGATTGATCCTTAATTTATATTTTTGATGAGGACCAGAGGTCCTTTTATGATTGTAGTTGGATTTTTGCAGTGAAATATTGGGAGTTTAATTTTGTTAAACAGTGATTTTTTGCATTGGCTTGACCACCGAAAGCACTGCTATGCCGGATTTTCTAAATCTAAAAGTGTGATTTTGATAGAAAAGCTGAAAATTTTTATAACTCCATGCTTTTCCAAAGACGTGAAGCAGCTTTAATCTACTTAGCTTCATGGTAACTCATACGAGCGAGCTTCGGGCTGGAGGTTATCGTGGAGTAGCTTCTGGGCAGATTTCCTGTCACTAGGAAGGGGGTCTGTCATGTGTAGTTGTCTTTCACAAAGTGAACCAACCTAAAAACAGAGAGAAAGAAAAACCCTAATTTCGTTTTGAGAAGACGAAACTGAACTAGCATTCATAAGATCGTTTATTTTTTGTTCGTGTGTGGATATCAGGGAGAGGGTGGTCGCCAGCGCGCATCTTGAAGATCCTAACAAACCAAGACGCAAACTTGAAGGTTTGACGACCCATCTACAAGAGGTAAGTTTCATGCATCTTTCCTTCGCTTTTATGAAACGCATGATCTGGGTGGGTTAAGGGATAAAAAATTTTTTTAAATTCCACAGATGAGAAACAACTCGATCGATATTCATCCAGTAACCCAACACAACATCTATAATATTTACATTGGTTTACAAACTTTCATATACAAAATGCACTCCAAAGGTCTTCCAAAGGCACCTATCGCCGTGTGGCCTTAACCGCCGATGTGGATTGTCATGTCCTCCGGTTTCTTTTCTCACCTACACGGATTGAACACTGCATGTTTACGCCTTAGTGGGAATTATACACACGAACAATTTCTATTAAGGGTCATCACACTTCTATATAAATGCATATAACACATATAGCATGTACGTATTCTTGTCATTTCTCATATATATATATATATATATATATATATATATATATATATATATATATATATATATATATATATATATATATATATATATATATACTTTTCATAATCAGCCATTTCCTATCATCTTCCATATACTTTTCATGTCAATCAGTACTTACTTATTCAGAATCGTATACTGTCATCACATAAAGAGCCAAGCGATTTCTATATCATTGTCATGTATTCTATATTTCCTTTGCATATACCCGTCAATTTCTTTTATGTTTCATGTCTGCATAAACCTTAGAAATGGATACAGGAAACTATAATCCATGAGGGCCCGAAGGCGCTATATTCACCGGTATGAAACAAAGGATCCATGAGGCCCCGTAAAGGGCCAAATATATTATACCCGAAGTATCATCACCGTCCGAGACAAAGGGACTCATTCCATGAGGGCCCTGGGAGGCGCTCAGGGTGACCCTTTCAGGCCACCCGATCCAAACGGATCTATGTCATTGACCCAAACGGGGTCCCGATTCGAATATAACCGATATGTCAGCAGACTTATTCTTCCTAATGCACGCCCATCTATCCCCTCTACCGTGTCTCTGCGCATTAATCAATATGTATTTTATAAAGTCTTCAGATATATCTCATATTCCCGAATAATTATTGTCATTCGTAATCATATGAGATATATATACAATCAGTTATTCATATCTTTACATTTTTCATACTTCATTATACGTGATAAATAACTATGCTTACATCAGATACTTATGAGCTATTTATGAATTCATAATAGGCGTTCATAATACAAATAACTATGGTTACCTATACTGCCTACTGTTTTCCATGTTTTCTGGAACTAATATGAGTTCCAATCTTATCAAGCTATCTATTGATGAATTCTTGACTCAATGGGCTTTCCATAGAGTCCAAGAACACCCAGATCGGAGTTCAAACGAAGGAGATATGACCTTCCAAGTTGAGGTCGCTGCGCAGTCACTTCCGACGAGCCTGACATGGATCGACGAAATGCGACTAAGCGACGAGCCTGGGGCCCAACACCTTGGTCTGACATATAATATCTCTTCAGGCATATGGATGGATTCTCGACTCAATGGGCCGATAGTCCAAGAACACCCAAATCGAGTTCAAACGAAGAAGATAATGACCTTCCGCCGGCGTTCATGCGAAATCGGGCCTTTGACAGTTCGCCATCGGCTGGGCGATCAACACGTTTCACCGACGACCGTTGATGACCCCCGTCGACGACACCTCATTTGACGCCATCGTTTCACCGACGACCCTTGTTTGATGACCCTGACGACTTCGTTGACGACTAACGCTCACCGATGACCTTTGTTTGACGACTTTGACAACCACTGCTTCACCGACGAATTTCGTTGACGCCCCCGGCTGATCGAACACCACCGCCTCACGACGACCCGTTTGACGACCCCGCTGGACTTCTCACCGGCCGATCCACCACCGCTCACCTGGACGACCCCTTTGCTCGACGCACCCTCACAGATCCGACGACCCCTACAGACTCCGACGACTTACAAAGCATGTCTCCCGATCGACCTCTTCACCCATTTGACTGCTCTGGGAAAGGAAAAGACCATAACTTCTGGTATACAGACCGACCGAGAATTCAAATGCCTAACATCAAGTTCATTGATGTGGCCACTTCAATGTAAGTGATTCTTACTTTTGAATTCCCCCGTATTTCGACCCAAAACCCGTTTCCAAGATCCCACACGTATACTGGCCGACACAGTAATTTTCTCGGTTTCAACTTGCAACTAAACCCTTCTCAAACACATATTTGGGAGCCTTAAAGCTCTTCTTATCTCAACCCTACAAGAAATGAGTTTAGGAATTCCCTAAACCCAAACCATATACAAAGATGTGGCGGTTCTTTAACTACGTATCTAAACGTTTCTGTATCAAAACTAGATTTCCATACACCTCGTAATTTACATACACATAATACTCATATTCCATACCAATACTCAAATTCCATACAACTCCAAGCACATGTGATCCGCATAAATATTCAGCAGCCCAAGGCCACACCTAGTTTACATACACATATTCATGGTTCCATACTTTTCTATACCGAATCAAGGCCTCCATACCCTGTAATCTTCTTCTTCTTCTTCTTCTTCTTTCTTCGTATTTGCTCTCTCGCCTCCAAGCACCAAAAATAAGATATTTCTTTCTTTGGCCTTATCCTTATTCGATCTTATCCCATTTTATTTTACTTTGGCCCTCCAACTTATAATATTTACAAATCAATTTATAATATTTTTACACAAATTTCAAATCTTCTTATTATTCAGAATTTAACTTTACGTGATATTCCTACTTTTTGTTTTTTATCTTTATTTTATTCCGAATAAATATACCTTTACGTTTATTATACTCCAAAACATTTATAAACCTGCAGTGAGATAATTTCAAGGCATAATATCTTTCTTGTTTGAGGCAAAATAATAGGTTGGGGATGCAAGGCCAAGTCCTTGTGATACGATACATTATGATCAAGGTATAAAGGTATTTTATAATTTGGTCATATCCAATGTTATTATAAATACCATTTTATGTAACCCTATTTCAGTGATCGTCAATCTACTGGATGTAGCTCATTGTCGTAGATTGTTTATCGATTTCAATTCAATCAGAATATTTTTAAAATTAAATTAAAAAGGTTAACAAGCTCGGCCTGAAATCCCATCTCCTGCTCACCTCTCTCGTCGCCCTTGTCTATCCTTTTACAAATGATCTATCATATTTATTTATTTAATTTTTTAAATGAGAAAAATGAGAAATCTAATCTAAATAAATAGGGGGGATGGGGCTAATGTGACTCAACTCTCACTTCCTCTTTTAACTAAAGAAAATCTATAAGAGTCTTCAATAATAAGGGCAAAGGTGCAACTAACCTCGGGTTTTCACAAAAGCATAACTAATTTCCTCGGCTTTTTTTTTAGCCGAATCAGCCACGTCAGCTAACGGTAGTTCTTAGCTTTGTTAAGTGATGATGTGGCAATATGGACCCACACACTCTCCTCTCAAGATACATGGTACTATGAGACCCATTTCCTCTCTCCTATCTATGTTTTTTTCTCTCTTCATCAGCAAACACCCTTTGGAACTACCCTAACCCAACCCCTCCCAGCCTCTCTGCCCCTACACCCAACACTACCTTGGTCAAGTCCCACCAATTTTTTTTAATTTTAATTTTAAAATTTTTTAACATTTATTTTTAAATATAAATAAATTATTTTTAAAATATATTCAATTATAGGATATAATTAAAATAAATCAGCTTATACCCAAATTGAATTTACATATAAATATATTTTTATTTGTTTGAAACATAAATATTTTTTATTAATTTACTTATTAGATAAATATTTTTTTTTCATATAAGAATGAAAAAACGAGTGAAATAAGTTTAAAGGAACATATAAAAATAATTTATTAATTTTCAACGTATTTTTTATTTTTTCACCTTTTTACATATTTTCTTTTATTTATATATTTTCAAAAATAAAATATAATGTATATTTACTAAATTTTTATGATTTTTTAAATGCCCATTACAAATATGAATAATCTTTTAAAAATATTTGGTATTAAATATAACGATTAATTTATTTAAAATAATGGGAAAACTATTTCCAATTTGTCATGATCAGATACCAATTTTTCATTAAAATTGATTTTTTTAAACATATAAATATTTTTTATTAAATTTACTTATTTATTAAAAATATTATTATTTCGTATAAGAATGAAAAACGAGTGAAATAGGTTTAAATAAATATATAAAAATAATTTGTTAATTTTTAATGTATTTGTTATTTTTACACCTTTTTACATATTTTATTTTATTTATATTTAAAATAAATATTTAAACGTTGAATTTTTAAAATCAATATTTATCTATTAATTTATTTAAAATTAAAAAAATTACTTTATTTATTTTAAAATTAAAATAATTTTAAAAATAGGTGGGGATGAGAACTAGGCTGTGTTGGGGGATTGGTAGAGTCTGACAGTTTCAAGGGGGCGAGGAGAGAGAAAGAAGAGAGGAGAGAGAGACAGAGATGTTGAAGAGATACGGTAGCTTAATGGTCTCATAACGCTACGCCATCTAAGACGAGAGAGTGGACTCCTAGTGCCATGTCAGCACTTAACAAAGTTAATAACGGTCGTTAGCTGATGTGATAAAATTAGTTAGACATGAATCAATTAAAGCTATGAGTTATTTCCACCTTTACCCTCAATAATGGTAGACAACCAATTGTTCTACTGAATGAATTATTTTGTGGTTCATTTCTTCTATTGTTTTTAGCCTCCCACTCCCACCAACCTAGTCATTACTTTTTGACTAGCCCTTTCATACTCTTACTATGAAAAGGTGCTTAAAGCAAATGTTATGGTGCTTTTTTATTCATGTTTTGGAAAACACAGGACAACATATTTCATCAAAAACTATTTTTTAATAAATACTTTGGTTATAATGTAGTAAATTGGGATCTCTCCTCTTCTTATATCCCATCTTTTTGAAATTTTGAGCACTCTAGCACACTACCTATAAGATGATAAAATAAACTGTTATCAATTCAATTTAATATTTTTTATGTTTTTCATATTTTTTAGAACAAAAAAAAAATAGAAAACAAATTGGTGGACTTGTCAGGTATTGGTAAAAATTGGCATCCCTAACATCAACAATTTTTCAATAAGGTGTGGAGAAGTCACTCGATACCCCCAAAGACTTTTGTTTTTTAGTTTTTATTCTTATTTTTCCTTCCAAATTGTAATGTAATTTTGGAATTCATTTGATAATATTTGTGACACTCTAAAATCTCGGGGTCCGTCGACAACTCCGTCAACCTCATGGAAAATTTGCGATGTCGAAAGTAACCCGACACCACTCCATCAGCCCCCTTTTCCTGCGACCCAGGATTTAACGAAATCAAGCCAAAGTTTCCTTTTCAGACGAGAGCCTCTACTCCAAAATACAACATGTGCAATTTCATGGCAACTTGTCCCAATATTATACAACGACCACACCGGGTCCACATACGAGTAAAAATGGCCACTTTAGCACACAACTCCTCACATCCACACAACCAACAATTAGCACACTTCATCAGAATAATCATTTTTTCAACAAGAATGTGAGCACCAATTGCCATTGAAAAGCATATGGTCAGATTCTAGACTCCAAGATCTTCCATGTGAGTCCACCCTTGAATCTGAGCTCTGACGAAAGTTGGGCTGGCCGTCCGTTTCGAGGTCCATATGAACAAGAATCGACGGCACCAACAGTGGGCCTACTGCTTTTCTAAATTTCGGACTGAATATGAGTTCAAATTTATCAAGCTATATGGATGGATTCTAGACTAACAAAGCTTCCATAAAGCTCCAAGAACACCCAAAACGGAGCTTCCGCACAAGAAAGCCACGACCGTCCTAAGTCGAGACCTTGTAATAAACAATGCAAATCTGGGCAAAGAAGATGGAACCCACGAAATCAAGCTCCGCCCTTTAAAGCTCCCGCACATGCCATTTTTCTAATTCAAACTCATCCCGGAAACAACCTTTCACCCGGCAACAAACCCATCCCAATTGAGCCCACAATTCAGCCATAAACATGACACAAAACCCGTCCCAAACTCTGCCCGAAAATCAACTTAACAAAAATAACTCAAAATCAGCAAAATACGATTTTTGTGTTCGGGGACACAATCCAAACAGCCCTTAGGGCTCAACCAAGACCAAAACAACATTTAGATGAAATATAAACCCACAGCAGGAAGGCCCCCACTCCTCGGAGCGGCCAAGACGAAAGTCCTTGAGTCTCGAAGACCCGAGACCCACCGCCTTCCCGAATCCTCCACCGAACTTAACTTAAAATTCTTGATTTCTGTCCACGCATTGCCTTCTCGAATAGCACCGACTTAAGTCTTACCGACTGAAACCCGAGCCACCGATCACATAATCTGTAGTAGGTAATATATGTTCTCTCTAACTATATTTTCTTCTCCAAACCCGAAATCTTCTCCGCTGGAACTGCAGATTGTCGGTAAATTCACGAGCAAATTTCGTCGAAGAAAATAACTTAAATCTTGGCTCACTGATTCGACCACCCGACCGCATATCGTAGGCAGGCGCTGAGTTTTTCTCCCTCTATCTCACTTCTCCCCTCACTGCCCTTTTCCCTTAAAAAAAAATAGCTTTTTGCTTTTTTTTTTTGTCTCTTTAAGCATAAGTTGGACGTGGGGCCCACTTTGCGCCACGCGTCCATGACCCGTCCGAGTTCTGCTTCTCGTCTCTCGAAATAATTTATTCGGGCTCCCGCCTTCAATTTATTTTAATTGAATTTAACTCAAGCCACGCCCTAACTCTATGATTTCAAGAAAATCTCGTGATTCTGTGCTATTTGGGGATACCTAATTTCAAAATTCATAAAAAAATTCTCACTACCTGTGTGAATTCAACAAAAGGGGTTACTCGTTATGTGAGACTTGATTCAACGATGCAATCCATTACTATTCGGAAATTTATGGAATTTTCAGCTTCCCGAGCTATTTTATCGATTTATTATTTAATTTTATACTTTTAGAAAATTTTAAATTTTTCGGGATTCTACAATATTATTGGTTAATAAGGATCCATTAACTCAAATAATTAAGAAATTATCAGTAGACAAGGATTATGAATTCAATTTCATATATGAAAGATAATGACAAATATAAATATCAAATATATTTCCTTGAAATGTTCATTAATGTTTCACTTCCACTTCCATGTATTTTGAACTGAATAATGGAAGTAAAAAACCGACAAAAGTTTGGGGAGCTCATATGAATGAATGCCAAGGCGAAAGGCAATAGTGTGAACGCAAGAAAAGGAAAAAGACTCTTTTGCTAGACTTTATAGTGCCCAGCAAATTCATTACCTTTACTTTGACCATAATAAGAAAGGAAAAAAGGTATTATTTTATTTATGTTTACAATTTAAACTTTTTTGATGAAATAAAAAAAAAGATAAAAATTTACATCGCAGCAATGGAAAAACTAAAAAAAAAAAGACTGAAATCACAATAAACTCTCCTAATAATTAAAATATAACTTCAAATAATCAAAGGTTCTATATCTTATGAATAAGAAAAATATATTTGCAGTTCTAAATCATGATCAAAAGATGTTAAAGTTGGATCAGGATGACCCGAATTTTTGTTCACGACACAATATTATTGATTTTTACCCCCTTGAGAATCACTTACCAATTTAAGTTTGGGGAGCCCATATGAATAAGGATGACAATTTTGCCCCATACCCGTACCCAATTAACTCATCTTCGTTTTATTGGGACGGGTTTGGGAACATTGAAATAAGATTTAAATAGGGTTTGAGATTTCCTATTAAAACCCGAGTCGGGTCGGTGATACATGGCAATTTGTTTTTGAATACATAGAGACAATGTACCAGTCCGAGCCTCCCATGATTTACTATCAAAAGTCGAAAGTCTTGATCTACCAAACTCATTCCCATAATCCTCGGGATGAAATAAAGACTCCCGGAAATGAGCTATTGATCCAAATCCAAAACAAGAAGAAAAAGAAGACCCCAATTTCAAGTTGCAGAAAAAACTATCAGAATCAATTTTCCATCAACACACTGCTCTAATGGCTCTCCTATACCACACTTCCTTTTGCTTATAATATCCATGGAACAAAACTCTTTCTTTTTATTTCCTTTCCTTTTTTCAGTAATTTTTTTTTTTAATGTTTTTGATCCATTTGGGATTTGACTTAAAAGAAGAATTAGGAGCTGACTTGGAAGAATATGAAAACAAAGGTTAATCTCTAGTACTGCTTAAGAGGAGAGATAAAATTTTCGTTTTATTCAAACTAAAACAAGGAAACGGCTTAAGCACATGCACAAGACGAAACAAATTTTAAAACAAAGAAAATGAATTCACTATTTTCAACATTTTATATATAAATCGTAAATACATGCTACTGCTTTTCCTTTATCAATTATAAGAATAAAAACGTAGAAACTGAAAATCAAATTATAAGTGAAAAAAGTGTAAAGCAATAGCAAAATCAAGACAAAATCAAATGGAAAAATGAATAGTAACCTCCATTTTAAAACATTTTCTATCATTCATTAATTTTCATTTTCAAAAAATTCGCTTTTACAAAACTGATTTTTTTATTCTTTATTTTAACCAAATTCAAGATTTAAACGTATTTTCGAAACGAACCAAAGACAATACATCAAAATTTTCATATTCCGAATTTCCTCGTTAGAAATAAAAATTTTCATGAACTAAACTATTTCTTAAACGTCTAATTTCCTCTTACTTATTCGGAAGGAATTTGTTTTATAAACAATTCCTTATAATTTTGCTTAGGACCTTATTAATAAAAAACCTTCATTTCGTTTGCATCATTTGTTTGAGATTTAACATTAAATGCCCATTTGATTTGTATGATCTTCTCACCTTTCTTTAATTTGGCAAATTTTTATCCTTTTGAATTTGTCTACGAGAGCATAATATCAATGAGGAAAAAAAAGAAAAGAAAAAAAAGAATGAATATGAGAGTTGAGAAGCACGAGCTAACCATCTTGCATCAAAGTGGAATGCGTTACATAAAGTTACAAGGTTGTTTGGAGTTTTATAACTCAATCATGGCAACGGATTGCCCACCAAACTTCTAAACGATACGTCGTCGTATGAGCCAGTCAAGCATCGACAAGCCGCTGCCACGTCTTCACACGTTGTGGTGTGACCCACACGGGGGCTGGCGCCACACGTTGGATTGCGTGTTAAGAAATTTGCCATGTATCAGTCTCGAGACCTTCTTTCATTTTACCCAACCCTAGCAAGACCGCCGCCTCCTCCTCCTCTCTATCCTGTTCATCTCCTTTCTTATCTCTCTTGTTCATCTCCTTCTAACTTGCTCAGTAGTGGCCGATCAGTATGTCTGATGCTTGAGACGGCGTGGGGCCACGACCTGTATTTCGCCTATGGCTTGAGGATTGAGTTGCGGTTAAGAGAATCCAGAAGTCTGGTTTGGTTCACTTTTCTTCCTCTTCGTCCGATTAGATGTTGTATTTTTGTATTTGATTTATTTCAAGATTTGCATAAATTTCCAAGGGCCTGAATATGATGATAAACTGCAAATCAGAAAATTTCTCCTTTACTGCGATTTATTTTCATGAACGCCATCTTTGGTCAGTCTGAGAGGGGAAGTATTCCGATTTTTTAATCTGAAAACGTGACGGCTCATTGAGGGTGAGGTTCAGGTTGGAGTTGCACTGAAGTGTTGCTATGGTTAAGGCTTTAACAGTTACTCGGGGCGGGGCGGGGCGGGAACGGGGTTGTGAGATTTTTTTGTTGACGGGTATGGGAAGAAACAAAGCGCCCCGACACGGGTTTGAGCCGGGAACGGGGGTAGAACAAATTAATCGGGAACGGGGAACGGGGAACGGGAACGGAAACGTTGCCATCCTTACTTATGCTATACTTTAGAGTGCCAACCTTCCTTCCTGCAAATCTCATGGTCCCTTCCTCAACATCTAATTCTACGGTTCCTTTCTGACTGAACATTAACATCAGAATCATCTTTTTTTTTTTTCCTCCAGTTTAACAGAGACAGAATTCAACCGAAGATTGTATTAAACTACACCTCGCCGAAAATGGCTTCCACAAGCGCTCAAATGGCGTCTGATTCTTCTCCTTCCATGCGTAGATGCCTTTACGATGTGTTCTTGAGCTTTAGAGGGGAAGACACCATGATTAATTTCACCACCACCCTATACTCATCTGTCTAAAGGGGCATTAAAACTTTCAGAGATGACCAACTTACAAGAGGAGAAGAGATTCAACCCGAGCTTCTTAAAGCTATAGAAAAATCAAGATCTTCCTTTGTCGTTTTCTCAAAAAAATATGCTGATTCGAGGTGGTGTTTAGAGGAGCTTGCAACGATCATGGAGTGCAGACAGAAATATGGGCAAATAGTATGGCCAATTTTCTACCATGTTGATCCAGGGGATGTCCGTAAGCAAACCGGCAGCTTCGGAGATGCATTCACTGAGCATGAAAAAAATTGGAAGAACAAGGTACAAAGATGGAGGGAGGCCTTGATTGAAGCAGGCAATATTTCTGGATTCCATATAGAAGTGGGGTAGGTCTCATAACTCTTTTTAACTTATATTTATTACGATTAGCTTTCATTTATAAGTATACTTAAAATTGAGTATTATGATTATAATCATGAAGAAAATAAATATATCTCTTACAAAAGTTGGAGTAAATCATGTGAGTTTAACTTCTCTCTTTTAAGTTTTAGAAATTGAGCTTTCTCCACCATACAAACACATTGAAGATTAATTGTGAGAATTCATATAACACATGTGGGAATTCATATGCAAAACTTAGTTCTCTTATTTATATATGAATTTGTTTATTGAAAATGTTTAACAATTGCCAATGAGACTTGGTCGCTCAGTGGTTAAGGGTTGGGTAGAGCATAGGGAACGAACTAGGTTCGAGTTTCTATAAGAATAGAATACTACAACATTGTAATGCAAAATGAATAAATGTCAAAAGAAATGTTTAACAATTTATTATTATTATTATTATTATCAAAGACCTTCTAAGTTTTAGATTTTCAGAGGGGCATATAACTCCCCACCATATATTTGTACCATTTATGCTTTTATGGATAGATCTTTAGAAATTTGTTTAACGAATTATTGGCCTTTTTTTTTTCTCTGAAGTAAACAATATATATCTCAAATTTTTGAAAGAGATAGTCTTATGGTTTACGTTATTGAATTTTAAAATTTGAAGTTATCAAACATGAAGAACAAGTACCATGGGCCATCTTCTCGATTTGTATGTTAATCATATATAGATTCGGATAATGTGCATAAATGCTCTTGGTGTTTGATCATATGTTTAATTTGGTCTTTAAACTTTTTTCACGCTTGCCCCTAACTAAAAAAAAAACTGACTTTAACGGCTTTGACGTGGAACCCATGTCAGAACCCACTCCCCTCTCCTCTCATCCCCTCTCTTCTCGCTAACCCTCACCCCAACAGGAACTGAACCCACCCCACCTAGCCCCTCGCACCAACAAACCCCGAGCGCTTTTTTATTTTAAATTTTTAGTTTTTTTTTTCCTCTTAAATTTTTATTAAAATTTTATTTTAAATTTGAAAATATGCTAAATGAAAATTCAAAATTTATTTTTTAATATAAATGAATTATTTATTTGTTATTTTTGAAATTTGCTAAATGAAAAATATATTTAAAATATGAATAAACTATTGTTTATTTTAATTTTTATTAAATTTTATTTTGAATTCAAAAATTAATAAAATAGATTAAAACTATGAAAACAATAAATATAAAAAATATTATGAATATAAAAATAAATTATATATGCAATAAATTATATTAATAATTATTATATATGAATGTATTATATACAATTTTGATAAAAATCAATGGATGAGTTTTTTCAAAAAAGAAAATCAAATTATAAAATATTTATTTATTTAGTTAGATTATTAATTATTATAAACAACTAAAGTTATATTAAAAGATATTAAATATTTTAATTAAAATCTAATTTATTTTAATGAAATACTAGACTTTTACACACACAAATTTTAATAAAAATGAATAGTTTATTTATATTTTAAAAGATTTTCCATTTAATAGATTTTAAAATAATAAATAATTAATTTTCTATCGAAACAAAATTTGAATTTTCATTCGCAGGATTTAAAAATAAAATAAAAATATTAGGAGTTAGAAAAACTAAAAAAAAATGACTCGAAGGCTTATTGGTGCTGGTGGTTGGCAAGGGGGCTGGGGTGGGGTGGGGTGTGGTTGTGGTGAGGGTTGGAGAGAAGAGAGAGGAGAGAGGAGAGAATAGTGGGTTCTAACATCACGTCGAAGTTGTTAACATTTATTCATTCACCCTTAAACCTCGATGGGGCATTTTAGCTACTAACAAATGCTAGGAGCAACATTTGGTCCCCAAAAGTTTAAGAGTCAAGCTGGGACATATTTATCAAACACTGCGCATTTACGCACCTTATCCCTATGTGTATTACAAAAGGTAACGACTCCAATATATAAAGGGTTAAAGGCCATTTTGACTCTTATCTATGGCCATTTTGACCCTCAACTAATTTTTTTATCATGTGTCCCTCAACTATGGCTTAGGTATTAATTCAGCCCCTCAGGTTTTTTTTTTTTTTAATTTTTAGTTTTAGTATTTAAAACTAATAATTTTTTTCCCTTCTTTTCATATTGTTGATGTATAAAAATAAAATAAATAAAACATATTTCAACTAAATATTTTATTTCTACACGCTTTTAAAATCATTTTATTTATTTATCTATATAAGTATTTAATAATTTAAAAACATATAATTTGTGAATAAATTTTTAATTTAATTCTATTTATCTTTGTGAAACTAAATACTAAAAAACATTTTCTTAACTTTTAAATCATTTTCTAAATCAAATATAGTAAATTATAAATATGAATATCTTGATTATAGTCCGCAATCATAAAATACACCAACTCTACGAACACCGATTTTTTTCCTTCATATGAAAAAAGGACAAAATGATTAATTTTAAATAGTGCAAAAGTAAAATGACAAAAAAATAGTTGAGGGGCTAAGTTGACACTGACAATAGTTAAAGGGCAAAATTGCCTCTTAACCCATATATAAATGAAATATTTATTTATTTCTGTGACTACGAAAATCATCAAATTACGTTATATTTCTTATCCTTTAATGTTGATCTCATCTTATGTTCATCATATGTTCTTCTCTAACACATTTCACAATTACTAGGTATGAGTCTGTTATTATCAAGAAAATTATCACCAACATCGCCAATGTAATATTGAGTAATAAACTCTCATTTCCTAAGGAGAATTTAGTTGGAATGGATGATCATCTGAAAAATATAAGTTTGAGGTTGAATATGGAGTCAAATGATGTTCGTATGATTATGATATATGGACACATTGGTAAGACAACCATTGCTCAATACGTGTATGAACAAATTTCAATGAGATTTGAATGTTGTAGTTTCCTTGAAAATGTTGAAAGGACGTAACTACTTAGTTTACAAAATCAACTTTAAGGACACCATAGTTGGAGGAAATAAAAAATAAGCAATACTTCGCTGCTGGCCTATGTAATGTCGCCTCACTTTCGAAAGGCTCTTATTGTTTTCGATAGTGTTGATGATGATATGAACAAATTAGAATTATTAGTAGGAACACATAACTGGTTTGGTAAAGGAAGTAGAATCATCATCACAACAAGAGACAAACATCTGCTAAATAGACTCAAAGTTGATCATTCATATGAGGTTGTAGGACTAGAGTACAATGAAGCACTTAAGCTCTTTAGTCAATATGCCTTTGGACCAGATTTTCCAAAAGAGGATTTTAAAGGCCTCATAGCTCGTGTGATACGTTATTGTCAAGGTCATCCATTAGCTTTGAAGGTTTTGGGTTCTAATTTATGGTGCAAGACAATACATGAATGGGACAATCAATTACATAAATTGGAAAAAGAACCTGAAATGAAAATTCTAAGTGTGCTTAAAACAAGCTATGATGGATTAGATCGTTCACAACAAAACATATTCCTCGACATTGCTTGTTTTTTTAAAGGTGAAAATAGAGACTTTGCTTCAAAAATATTGGACGGTTGCAAGTTGTATGGTGAAATAAATATAAGAGTTTTATGGGATAGATGTCTCATAACTGTTACAAGTGATAGAATATATATGCATGATTTGATGCAACAAATGGGCTGGCAAATTGTTCGTGAAGATTATCCGGAAGACCCTAACAGATGGAGTAGATTGTGGAATATTGATGATATATATCATGCATTTATATGTGAAGAGGTGAGAATTAAATTCAAATTTAATAACTAATATAAACTCCTTTGTTTTTATTTTTTTATTTTAAATTTTAATTTTTAATGATTCTTCATTCTTGTTGTCCAGTGGAATGCAAAAACGTTTAAAACCATATCTCTGGACTTGTCAACATCAAAAGAAATATGGTTTACTACAGAAATATTTGCCCAGATAAAAAAAGTGTTTGTCAAGATGAAGAAGCTGAGATTACTCAAAGTTTACTTTAGTTATGGTGATGGGTATAAAATGACTCTTCCTAATGACTTCGAATTTCCTCCTAATTTAAGGTATATTCATTGGGAAGGTTTGGAGTCTTTGCCATTGAATTTTAATGAAAAGAACCTTGTTGCAATCAACTTGAAGTCTAGCAACATGAAAGAACTTTGGGAAAGCGATAAGGTATAATAACTTTTTTTAATTTCTTATTTTCTTTACACTAATTTTCTGGCCTATGGATGTTTTTTTTTTGATGAAAAATTATCTTTTGTCAGTGTTTTTCAGAATTGAAGTTCTTTGATGTAAGTAACTCACAACTCATGAAAATGCCCGAATTCTCAAGCATGCCAAGATTGGAGAGATTAAATCTTGAAGGTTGTGCGAGGTTTTGCTCTCTTGGGGCATTTCATCCAATGAAATTTTTGAGGAAGCTTAAACTTGGAAGGACCGGAATCGAAGAACTACCAAGCAGCATTGGGTCCTTGTCATCTCTTGAAATTCTTGATCTTTCAGGATGTTCGAAGTTTGAGAAATTCCCAGAGATCCAAGGGAATATGAAATGCTTAAGGATTCTTGATTTAGATGGCACTGCAATCAAGGAACTTCCAAGTAGCATTAGTTGCTTGGAGGCTCTTTCGAGACTTTCTCTCCGAGGTTGTTCTAATTTTGAGAAGTTCCCTGAGATTCAGAGGACTATGGAGTGCCTAAAGACGCTTTCTCTATATGGGACTGCTATTAAGGAATTACCAGACTCAATAGATCATCTCACCGGACTTTTGTTCTTAAATTTGGAAAACTGCAAAAACTTGAGTGGTCTTCCAAGCAGCATTTATGGGTTGAAATACCTCACTGGGCTCTGTCTCATTGGTTGTTCAAATCTGGAGGCTTTTCCAGATGTCATGGTTGATATGGGAGGGTTATATCACCTTTCTGCAAGTGGAATGGCTATGACAGAGTTGCCATCATCAATTGGACATCTAAAAACACTTGACAAGATAGAATTGATCAACTGTGAGAACCTTTTGACCCTTCCAGACAGCGTTGGTAATTTCACGCATCTTTACAGTCTCTATGTTCGTAACTGTTCAAAGCTTCACAAATTACCCGAAAGTCTCCGAAGCATGCAATGTTGCTTACGAGAACTTGATCTAGCTGGTTGCAATCTGATGGAAGGAGAAATCCCTAGCGATTTGTGGTGCTTATCTTCACTGCAAATTTTAGATTTAAGCAAAAACAACATTTGTCGCATACCTATTGGCATCATTCAGCTTTCGATGCTGGTGGACCTTCTGGTGAATCATTGCCTGATGCTTGCAGAAATTCCAGAACTTCCATCAAGACTAAGAAGGATAGAAGCACGTGATTGTCCGTGCCTCGAAACGTTATCGAGTGATCCAACACATCTACTATGGTCTTCTCTCCTCAACAACTTCAAATTAGAAATTGAGGTATGGATTCTACATATATATATGGCCCTTAATTCTAGTACGGAGGTGTTACAGTGGGTGATCATTTGAATTTTGTTTCACTTAAGTCGAAAAGTTTTACGGTTTTGACATTTTGGATTTTTTTTAGAGATTTTAGTGAAGGGATTGGTCTCATAGCCTGATCCCCTGGCCCACAACTTATCTTATTGCGATGCTTAGATGAGATTTACATGAGATTCACATGCAGCTACTTTTATGCAGAATCTTAGATGCAATAGAGACCATTACCCCTCTTGTTTCGACCAATTTCACATTATTATTCCAGAAAGCAGTGGGATACCGGAGTGGGTAACTCGTAAGAGTATGGGAAGTGAAGTAAGTATAGAGCTTTCAGAGAACTGGTATGAAGACGATAATTTCTTGGGATTTTCTTTATTCTTCCATTTTCCTCCACTTTATGGTTATGATGATAATAACAATAGGGATAAATTGAAACCGATATTTAGATTCTCAGTGTTTATCGAATGTAGAATCTACATCATGAGCAGTGTAGAAGATTTTTATAGATACGTGGAGTGTCCTCCTGTCTGCCACAGAGTTAGCACATTAGATCCAACACTGAGTGTATTATATGTCCCTAAAACTGCCATTTCAACTGAGTATCAATCCAGAGAGTGGAACCACTTCAAGGCTCGTTGTGGGGACAAAACCTTCAAAGCGAAAAGCTGTGGGATACATCTTCTATATGCCCAAGCTCAAGCCCCAGACAAGAAAAGACATGATCACCCAACAGAAGACGACCCACATCGCAAAATATCAAGACATGTCTAATTTCTTCTCCCTGTAGTCCATTAAGGTGGGTCTTCTGTCTATGCTATCCAGTGTCATTTTGAATAAATTATTATTTTAAATTCACAAGTACATAATTAGAAAAGCTGCGAAATGGCATAATTTTAATGTATTATATAAAACAAGAAATGCCTGATCCTATCATACACAAGTTTAAGATCCTGAGAAAATAACTTTGTGCAAGCCAGAAAAAAAAATGCATTGATCCTAAATAGATTCTATAAAATATATATTTATGCATTTATTTAATTTTTAATTTTGTAGGTATGAAATAAGCTTGAAAGTATCACGAATAGTCATTACAACTCACATTTTTCAACACACAAACCTGGATTGGCAAGAACTTGTCAAACTTTACCTCTCAAGCATACCAAAAATGTCTTATTCCTTATTTTTGTTATTTTTTCATCCTTTGTGCTTCCAACACATCAAACTTTTCTTTTAGGGTCATTTTTCTAACACAAGTTGTCACAAAAACACTCCCAAATATATTAACCTATTAATTATTGCTTACTTTGGGTAGCAAATTACTGAATTGGTCTTGTTAACGATAATTACTACTCAAAAGGGTAAATCACAAAACATGTTTAATGATGCTATTTTTTTTAATTGTAATCGTTTAATTTTTTATAGCTGATTGATTATAATAAACAGTTTTAGGTGGGATATCTTCTATTTCATTTCATCTCTATCAAATGTTTAGATGTTTAAACTTTAACTAAGTAGTTAATAATTTATAAATGACTGCTGCATGATGATTTAAATCATATTTTATTTAATTCTTTGTTTGATAAAAATGCATTTTATTTTAGATATATTCTTATTAAATAATCTGTCTTTAGGATCCTTGCCTGCACTATCATATTATCAAGGTTAGCATAAACATTAAAGGTATGCTTCCTTTGGTTTTTTTGGTTTATAAAGGTTAAATATTTATTAATTAGAATTAACGAAAAAAACATCTAGACAATTTTGTAAAACGATTTACTTGGAACCTTGAAGGATATCCTTATGGTTGACGGACAAGATGATGTTTCTTGGAATGGGGATTATGACAAAGTTTGAAGAACAAGACTAGACATAGAAGAAGCACTTGTGATCCTCTTTCTCGACAGTAATTCCTTGGGGAGTGTTTGGCCTTGCAACTCAGCGGCATTTAATGTATTATTAAGTTATATGTGTAATTAGGAGTTATGACAACTGTGCTTTATAGTACTTAATAATTCAACTTGTAATGAGTCTTATATCTGCATAATCTCTCTTTCTCTCTCAAGTATTGACTGTCCAGTCGCATGTTCATAAAGTTGGACCATATCATGGGTAAATCTAAGAATACTAACAAAGTATTTCTCTTATGTCAACAAACTTGGTGAGGTCCTTCAATACACATCGATAAATATAACTAAGAAAAAGGACGATATTGTTTCTCAATATGAGTCCTTCAATACGAAGGATTTAGTTCAAGAATATTATTATAAAATAACATTCTAAGAAATTTATAAAAAATAAAGAATTATTATGATAAATAATTTCTTTCTTAAGTTAGGTTAATAGAGGTCCTAATGCATAGCATCAAGGGGACAAATTTAATTTCCTTTTGATTTTGAATCGGTATCGAATATAAGTATTTTTAAAATGGAAAAACATTTTTTTTTCACCTTAGTTTTTGAGTCATTTGAGAGTTTAAAAAAAATATGAAAAGAGAAATAATGTAGATGAAGAATGCCAATAAGAAATAATTTATGGAAATGTATGACAGAGAGAAACCACGTCACCCTTTAAATATTGTCACTATTGGACCCGTCAATGGACTCATCATACATGTGGGCTCCACAACATTCAATTTAGTTTTTGTTTCTTGTTAATTTTCTTTTTATTCTCCACGTTAGACTTGTTAATTCAATTTGTTCTTAAGTTTTATATATATTAAATAAAATAAAAATAAAATAAATCATAAATCATTTCAAATCTATCTAAACTTTTAAGTTATTTTAAAATTAGAAATATTATTTTATAAAATTAATTATAAAAAATAAAAAATAGTTTATTATATTTTTATCCCTTTATTTTTCTTATTTAATTCTTCATATTAAAACAAGACATCTAAAAACAAGAGGTTCCAAATTCAAATCGAAATTGGGACAATTTATCATTCTAACAAAATATTTGAAGTCATCAAAAAATATATATTTTATCCACTTAATTTTTGTCATTTAATTCCCTGTATTAAAAAAAAAAAAAAATCTATAGCCTATTTTTAAACTTGTCAAATAAATTAACTCTTCCTAGTATTGGATTAAATACACGATTATATTATTAAATTTCAACAAAATGTCTTTTTTGATGAATGAGAAATGAAACTTATTTCATAATAAAATTTAAAATAAAAGAAAAATATCTGGAAAGAAATTTCAAGTTGATTAAGATTAGATAAACATAAGTCAAAACTTTTTGAAAACTAAATAAATTTAATCCGTTATTTCAAATTTTATTGAATTTACATTTTATGCTTTCCTAAATAATTATTTTTATTTTTATATATTAAAATACGTAGAGCTAAAAAAATAATAAATTTCATTTGAAAGAATAATTATTAAATTTGGTCAAACCATTCAAATGGGAGTCTTCATCCTGCCACATGTCACTTACATTCTTTCGATTTCACCTCATCCCATTATCCAAACTTGATTTCCATCCTCTTAAGCCATGACACACATAGAGTGCCATTGCACTCGTCGACTTATCTCTCCATTTGACATATGACTTAATGTGAGTCATCCAATAAGTGTCATGTGTCACTTGTTCTACCTGCCTCAGACCAAAAACATGAAATTTCTACTGGTTCCTAATCGACGAAATTCAACAGACCAGATTTCGAGATGACACACCACGTTCGTCATTATTCGAGACGAAAATTTTTTATGCTTTAACCTAAATTAATGCGACTCTTTAAAATTGTATTTTTATCGGCTTTTACAATCATATTATTTATTTAATTTAAATAAACCGTAAAATGCGCTTACGCGACTAACTTTCACCTCTTAGATTTTTCCATATGATATATTGATAATCCTAAAAATCATTTTCATCATTTATGTCTAATAATACTTCTAAGTGTAAAACCTACTTTTCCCTTTAATTAAATCACCCTAAATTCCATCTAAGCCCTTAAATCCCGTAACGGTGTCAGCATGATTTATGGAAACATGGTGTGAGGAGAAATCTAAAAAAGCCACATCACCCTTTAAAAATTGTCAACCATTGGGTCCCACACATGGGTAGGGAAACATAATAGTGACGTGTACACGTTGAACCACGCAATTGGCCACATACATGTAGCATTTTCCACCTCATCATACATGTGGGCTCCACAACATTCAATTCACCTTTTTTTTATTTGTCATTTTTCTCTTGTTATCTTTCATGTTGTCTTGTAATTCAATTGTGACTTGTTATTCTACAAAAAAATTGTAATTTTCTCTCTATTTTCTTTCTTAGTTAATAATCTTTCTTAAATAATAGAGTCATAGATATCTATTAATAAATTATTAATTTAAAAAAAATAAAAATATCTAAAATTATTAATTTATTAAAATAAAATATCTTCATGGAATTATTATTCTACATCTCTTTCTATCAATCTATTTTTTAATAAAGTGATTATTTAATGTATATCTAAATTTTATTGGATTATGACCTGATAGTGATATGTTATAAAAATAGAGTTAGAGATATTATTAATCAATTGTTAATTTAAAAAAAATTAAAAATATCTAAAATTATTAATTTCCTAAAATAAAAAATCTTCCTTATCTTTTGAAGTGGAAAATACGACATATCCCAAGCCAAGTCCATAGGAAACTGAAATGATTTCAAAATTTATAGAGAGAGAGAAATTGTAGAGAGTTTAATAAGAAAATTAATGTTATATCATTACAGAGGACAACTCATCCAATAATAATAATAATAATTTTAATTATAATAATAAATAAATGAAAATAATAACATATTGCAGCTTCTCTTAAGGCCACCGCCTCTTCTTCCGTTGGAAAGTTTTAGACATTGCATGGATCAAGGCTCCTTACTTCTAAACAAACAACCCAATTCCTATTTGCGGATCGGCTATATATCATCAAATATCTGATATACCCACACACCGATACGACATTTACAACCGAAATGGAATGACACAAAAAATCGTCAAAATTCAATAAATCGCCTATATTTCGATTTAAATATCCGAAATTTTCATATATTTCACAAATATCGAAGATATCTCACATCTGTAATGTGCTGGCTGGAATTTATAAAATATGATAAAATATCGATAGACATCATGTATATATTCGGTAACTATGAAATGACTTAAGATATATCTACTTACTACCCTAAATCAAATCCAACTATTAGAATTAAATCACAATGATTTTTTGATAATTGAATAGCTATTTTGATTCTAAATTTTTTTATAAATACCCCTAAAACCATACAATTTACAAACTCATTCATACATCCAAGCTCTATTAATCTGACTTAATTTTTTTATTTTTTTTATTTATCTCAATATTTTAAAGATCTTATTATGAATATTATCTTCATCAAGATAGAATCCCTTCATCAAATAAACGAATTCAACTACACTTGGCCTCATTTCGCTTTAAACGATTATCAGAATGCATCTCTCGATAAATTATAATAAATATCGTTTTCAACAAGTGTATATTTATTTATTTATATATTTTTTATAATTCAATAAAGTATTTACATGAATTTCAAAGTATTTTTGCTAATTTTCGCATATTTGGTATATTTACCGATATTTTCGATATGACCTAGATGATAGTAGCAAAACATCCCAATTGATTGAAGCCCATTATAAAATAAAAATTCTTCCTAATCTTTTGAAGTGAAAAATACGAGAAGACCAAGTCAAAAACCATAGGACAAAAAATATCCTTTTCTCTCTACTTTATTTTTTAGCTATTAATCTTTTTTAAGTAAGGATAAATGATTTTTTTATCAATATCGTCCTCAAATCACTCGTATTTCTCTATCAATTTATTTTTTGAATAAAATGTTTATTCAACAAAAAAACAAATCAAATTATGATCAGGTCATCAGTATGTTACAAAATAAAAGTCATAGGTATTTATTAATAAATTATTAATTTAAAGAAAAATTGAAAATGTCTAAAATTATTAATTTCTTAAAATAAAATATCTTCATGAAATTACCATTCTACATATCTATCTATCAATCTATTTTTTTTATTAGAGCTAGAGATATTATTAATCAATTGTTAATTTAAAAAAAATTAAATTATCTAAAATTATTAATTTCCTAAAATAAAAAATATTTCTTATCTTTTGAAGTGAAAAATACGAAATATCTCAAGTCAAGAACATAGGAAAAAAGTGGAAACTGAAATGATTTCAAAATTTATAGAGAGAGAGTGTAGAGAGTTTAATAAGAAAAATTAGCCGTTGGGGAGAGAGACTGAGGGACAACTCATCCAATAATAATGATAATAATAAATAAATAAATAAATGAAAATAATAACATATCAAGTTCTAAAGCCTTCAAAGAGGCAAGCAAACGCTGAATATTTCTCAAAACCACGTCGCTTAGCCTTCCTTTTGTCGCTCATCTCGAAAATTCCTTGGTCATATTTGGCGATCCGAATGCTTTCTTTGTACAGTGATTCAGGTGGTGATGGAATTTTTTTGGAGCAATTTTTTTTTTTTATTTATCATTTTATGGGTTTTTAAGGAAAGGTATCTGTGACGCCCCAAAACCCGGGAATCCGTTGACTACCCGTCAACCCGCGGAATACAAGTGGAGGTCGAGTTAATCTGACGCCACTTTATGTGGACCTGGCAGCCTCTCAGGACGGAGCCCTACCTGGGGTCACAAACCTGCATATCCTGTCCCAAACAGTCCAATATATGCAATATATATACAAGTATGGATAAAAACGGCCTCTTGGGCCCATGCAACAATATCCATAAAACATATACCGACTATGAATCCAACTATATCCAATAGTTACAAGAGTTAATATTTTTACTCTTAAACAATACACATATTAAACTTAAAGAGTTCTAATACATGTACAACCACCAAAGCCATCCCTAGCTTTCACAATAAATCTCTAGGACGGAGCCATCCCCTCGCATGCCCCCGTAATCAAAATAAAAGGGGATCCCACGACGTGAGCCAAAGCTCAAGAGGAGAATCGCCCCAAGGGGCTTCACTCACCACCTAAGCGCAAATAAGAATGTTCCAGTAAAGTAAACACACATTCAAGAACGACGATCCTATTTCAATGTCTACACGCCAACTCATCCCGAACCACCGACTCTCCCACACTCGCCTAAGCCTTGTATGAGAATTATTATTTTATTAGCGACACCTTCCACGATATATATCAACTGGCCATCTCGACGATTGATATATAATTGTTTGTGGACTACCCTCCGATGAATATCAATTGGGCCGCTCCGACGATTGATATTTTTAGTTTGGACTACCCTCCGATAATTAATATTTTAGACTACCCTCCGAACCATTTTCTCTAGACTCATCTCATGCACTAACTCCTATAAATCCTGTGGTGATCCAAAGGCATATAACTACGTGACGCCAGCCCACAAACCCAACCACACGCAAATATATAAACATGAATATACTCGCATAATTAAAATCACACAATCATGTTATGTAATTTTCATTTCAAACATCAAAATTAGCTTACTTGGGCTAATGATAATCATCACCAATGGCTTACAACACAATTTAATTCTATATAATTGTGTCATTGTGTTAACACCTCAAGCATTAACCTAATAATTCTTTGATCAACCAACTCTCCAAATTAATTCCTACACATACCAAGCCATTCAATTCACACAATTTCAATGCCAAAACATGGACCTTGCGGCTATTTCATAAACCTCGGACTGCTTTTAATGGCCCCGAGTCCCAAGAAGAGCCACGTCCACGGCCCACTCTGTCTCAACTCGATTTCACTTTGGAACCGAATTCTACCCATTTCGATCTTATAAACACCGGTTATTAATTATTCCAAACCTAACAGCCCACATCAGTTTCTGGGCTTCACGATTGTCCTAAAATGTCCAAAGAGGGCTCCATAATTCGGTCCCATGTTTTGGGGACCGATCCACACCATTCCCCATTTTCACTTCAATACATGATTTAAAGCACAAGCTGCACCCAAACAGTCCACCGATTTTCTTCCTGGCAGCCACGCTAATCAAAGAATCCCCAAAAATTTCCAATAATTCTGGCCCCATGTTTTCGGGGACTGAACACGCCATTCTCGCATTTTCTCATCTCAAGCATGCATTTTAATGCAAAAATTCTCGAATTAAAGACCCAAACAGCCCCTAAATTTCTCGGGCACCCACGATGATGAGAAAATCCTCAAGAATTTCAACAATTCTGGTCCCATGTTTTCGACCGGAACAAACGCCTCTCACGGCCTCAACCAACCGAAACACGAAAAACCCTTAAAACTGAATAAAACGCAGTGAGTGAGAAACTACCTCGGAAGCTTGTCAAAACTCGCAGCAACCGGGGTCCACTCAGATCCCGCCCGCTGCAGAACGCTTTCCTTTCTCGTCCGTCGAAATCCAACCCGGCCCGAGTCAAGGCAGGCTTCTAGAGAAGTCAGAGACTCTCTCTCTAGAAATGAAAGGAGAAAGCTACTGCATCAAAAAAATCTGCCCTTCACGTTTTTTGGTCTTTGCTTTAGTTGGAGAGGAAGACACTATTCCTTATTTTGTCCTTTGTGACTTAAATCAAATCTAAACGACATTTATGACCCTTTTCTCGTAATTGATATTCGCACTATCTCGGCCTCGGCCCATTTTCACTCATCATTTCCTCTACTCATACTAATTTATGGTACATGAGTACATGTTGTTATATGTGGCTTCTGTCAAAGATTGAAAAACCGATTTACTACTACCGAAACGCGATGCTCCCGAAAAACGTGTCGATCTCGAACACCCCCATAAAATTGGCCGAAATTTTTACGTGCTAACTAGATTTCACGAGACGACCTAACCCGCATAACCGCTTCATCATCCGAGATCTAGAGAATTCACTCACGGATTTTTAACCGTATCATAATTCTTTGTGAATCAAAATTACGATTTTGCCCTTATTTCATAAATCGAATTTGGTCTCATATTCTCCCTCTCCTTAAAAGAAATTTCATTCCGAAATTCAGACACCATATCACTACAACATGTAACCCTACACAACCCTTTGCTTCGTAACCGCTTAACCTCTCCAAGGCTCACACCACCGACAATCCACCTGATCACAACTCACCCGATGCCACGCATGATCCATTTACCGAGCCTCTTACCAGCCACAAGACTCCAATGTAATTTGAAGGGTATCCAAACCCTCGAGTCACCGCCAACTCCTATCACTCAACTCGGGCCCCAAGGTGGATAACCATGTCCTGCGGTGTTTTCACCCGATTATATGGAACTCCGCCTACACTTCGAGCCTCTCGCACTCACACAGAAATTCGGGATATCTCCCTGCCCCACCCTAACTCCGTGACTCTCACCTTGGGTGGGATTAACGACCCCCTTTTCATTTCCTCGCTCCCAACACACTTTAATTATTCTTCACTTATCGAATCGAACTATGAGTCTTCATGTGATCGTAGTCCTAAAGACAAACTCAACCCACACTCACCATGAGTGAATGACCATATCACGCACCCACACCGCCTCAACGCGCATGCTATCGCTACACACGAACGTTAATGATGCCACATTAATCGTGACACCCTATCCCGGTCCACCATACAGACCGTGAGATCTCACACTCATAATCCCGACCTATCCGGGTCAACTCTCACACCCTACATCCTGTGGAAGAACATTCATACTTATTTCTCTAAAGGCCTTAACCTCTAAGCCCAAATCCAATGTCGTGTCGGGTATGACAACCCTGCTAAGGTCTCAATTACTGACAACCCAATGGTTGTCAACTCATCCATGTCAAACCTGACATCAACAACCAATAGGTCTCCCACCCTAAGGTCCACCATCGCCCGTCGCGCAGTCCGACCTGGTCCCCCGACTCCCCGACTCCACATTCCGTCCTCCGTCTATCTCAGAAAGGCCGAAGTGCTTATATAGCACCCTCAAATCGAAACTTGTTCCTCCCCGAATCTGCACTAGGTGTGGAGGAATGAATTGTATACTCTCCCGTCTCACGGCCGATTGGGACTCGTGATTGCCCCAAAGTCTCGTGGATCCCCGTCTCCGGGCACCAATCCTTCACCTATGCTCAATCCCGCCCTAGTCCCGAAACTAGCGTGAAGCGTGTCTTCGCCTTCCCCGAACTAGGAAAGTCGATCCTCCCTCTTCGCTACCAACACCCGTATCCCGAGTGTTCCAAATATCCTCGATTTCCTCCCATGGTCGTGGCCGCCCAACCATGGAGTCCATATCCCGCAGCGAAGTCCCATTTGATCCCCGTCCTAATGGACAACTTCTCAAATTTCCATTCTCGAATCTTCTCAGGATACCCGTACCAATCCTGCTAAGAAACTACGTGATCTCGAAGATTGACATTCTGCCTCTTCCAACTCATCACTCGGCCTCAACCTTCTAGGCGACCGACACTCCTGATGCTAACACCACGTGTCCCAAAAATCTCCCCTCAGTAAGCTAAAACTCGCACTACTCAAACTTGTACAACCGATGGTCTCTCAAGAATCACATAATCTTCATGATACTCATGCTCCCACTGACCGAGTAGATCAAAATGTCATCCACTAAGACTACGACAAATCCCATTCAGATAGTGTGGTCGAACACCCACGATGAGATCCATGATCGTCGCTACGCATTCAGCCAATCCAAAGGGCATTACCAGAACTCTCGAGTGCCCATAACGTCCTAAACGCCGTCTTAGGGATATCTGTCTCCCTAACCCTCACCCGATGGTAACCAAAGGCGGGCTGTCTATCTCTGGAGTAGACTCACGCCCTCTCAACCGATCAAAACCAATCATCGATCCTGCGAATGGGAACTGATTCTCGATCATAACCCCGTTTCAACCGTGATACACGCACGTACCGGCGGTCTTGCCCTTCTTCTTCGCAATCCAACCGGGCGCCCCTACGTGAAGTGCTCTACCTAATAAACCCCTTGTCCAATAGCTCCCGCTGTACTGACTCGAAGTTCCCGCGAACTAAATCGGTGCCATCCTATGCGGAGTCATAGAGATGGGTGAAATACTGTGGTGTAACTCAATACCGGTCTACATCCCTGAAGTGAGGTAATCCGTGCAATTTCATCCGGGAAAAAAACATCCACATATTCGCAACTACCTCGAGGTAGATCTAAGTCCGGTCTCACCGTCCCAGTGGTAAGGCTCACTAGCCAACCCGCCTCAATCGGCCCTCGACACCGACTCGTGATAACGCCCGGAAAATGTCATGATTGTCTCCCGGAATACCATACGATTACCGTCCCTGTGATAGCGGTAACCTCCCGCGCCACAATCGATAACGACCCTGTAAGCTATCAGCCAATCCATCCTCAGGATGACATCGAACTCTGACATGTCCAAAATCCTCAGGTCCATTATGAGTAGAGTCCCCGAGATCTCTAACTCGCAACCTCGACCTATCATTCTTATTCTCACCCTAATCCCAAAGGGAGAACTAAAATACAATGGCTCCTCTAAGGTCTCTAGAGGTCCTTGCCCAATTCCACAATATATAGGCCTCATTCTCTAGCTAGAACGCAGCTAGTCTAATCCAAGTCGCGTCAGAGGTAATCTCCATAGCCTCTAACACTTTCTCGTTCTGCAAGAACCAATGGTCTACCACCATCGGATCTTTCCCCGTGGAATGCCTGAGGATGATACGTCCTAAACCTCCTGGAGGTTACTAGATCTCCCCGACCCGCTTACGCCAACCAGCGATAAAGAATGCTGCAGACACCCACCGCCGCCAGCGTCTCACACATCAAGTGCCTGAATGGTCAATCGTGGTGTCACCGCTGCCCCGTGGACGTCCTCTACGTCCTCGTCCTCTACTAGCCATTTACACAATTAACATGGCAACAAGAGTCATTTAGCTTTCATTTCAGTCTAACTAGTAATGCAGATACCGGACATTATCAGACTTGACAACCATGAACTCGACCTGCTCATTTCCTAAGTGGCTAAATTCCAACCACCAATTCATTTATTCCGATGTACTCTAAGCTGCTCATTTCAAGATTCCAAATCCCTGCCGTCATAATCTAAAGATTCACACCCTTTTTTCCAGTATGATTACACTAGTATATAATTTCGTACTAACTACCCTCGCAAATCACCATTTCAAATGGTAGTCATCTAATACGTGATTCTAAGGCATAAACACAAATTTCGAGACACTAATCATACACATAACCCAGTTGTATACGCAATAATTTTGTATTTAAAATATTGTTTTCAATTAAAATTTTATTTTCAAAATTTCATTTTTGAAAATTTTATTTTTCGAAAAATTTTATCAAATTTATTCGATTTTATTTCATTTTAATTAAATTTTAAATTTTTTTCGAAATTGATTTTACAATGAACAAAGGTTCATTTGGTGACTCGTGAAAAATACCGAGTCGAAAACCGGCGAAAAATCGCCAAGTGCACGAGCCTCTCAATCGCCTGGGGCGAAGACACCAGCGCCGCCAGCGCTCGCCGCTAATGCCGCCGCGACGCCGTCGCTCGCCGCTGCAAGTCTTCGCGGCACTCGCGCTTCGGAACGCTACCAAGGCTACGATCGGCCGCCGCTTCGCAGCTCATTGCGCCAGCTTTCGCTACAGGCGCTTAACGCCGCCGCTCGCTTCGCTACAGGCTTCGTCATTGGGCTCCATACTGCTCATACCCGCCCGTTCCCGCTGAAGACGCCCACCCGCGCGCCCGCCCGCACGCCCAAAGACGCGACGCCGCCTGGCGCCCACTGGGCACGTCACGCCCGCCTGCGGCCCATGCCTCGCTCAGACTGGGCACGTTGATCGTATGCAATACGCCCCAGCCAGCTCGGGCTGGCTACAATACGCTGGAATCAGGGACAGGACACAATCCAACCCCGCAGCCCACATTGCAATACAACCTCGTCAAAGCTTCCAAATCTCGCAATAGAAAATCCAAGTAGATTGGGTAAATACAACTCTCCTTAAAACACAATTAAGCAAGATAGCCCATTCAAAATCGCACTTATTTTTTTCGTTTTTTCTTTATAAATTATATATATATTTTTTTCATTATTTCCAAAGAACTGAAAAATCATAAAAATCACTAAAATTCATTTTTTTTCATACTTTAATACTCAAATAAATTTATAAAATTTATTTAACCCCATTTTCTAAAATTTTACACCCCATAAACCTTAGAAAATTATTTTTTTCACTTTCTTAACAAAATAAATTTATAAAATTTATTTTCTTTCCAAGATTTCATCGGGTATTCTTTTCTCCACTAAATAAAATTTATAAAATTTATTTTTCTTTTCATTTTCTTCAATTTTACCACTTGTAAAAATCTTAGAAAATCATTTCTTTCTCCATATAACCAAATAAACTTTAACAAAAATTTATTTTCTTTACTTTAACATTTCTTCTCATTTTTTCTTCAATTCTCATTAAATAAATTTATTAAAAATTTATTTTTTTCTTCATTTTCCTTTCCAGTTTTGTACACTGTACAACTCAAAATATTTTCTAAATATTTTCTACACGTCTCCATGTGCTAATCACTTAAGCACACACACACATACTCATCTTAGATACTACATGGCATACACACCATCATTCATGTTGGTGCACATATTTTTCACACAACATAATCAATCTTTTTATCACACAACATGGTGTTTACAACATTCACACAATTCATCAAATCACCCAAAACACATCAACGAGATGTGCACACGTAGTGTCCTAGTTTTGTCCCGTGATTTTCCTAGGTAATCCCATACCTAACTTCAACATCAAACCACACCTAGTGGTGATGGATACCCAATCCAGCTCCCTAGGTATTCGTATACCTAAGCTCGACATACTGCCGTGACGCCCCCAAAACCCGGCAAGATCCGTCGACCACCCTCACAACCTCGCGTTAAGTGAGGTCGGGTTACCCACGCCACTTTAAAATCCAGAATCTCCTTACCTGGAGCTCCTACCCAAATACAAAACCCGCATATCCCGTCCCAAACAGCTCCACCAATATATGCAATATATATACAAGTATGATAAAATCCGCTTGGGCCCATGCAACAAATATCCATAAACATATAATTCTAATTATGAACTAACTATATCCACAGTTCACAAAGAGTTACTATTTTTACTTCCTAAACAATACACATATTAAACTTAAAGAGTTCTAATACATGTACAACTTCACCAAAGCCACATCCCGCTTCTTCTCAATAAATTTGGGGACGAGCCATCCTCGCAAGATGCTCCCGTACCGTAAAATAAAGGGGATCCCACGACCGGGTGAGCTAAAGCTCAGAGAGGAGAATCGCCCTGCGGGCTACTCACCACCTAAGTGCAAGGCAATGTTCCAAAGTAGAAACACACATTCAAGCAAATGCATGATCCTACTTGAACGCCTCATACGCCTAACCTCATCCCGAAATTCACCGACTTCCCTCACACTCCGCCAAGCCTTGTATGAGAATTCATTATTTTATTAGCCGACAACCCTCCGATGTATATATATCAATCGGGCCGTCCGACGCATTGATATATAAATTGTTTGTGGACTACCCTGGCGAATATCACCGTCGCTCCGACGATCGATATTTTAAGTTTGTGGACTCTCAGATGAATATCAATTGGTAGCTCCGGCAGTTGATATTTTAAGTTTGTGGCCTCCGATAATTAATATTTTGGAAGCTACTGCTCGAGCCGTTTCATAGGCTCGTACCGTCGCTCCATCACATGTCACAGGGTGATCAGGTCGTATAGGTCACGTGTACCGGTTCAATACTGGTCAACCACGTACAAATATATAAACATGAATATACTCGCGCCAATTAAAATCAGCTACTTGTCGTATTTATGTAATTTTCATTTCAAACATCGAAATTAAGCTACTTGGGCTAATGATAATCATCTGATGGCTTACAACACAATTTAATTCTATATAATTGTGTCATTGTATTCTAACACCTCAAGCATTAACCTAATAATTCTTTGATCAACCATGACTCTAATTAATTCCTACAGCATCTGACCATTTCAATTCACACAATTTCAATGCCATTATGGACCTTTATGGCCATTCATGACCAGGGATTGTTTTTAACGGTCGAGGGAAACGCGATGAAATTTGGGCAGCGCCCACTTGTCGTCTCGATTTCACTTTGGGCAATTTCTTCCATTTGATCTTATAAACAGAAGCATAATTTATTCCTTCTTGACCCACATGAGTTTAAAGGCTTGGATTCATCCCAATGTCCGAAAAATTCCCGTAATTCGGTCCAATGTTTTGCAGGACCGATCCAACCCATTCCGGCATTTTCACTTCAATACATGATTTAAGCATTGGCCTTACCCAAACCGATCCACTGATTTTTGCAGGCGATCACGGCTAATCAAAGAATCCCAAAAAAAATTCCAACAATTCGGTCCCATGTTTTGGGGCCAGGTAGCAACCATTCTGACATTTTCTCCTTCCAGTATGCATTTATGCAAAATTCTGGAATTAAAGACCAGAACAACTAAATTTAAGGCAACCACGGATGATGAGAGAAAAATCACAAGAATTTCTAACAATTAAGTTATAATTTTAGGACGATCAAGCTAATATAAGCAAGCCATTGGCATGAAAAACCATAAAAATGGGAATAAAGCATGAAGTAAGGAAAATCTCTTTCTTTGAGTTTATTATTTATAAATCCAGGGGTCCACTTGCGTATCTGTTTGCGTAGACGTTCTTTCTTGTAAGTCGAAATCCAATATGAGTCGATCGCGTGTATTTACAGAGAGAGTGGGAGACTCTATAGAAATGAAAGAAAACTACTGCGTCAAAAGGCTGCCCTTCACGTTTTTTGGTCTTTGCTGATTTGGAGAGGAGAGAACCATTATTAAACATTTTGTCGCTGTGACCGTCAGTCTCTGAAATGACATTTATGACCCTTTCGAGGTACGATATTAGGTGCTATCACCGGTAGTCCGTTTTCATCATTTTCTCTACTCATACCACTTATAGTACGTGATCTGCGTGTTATATGTGTGACTTTTCGTCCTGGCCGAAAACGATTTCGGCGCGGCGTCTTGAAAAGCGTGTCATTTCGGTATCCACCTGCCGTAAAATTACGAAATTTCGTCTTATTAGATTTCGCGAGGCGATTGACGATGCCGATCAGTTTAAGTAAATCCAGAGATACAGAGAGATTAATTGGTTTTGGCGTGTTACGATTTTACTCTGTCCAAAATTCTTTTCTTGCTTTATTAATGAAATTGGAATTTCTCGTGTCTTAGTATCCGGTTTTTTTTTTTAAATTAGGAATACAATTTGTTCCATGATTGACTTGTGTTGGATTCCATGAATTGAGTGATCTTAACTCCCTTCAAATTCGTTATTGTGAGAATTTTGGATTTTCAGGAAGTGGGTAATATTTAATTGATGATTGGTATTTGTTTTCAGGTGCTGCGAATATCGAAGGAAGAAAGGAAACGAAAGGAAAGGAAAATAATTTTTTTGAATTTTTTTTTTATTTGTTGTGTTGGTGTTGTCGACTCAATTCAGTAGATTCGTTGTGGGAAAGTTATGGGTTTGTTGTGTTCATGAAAAGACCACAGTGATATGAGTTTGTTGATTGGGTGAATTTTCCTTTTGTTTGCCTTGCATTTCGCAGAAGCAATCAAACAGAAAATGAATGTCTTTAATGGAAGTGAAGTGGTCAATTTGAGTCATTTTAACATCAATCTTGGTGAAATAGTGTTTTTTGGTGAACGAAGGATGATTTTGCTTGCATTCAAAAACACCCATTTGAAATTTCCAGAATCGAGTGTGGATCTGAGCTTCATTCATAAGCTACATAATACTTGTATTTTCTCGGGAAATGTTTTCTTTATTGCTGGTGTAAGAAGATTCAGAAGTTTTTAGCTAGTGTATACTAAATTCATTTATACGCTGTGGAGAACATGCCCATTTTCTGTATATTTGAATGTGATATATTTGAAAGTCTCTTTAGTAATCTTTGGATACGCCCATTACATATATGTATTTGAATTTTAGCAGTATTTTCCTTCATTCAAAGAGTAGATGTATTTGTGTGTAATTTAGGATTTCCATTACATGTATGCTTGAATGTTAGAAGTCTTTGTAGTCTAATTTTACAGGAACTAAATGTCCATTTCAGAATTACTGAATTTGACTTGGATTAGGCTTAATTTTTGCAAAAAATGGGATTTCTGTTGTTTTTGCAGGGTTGTTTTATGGAGTATATTATATACCCTATATGTTTGGACTACAGACTAGGTCTTACACCTGCTCCGAGTTCAACGGTAGTTTGAATTGATGTGCAATGGGAGATCACGTAGAGCTCTTCTGCAACGACGAAAGCCTTAGAGAAAACAATCATCGGGCAGAGTCGGTTGTATAAGGTTTCATTGTCTTTGGTCTTTCTGTTGTGGGGCCTTGTCTTTCTTTTGAGTTTATGGATCAGTCATGGCGATGGATACCGAGGTGAGTCTCCATTTGAATTCCCTTTGTGTTTTTCTGTTATTCTGGAATATTGTTTGAATGTATACCAATCAAATCGAAGCCTCTTTTTCTTATAATGTTATATTGGTCCATACATTTTTGAGTTCCTATGCTACTTCCAAGTTGTAATAGTATTTATGTAATCAAATTTGATTCCTCTGCTTAGCATTTTCACATATAAGACCATTGTTACGTCTCTCGGATTGATCATCCTATGTTGTAGATGAGCTGGATCAGATTAATCAAATTCATAAAACCGACCAATATTGTGTTTGGACCTGTGTGATAATGAACTGAAGTGCTGCTTGAGCGATTGCTTCTAGACTGTGAGGAAACACCGACTATTCTGTTGGCCTGATTATGGAATATAGGTTTGTAAGCGTTCCGGTATTAGGATGTCAACGTCCTCAAGACTTTGTAGGTGTTCTCGCCAGAGTGAGACAGCGTGATCCTGAGAAGTGAATGTAAAATGGAGCAATGGCGATGCTTGGGATCGCTGATTCTCTTGTGCTTAAATTGAAATTGTGGTTGGAGGCGATCTAATCAAAGATCAATCCGTTTATGCTCTCGAAATGTCCGGTCTTATAAATCAAAATGTCTCATAACCTTTTCACATACTAAAATACCATATATATATATATATATATATATATATATATATACTACTCTTATATATATATATATATATATATATATATATATATATCCCAGTTATTTATAGTGTCTATCCTCACTAACAGATTTGGATGTGGTGAAACCATATTGAAGTTTGCCTACCTACTGGCAGCATTCAACTTTCTAAGCTGGAAAGCCTTTACATGAATCATTGCCCAATGCTTGAAGAAATCCCAAAGCTTCTGTCAAGCCTAAGAGTAATAGAAGCACACGATTGTCCATGCCTTGTAGCTTTATCACTTGATCCAACAGCAGATATACTCTGGTCTTCTCTCCTCAACTCCTTCAAATTATATATCGAGGTGTGAAAATTGAATTCTACAATATATGAAAATTAAAAATTAATTTACAATTTGTATCAAGGTCATAAGTTATTAATTTGCGTTCTTTACTACTTTATATGAGAATCTTGGTACAAAGGCTGGTTCATGGACTTCCGAGGAATTCATGTTGTTACAGGCGAATTTGGATTAATACTAGAGTGGCTGACTGATGGAGATGCCAGGGATGTAAATGCTGATATAAGAGCTCCCAAGAAATGGTATAAATATAGAGCTTCTTGGGATTTTGCTTTATTATTCATTTTGTTCATCTTCCTCCTCCTCATGATGATCGAACAAGATATGACTCTCCTTACTACTCTGGGTAGCATATCCCAAGGTGATCAATTTATACATGTCAAGGCCTTATGGTTGAATTTCATTTAATAACTACAGAAACAAGGTTTAAAGCATTAGAGGGTGTCCTTTTCCCTCAATTAGCGACTCCCGAATAGAGTATCAATCCTGGATCTACTTCCAAAACTATCTTTAGTTTATCTTCTCAACTTCTCATATTGTGATTACATAAACAGCCTTAGGTCAAGAAATGATAATAGCCAGCAGAGATGACTCTGATCACACCACAAAGATAGAACATGTCTTCTAGTTTTCCTTCCTAGTTCCTACTCTCTCCACTCTGCATCAACAAGGTACTCTCTCTCTCTTTTCATTTACTATATATGGATTGGTTGGTTATATATTTGGGAGAACATGGAGTAGTAGTTTAAACATAAGGACTTTAGAGACAGAAAAAAAAAAATGAACACTAGATAGATTTTATCTATCTAGCTCATTGCCGATAAAACCTATCTCAAGTGGTTAAAGAGCTGAGACAATCATAGGGAGAGGAAGAGCCTAGGGTTCGATTTCTAATAGGGACAAATTTGTGAAGAACATAATACTATGGTGTAGTAAGCTGCATCATTATTTAAAATATTTTCTATTTTCATAAAATCTAATTTTTGTTTATTACTTTATATTTTATTAAATTATTTTTTTAATGGTTGATTGTTTTATCACAGAATTTATTTTGTTTTAAATATTCTTTTCTAAAATGTTAATTGAATTTTAAAAATCTTACCTATCTTTGATTGTGTAATGTGATACAATATAATATACTATTCTGTTACTAATATTAATAATGATTTATTTTATTAATGAACTTTATGTACTTTTAATATCCCCTTATAAAATATCCTTTGAAAGATGTAACTTATGTACTTCTCATTTTATACATACATTTTTTTTATTTAATCACTAAAATAAATAAGAAATTCCTATGCAAAGAACCTAAGCCAAAGTAGACAAAGACATCTCTAGTTTCTAACTTCACAAAGCTTCTTTGTTCCCAATAAGATATATTCTCTGTTTTTTGGTCTAATGAAGGTTAAAATATTTACTAGGATTAGTGGGAAAAAAACATATGGAAAAAAAACAGGTTATTGACAATTGTTTCTATGTCTAACAGACGATCCCCTGTTTTGCAGGGAGTGTGAAGAGAAGTAGGCAAACATGCAAAAACCATTAACATGACGCTTTCAAAGACACGGTTTCATTGTAATGATGATGAGGATAAGTTAACCAATCAACTGGAAAATCATCAGCAAATATAGGAGCTTCTCCCCTGCCCAACCAGACAAATGCCACTGTGTACTGTGAAAATCCTATTATTAGATCCCCTGTTTGTGATCAGAATTTCATCAAACACCTTCCTATGCATGACCAATCGAAAATTGACTGGTTTTAACGAACCCTTAATAATTCTTAGCCTGTGTACTGTGACACTCTGATGTTAAAAATACAACAAGAGCAGTATGAAAGAAAGTAAATTGATTGGGATGGGAACACTGTCCAATGTGTTCCCTTTACCCTCAGTTTAGACAAACAATCTTCGGACGGATGGATCAGGTTTTTGAGGGGTTTATAACATCAAACATGTTTATACATACTAGCTAATGGTGGTTATGGCTTCCTTCTTTCAGATTCAAAGTGATCATTTTTGAAATTTTGCCCCTAGACAAACAACGGATATCAAACTCTATACAGAGAAAATCAAATGAGGTTGGTATTGAATTTCTTTGCATTATAGAAAGTAGGTTTGAAATTCTGCATGTTATCAAGTCCTTTGATCTTATTTGCACATTTGCAGGTTTATACTGGTAGTATTCATACAATTGCAACATTTTTTCGCAGAGATAGATTTTTACATGTAAAAAAAATGAGGTAATGAACTGTTTGTGTTATGACTTTCAGTTTTATGTGGTTATGGCACATGCTAAAATAGATTGTGATTGTGTACATGTTGAATTTAATAAGGCTTCCTAGTCATTGACAGGTGCTGTGGTTTCAAGTGTTCAAAAGAAAACTGCTCTAAATCGACTAGTTAGGCATTTGAAGTTAAGCATTTTCTTGTCTCTCAGATTTCTGGGTTTTTTTTTTTTTTTTTGCCCTCTTAAATTGAAATATCTAATTCTATTTGTAGGATAATGTTGCACTAATAGCAGTCTTGGAAGCAAAATGCTGCTTCCACTTGAATAAAAAAAGCTAGACCCCAACTCTTTACCTCTTTCGGTTCAATGAAGAATAGCTTTGGAGGTGGAGGAGAAACTCTTCATCTCTTTCCAGTTCAATGAAGAAAGCTTTGGAGGTGAAAGAAAGAGAGAGGAGAAGAGAGGGATGGGGTATTTTAGAAAATAAAGAATTTTGAGGCTCACTGCTTCCATTAATTGAATATTATATTTCAGGAATGAATGGAAATTTCCAGATTTCATATGGTTAGAGGAATATCAGTTCAATGGAATATTATCATTAATTTAGAGGAAAATAAAAAGTAGGTTTAAACCTAATAAGTTAATTTTATATGTTTATTTAAACTCATTTCATAGGAAGGATTGTTAGTGTTGGTACTGTAGAATTGTCTACCAAATGTGATTTGCCTTTCATGATCATCATTCTTGAAAGGGGTGTACGGTGGAGACCACCATTAATAATTTTCTATTTTGATTTCTTGCCATTAAAATATTAGATGTGGGATCCACCATACATCTTCTCCACAAGCCATTCATGATAACCAAGGATGGAAATGTCAAGAAAATTCCTGAAAATTTTGTCAAAATTTCCAGTTTCAATGACTATGTAAACAAAACAGCATGGAGAAATTTCCAGTGTCAGAAATATCGAATTGCTTCGGTGTAATTTCCAGAAATTTTCGATTTAAAGGAAATTTTAACACAAGACTTTCAGAGTAATTTCCAGAAATTTTCGATTTAAAGGAAATTTTAACACAAGACTTTCAGATTGATGTTTTTCGTCGAAATATCATAGAAAATTTGAAGGAATTTGGACGAAATTTTGAAGAAAAGTTGTCCAGAAAATGGAAGAGAAAAAATGAAAAAAGGTGAAAATGGGAGGAAAAAGTGAAACAAAATGTAGGGAAAAAGCTAATAAAACTGTTTGGTTGATTCAAATTGTCAACAATGATTCATTCCTTTAAGGACTTGATATTTAAAAGAGGAAAAAAGTTGTAGAAGGAGAAAATTTGAAATTAATAAACATACCCTAATAAAGTGGAATAAAGGAAAATTTTGAAATAAAAATAGGTTTGAGCACAATAAATTATTTTATATGTTTATTAAGGTAAGTTAGACCTAACTCTTCACCTGTTGGGTTCAATGAAGAAAAGCTTTGGAGGTGAAGGAAGAGAGATGAGAGAGAGAAAGAGAGGGTGCAGGAGTATTTTAGAACAAAAAATTTTGAGAGCCAATTAGATATTGACATGTATTTAAGAAGTAAAGAGTAGTCATGTAAAATTATTTTAACCCCTTAATCGATGTCCCGATGCTAATACCAATCTGAATCTGAGGCCAATCAGCGATGAGATTATTTACAGTGCGATTGCTCTTGGGATGATTAAATAAACCGATAGGAAACTGGATTATTTTGTCAATTACCCCTTATTTAAATTCATTAATGTGTTACTGAACTTCATACTTATTATATGTTTTTAAATTGCATAATTACCTTGTAGAAGAGATAAGTTGATATAAGCATGAATTAATAATATTTGTTTAGCTCTTACATTACTTCATTTTTAAAGGTGAAGCAACTGGAGAATGTTTTGATTTAATATGTAAATATACCCACACATATATTATTAAACTTTTTTTTTCTTGTTTCTTCTCATAAATATTTTGTCCTATCCAAGACCTTATATATTTGAAATGAATTATTGAATTTAGATGCAAAAGATACCCATTGTCTCACTATTTCCATTAATTGAATGTTATCATTCTAGGAATGAATGGAATATCAGAATAAGTAAGTCTAAAACAACAATAAATCTCTTGAAGATTATTCTTTCCACCATCTCCCATTTGATAATGATGATTCCTAAGCGAAAACCTTTAGGCTTCGTTGGAACGCGGAAAGTATTAAGGAAATAAAATAAAGAGGAAAATAAAAAATAGGTTTAAACTTAATAAATTAATTTTATATATTTATTTAAACTCATTTAAATTGTGTTCTTTACATTATATAATATAAGACTAAGAAATTTTAAAATATGTAAAATTTTGAGTAATTTTGATTATATTTAATTTTCTTTTATATTTTTTATGATAAAACCAAATATGAGAAAATCATTTTCTTTATAACAAGAGAACTGCGACCGCATCAGTCGAAGTACTTAATTTTTCTTCCTCTATTACTTTCCGGTTTCAAATGGTGCCTTAAAGTGGAAATTTGTGGGATCAAATCTAAGCAAATGGCCGTGCCCTAGATGCGCCATCATCAGCAGAATGAGAACCAAGATATGTCTTCTCTCGTTCAAAGTTTTATTTTATATGTTTGGGAAGATGTTGAGTTCAAATGTTAGTATTAGATTAGTTTAAATACATTAAAAATAATGTAATGATGAAATAGAAATGATAAGCACATTTCTATTACAATTAAAAAATTATAACCCAAGACAATTTTTTTTTTGAATGAGACTTGTTTGAGTTAATTCTTTTGCGCCTTTTATATTAGAATAAAAAAGTCACTATCTTGTCGTAGTCGATTATTACTTCTTTGGTGAGGGTAAACTTTGTCTTGCTTCGTTTCTTTCCTTAAATTGATTTAGTATTGTTTTGGCGAAATGATTTAATTTCTAATGTTTTGGAGCTTATATCGATGTGGACAGGAGAATTTTTTTTTGGTATTATGGGTTCTCAATCCTAGTAGACGCGTTTTAAAGTCATGAGAGCCTCTTGGACCAAAAGCGGATAATATGCGTGGATGGGCGGAGTGATTCCCTGAATGGTATCGGCCGTCTCAGTCACATTATATATGCAATTTCCATTTGGCCCACAGTAGGGAGTGTTTATCCATTTTTTCTTACAATCTCACTTAAGGGGTATTTGTCATCGCATTGAGTATAAAGAGAAACTTATAGTATTTATATAAGTATGGACTCTCTTGACTGTGGAGCTGCGTTTAAAGTCGGTGACTCATGGGGAACAAAAAGCAATGAGACAAATATCTATGGTTGGATCGGGTCGTTACACATATAGGCATAAATCTAGAAATGTTTTGGGTTGTATATCAGTGGTATATTACCAACAAGCATTTGAAGTTTGATAGATGTTTGGTGGTTGCTGCTAGTTTATAAATATATATGATTTATAAAATGTTTATTTATGGTAGTTTTAATTTTAATTCATATGTGTATTTTTTTTAGTTTCCTTACTCTTTCTAAGATAATTTCAGGAAAATTTTGTGAAATTTCTTATCTATTTCTCCATTTAAGCTAAACGATTTTTTTTTTTTTTCAATTTGTGTTTGAATCCGACATATTACCTTCAAGTTAAGTCATGGAATTCATTTTTCTATTCCTTGAAGTTCAAATCCCCCTTATAAATCCTTCATCAAGTTATTAGTTAAATTGTTAAGAGGGGCCCTAAGGAATAGCATCAAGAGGAGAGATTTATTTCCTTTTGATTTTGGATATGTATCACAATATAATTATTTTAAAAATGGAAAAACGATTTTTTTTTTTCACTTTAGTTTTTGAGTCATTCAGTCAAAAAAAAAAAAACTAATGTAGATGTGGAATGTTAATAAGAAATAATTCCCTAGGTTTTCTTTTGAAATCTGAGTGCATATAATATATATGTGAACATTTCTTAGAAATCTCCAGCAACTTTCCATCAAAGATCTTGTTGTTGAGTGGGGAAATGACAAAATCAAAAGTCAAAGGAAAGACCTTGACTCCTAATAGAAGAAAAGTTAAAGCAAAATAAATGGAAGGTTTCTTGAAAATTCCTAATCATTGGAAAAACTAGCAAAAATAGAAAATTTAAATATACATATATTTTTTAAATCCATTAGTTTTTATAATTATTTCCCTAATCTATAATATTTAGTAAGATAATGTAATTATAATAGATAAATATATATATATATAATATAATACAATATTTTGTAGGACCTTCGCATATCGTTTTGGTTTGAGGCAAAATAATAGGTTAGGGATCTGTGTGTCGCTTGTGATACGATACGTGTGTTCCAGGTATAGCGGTGTTTTATAATTTGGTCGTATCCCGATGTTTATAAATACCATTTTATGTAACCATATTTTAATGATCGTGATCACATGGATATAGCGTATCGTAAGATTGTTTATCTCATTTCAATACGTAAATATTTTTAAAATTATATATATATATATATACCTTTTAATAAAATAAGTTTTTAAAATTATAATATTTTAATTATTTGAAAATATATTTATTTAATATAATAAACTTACATTAACATTTTCCTTCAAAGCATTTTAAGGTTAACAAGTGGGTTTTCAAATAATTAAATATGAGAATTGAGAAGCACGTGTTTCTATAAGTCTTACATTACACTACAAGACTTGATCTTAATACATCCGTAAAGTATGTATTTTTACCTTAAAACGTTAGTTTTGATAAATTAGTCTTTCATTATGTGCCGAAACGTAAAAATGATTTGCATTTTTATAAAAAAAGTAAAATAAATTTAGTGAAAAAGATAAGAAAATAAAAAATGGTCTAATTTAATGCAAATGGTCTAAATTTAATCCGTCAATATAAACGAAGTTTATTGAATAAGAATCGCATTGTTGTGTTTTCTAAAAATTAAAGGAAATAAATAGCTTAAAAGGAAAAGGAAACAAGTTTGTCAGGTGTGGGTGTGACCACACGGAGGCTGGCGGCACACGCGTTAAAGTTGCCCCCAAATCCCTGACTACTTAAAAGTCTCATTTTATCGAACCCTTGCAAGACCGCCTCCTCCTCTCTCTCTCTCTCCTGTTCATCTCCTTTATCATCTCTCTCTTCTGTTCATCTCCTTCTAATTTGCTCAATAATGGCCGATCGGTATGTCTGATGCTTGAGACGGCGTGGGGCCACGACCTGTATTTCCCTAAGGCTTGGGGATCGAGTTGCGGTTAAGAGAATCCAGAAGTCTGGTTTGGTTCATTTTTCTTCCTCTTCGTCCGATTAGATGTTGTATTTTTGTATTTTGATTTATTTCAAGATTTTATAATTTTATGGCTTGAATATGATGATAAACTGGGTAAATCAAGAAAATTTTCCCTTTACTGGGTGGGGAGAAATGAAATGGAAACACCCACCCCATAGGTTAGTTTAATCCGATGCCCATGGGGCCGTACGCCATCCATCTTTGCGTCAATTGTTGAATTTTGAGATATCCTACTCTTAAAAATATGTAAGATAAATTATAGATATGATTGATTTCATTGAAGCAGAGAAGCCAGCCCCCTCCATGGCTTTTGGTAGTTTTAATTTGTTTTGTTTTGCCAATTCTTCCTTATATAGACATCAGAGCATACATACTACTTAGTACTTACACACCTGATCCTCAGCTTCCGTTTCCTCCTAATAAGATTATTTGATGGGGATATCATCTAATTAAGATGGGTGGGTCATGAGATTTTGCTTATGAATTTGGTCGACTTGGGAGAATTAAATGTTGATTTTAATCTGAAAACGTGACGGCTCATTGAGGGGTGAGGTTCAGGTTGGGTTGCACTGAAGTGTTGCTATATGGTTCAGGCTTTAACAGTTACTCGAAGGGCAGGCAGGGCGGGAACGAGGTTGTGAGTTTTTGTTGACGGGTATGGGAAGAAACAAAGCCCCGACACGGGTTTGGCCAGGAACGGGGGTAGAACAAGTGTCGGAGCGAGGAACGGAAGCGGAAGCGAGGCGTTGCCATCCTTACTTTTGCTATCCTTTAGAGCGCCAACCTTCCTTCCTGCAAATCTCATGGTCCTTTCCTCAACATCTAATTCTACCGTTCCTTTCTGACTGAACATTAACATCAGAATCATCTTTTTTTTTCTCCAGTTTAACAGAGACAGAATTCAGCTGAAGGCGGTATTAAACTCGCCTCGCCCGAGTAAGCTACAGCGCTCCAAATGGTGTGCTTCCATGCGTATATGCCTTTACGGCGTGTTCTTGAGCTTTAGAGGAAGACACCGCCACAATTTCACGATCACCTCTATACTGATCTGGTTGAAGAGGCATTACAACTTTCAGGAAACGACATATAGAGAGGAGAAGAGATTCAGCCTGAGCTTCTAAAAGCTGTGTGGAAAATCAAAATCTTCCATTGTTTCTCTAAAAATTATGCTGATTCAAGGTGGTGTTTAGGAGCTTGCAAGATCATGGAGTGTAGAAAGGAACCTGGGCAAATGGTATTGCCAATTTTCTACCATGTGGATCCATCTGATATCTACCAAACAAAGAGGGAGCTTTGGAGAAGCATTCACCGCAAGTATGATTATGAAGAATTGGAAGGACAAGGTAGAGGTGGAGGAGGCCTTGACTAAGCAAAGTAATATTTCCGGATGGCATATCAACGAGGGGTATTTCTCATAACTTGTTTTTTTAGCTTTTTTATTAATTGTTATTATTATTATTATTAGCTTTCATTTATTATAATACTTAAATTTGAGTCATGCACTGTATCACTAGTACTCCAAGACTTGTAGCAATTTATTAAGTTAAGAAATTCTCACTTTGGTTCAATAATTTAAGGTTGTTTTGTTCGCTAAACTTTTAGATTATGTTTTGGTTGAGGAAAGTTTAAAAGAAAATGTAAAGAAAGAAAAGAAAATAGAAAGTAAAAATAAATAAATAAATAAATATATAATATTATTTATTTTATTATAATAAATTATTTTAATATTCTACTTCAAACTTATCTAATTTTTACTATATGAAAATTAAATATTTTAAAATATGTAATTTTAATTATTTTTAATATATATATATATATATATATATATATATATATATATATATATATATTATGTAGTAAAACTAAATATGAGGAGAAATTATTTACTTTTTTTCTTTATTACTTTGCAAGAATCAAACATAATCTTAGATTGTCTCTAAATATAAAATTGATATGTTTTAAAGAATTGTGACTAATATTAGATTTGAAAAAGAAAATTAAATAAATCTAAGTAGCTTGCATACTAATTATGTAAGACCCGAGAAATTTCACTCCGAATGTGGGCAAAATCGTAATTTCGACATTTAAATCAGAATTACTTAAAATCCGTAATTAATTCTAGATCTCGTGGATGACAAAACGGATTGTACCGCTGAATCGCCTCAAATCTGGGGCTGAAGACGCAAAATTCTCGTAATTTTCTCGGCATACGAAATGGGCACGCTTTTCGAGGCATCGTCGTTTCGTGCCGTGAAACCGATTTTGATGCACGGAAGGCACAGATAGCATGTACTCAGCGTACTCATAAGTAGATTTTAGTGAGAGAAATAACGAAATCGACGATCGCGAAATACGAACATCAAATCCGTAAAAGAGGGACATAATGGGCATTATAGAATATGTTTTAAGTCACTAAAAGCCAATTAGCAAATAAAATGACTTGTCTTCTTAAAATTCACTCAAGACTAAAAACGCGAAAGTCATTCTTGATGCAGAGCTCCGATTTTGAGAGAGTTTTAGAGAGAGAGAGCTTCTTCCAGTAGATTATGACACGATCCGACCGTCATGCTCCTGACAAAAAGGGAAACGCTCTACGCCGGAGCAAAGCCACGCTGTGAATCCTCCCGGGTTTGCGAAGTTTTGACAACTCCAAGAGGTAGGATTTTCTCCCCTACTGCGGTTTTATTCCCATTTTGCCATTTTGATGTTTCATGTATTTGAGGCCGTGAGGTTATTGATCGGTCCCAAAACATGGGACCGAACTTGTGGAAATTTTGGGATTTTCTTGGATGGCCGTGATCGCCTTAAATTTAGAGGGGCCGTTTGGGTCTTTAAATTGAAAAATGTTGTTTTAAATCATGTATTTGTATGGAAAATGCCGAATGGTTATGGACGGCCCCAAACATGACCGAAATCAGAATTCTTCGAGATCTTTATGGGCTGTCCGTGACAAAATTTAATTTCAAGGTGGTTTGTGGTTAATCATGACAATTATTGCTCGTATGTAATGGAAATGAAATTCATTGCATCCACATGTCTACTAGCGTAATCGTTGATTTAGGATTTTTCTTAAATAGTAACGAGGCTTTACCATTATTCCCAAATGAAGAACAAAATATATTCTGTGAAAATATGGTTTGGCCGTGAAATGATTTAAATTAAATCAGCCACGGCTTCGATCATTGAATTCCGCTAACTAATCATGATGATAAAACGATAAATACATAACATGTGTTATATGAATTATCGAAATGGCATCATAATGCATTTCATATGCACTGGGGTATCCTAGAGAGATAGGAGTGAGTGCATGAGGTAGTTCTAAGCAGAATCGCTGGAGCAGAAATTTAAAATATTAATGATCGGAGGGTACCCATAAACCAAAAATAAATATCAATCAGTCGGAGCGCCCACTCGATATTCATCTGAGCAGAATTCACAACAAATAATATATCAATCATTGAAATACCAACAGATTTATTCATTCGAGGTACCATTAAACAAATAATATATATCAATCACTCTGAGCTACCCAATCGATATATATTCATCTAGAGTGGTCACCCACTCATATCAACACCCCCACAAGGATTTCTCAGGGCGAGTGAGAGAGCCCAAATATGACTCGATCCGAGTCACGACATCCAAGCAGTGATCGCGACTTGCTCGAACGCGCGCTTAAATCGGGAACATCGTGACCGCACTTAAAGCGCGAAAATTTCCACTTGCGCGATTCTCCCATCGAGCTTTAGCTCACCCGTCGTGTAATCCCTTTATTTTACAGTACATGAGCATGCGAGGATTCACATTCTGTAGATCGAGACAAAGAAAAGCTCCTGATTGCATTACACACATAATTACATGTATTAAATTGCATTTTAATATATTAGTGATGAGAGTAAAACATCTAACTCTGTAACTATCAGGGTATATAGTTGACATGTATATTGAGCATCAAGCCATGTAATTCAAGTTTATCAGGATTTGGGACATATATTGCATATACACCTGCTAAGATGTATTTGCAGTATCAGATTCGGCAGAGTTCCCGGTATGTGCTGTATACTCGTCGATTTTCTAAATGACGGTAACCCGACGTCCACTTGTATTCACGGCTGACAGGTGAATAACTAATTTCTGCCAAAATACAAATTATATTTTAATTTAATAGAATGAATAATTTAGTTAATTATTTACAATACTCACTTGCCAAGATTTCAAAGTAACAAATAAGGGAAAATTAGTAATCTGTGGCACACGCGTAGTTTCTGAGATACTTGTGTATTTCCCCAAATTCTAGTTAAAAATAATTAATTATAAATATATAACCATAGATAAATCCATTTCATTCCAAATATAAAAATTTATATATATATATATATACTTCTTTTCTTGCTATTTGTTTGATTTCTTTCTTTCTTTATTTTTTATTTTTAATGTTTTTACTAATTTATAATTTGATTACTGAATTTGTAAATAAGATAAGTTTTTTAAAAAGTGGTCCTTATTCTTTAGATTTTATCCATTCATTTTAGATAAATAGTTTATTTTACATCTTGCAAATGTCAGCTATTGACTCTTAAAATTCAAAAAAAATTTTGTCAACATAATTTTTATCTATTCTAATCATTTGTGTCATTATTGTCAACATACATAATTTTTTTATCAATTCTATTGTTGTTATTGTCTCAGGGCCATTATTTATGTTAGAATGATGTTCTTGTGTATTCCAATTTATGTCGATAAATGTTAATTATAAGATATTATTTCTTTTAAATCAATTTTTACTAACCAAGTTTGTACTCTTTAGTAATTAATCATCTACTTTACTCATATGGTTTTGTTTGGTTGTTAAAGTGAATTTGAAGATTTGGAACAAAAAAAAATATAATGCAAATCCTTTAGAAATTAATTTAGAAGTAAAATCAATTTTCAGAAAGTTAAACAAATGGTTTCATCTATATTAATTAGCTAGGTAACTACATAGCCACTTTAAACTATTGAAAAACCTCGGGATTTTCATAGTTCTATTTAGTGTAGTTCGTAAACTATGTTAAATATCCAATTTCAAGAATAAAATATAAATTCAAACGATATAAAACGGCATCAATACTAGAGCAACATAATAATTCTAGATTGTTTAAAAACATAATAATTTGTGAACACAATATATTGTTTAATAAATGTAACTTTATTTGAAGGAAAACAAGTAAAGAATTAAGGTCCAAAATGCATAAGAGTTTGAAATTTTATAAAGAAAACCTTCAATTTTATGAAGGTTGAATAAAGAATAAAAATATGCTAAATTAAGATAAACAAATGTTATTTTCTGAAATTAAAACAATTTAAGGTTATTAATACTTGATTGCTCTACTTAAAAAATAGGATTAGGAGCATATTTCTTTTGGCTTTCTGATCTTATAACTTTTACTTTTATTTATACTTGTTATCCATGGATTCTGAGAAATATTTCTTTCCTCTTATACATTTTGTTATTCTGATTTTATGTTTCATGCTTGATTTATTTTCATTTTATCATTTTTTTAATTAATGATACATATAATGGTTGGATACAAACTCAACCATGCAGGAGTTAGAAGTTCATTACAAGGAGATCCATTCAAATTACAAAATTTTATATTTGTATGAAAATTTTTAAATTGAATCAAAGTTAACTTTTTCTTTTTTAATTTTTAATGAATTGAATAACTTGTCAATGATATAAGTAAATGTTAAAATAAAATTTTCAGAAAGTCTAATGTACTAAATTAAAGGCAAAATATAATTGGATAAAATTTAAATAAAAATATTAAAAATTTAGCAATAATATTTATAATTGAAATAAAACATTAAACAAATACTAACTAAACTTTCAAAGCTCTTTTCAAATAAATTATATTTATAAGTGATTTTTTTAAACATAAGTAAATTAAAAGACATTTAGTATAATTTTAACAGAAAGTTAACTTAATGGAAAGTTCATTTTGATTTTTCTTTTTTCTTTGTCAGTGCACACATGATATTGAAGAAATGTTTAAATATGCAAATAGTCTAAAGACATATTCTTGACATCAAAATCCATCAGATTACCTTGATGTTTTTATCATTTATTAATCTCACCATGTGTTCTTCTCATCTTGAAAATGTTCTTCTTATTATATTTCTACACTGCCGTGTATGAATTCTATATTATCAAGGAAATTAGTCACCGCTATTGCCAATAGAATATTGAATTTTAAATCCTTGTTTGTTGAGGATAATTTAGTAGGAATGGATTCCCATTTTCAAAAACTGAGTTTGGGATTAAGGATGGAGTCAAATGATGTTCGCATGGTTGGGATAAAGACTCATCACTAAATCTTGTCTTTCTTGTCTTTCTGCTTTCTTCTCTATTCACACACATGGTTGTCAAGGTCTTCCGTTAGCTTTGAAAGTTTTGGGCTCTCTTTTATGTGACAAGACAATTAGTGAATGGGAAAGTGAATTGCATAAATTGGAAAAAGAACCTTAAGTGAAAATTCAAAAAGTGCTTAAAATAAGTTTTCGAAGGGATTAGATGGTACACATAAAAGGTATTCTTTGATATTGCTTGCTTTTTGAATAAGATAAAGACTTTGTGTCAAAATATTGAATAATAAAAGTTGTATGGTGAAATTAACATAAGAGTACTATGGAGAGATGTTTGATAAATCATTTCACACGATAGAATATATATGCATGATTTGATACAAAAAATGGGCTTGAAAATTGTTCAAGAACAATATCCCGAGGAACCTAGCAAATGGAGCAGACTATGGAATCCAAGTGATATCTATTCTGCATTTATAAGTAAAAAGGTGAGGATCAAAGTAAATTCAATTACATACTTCACTTTTAGAGATCCAAAGTATTTAGTATTTTTTTTCTTTTAAAATTTTGATTTTAGTTTTTTCTTTTCTAATTCTTGTTCTTTGTTTTCCGTAGGGGATGAAAATGTCAACCACATCTCTTAGAGTTATCTAGATCAAAATGAAATATGGTTCACCAAAGTAGTGTTCGCAGATATGAAGGTTGTTTCATAAGATGAAGAAACTTAGGTTGCTCAAAAGCCCATTATAATGATCATCATTCTCTTGTGAGAAAGGAGTATAAACATTTCCCGAGGGCTTTGACTTCCCTCAGACTAAGATATCTTCATTGGGAAGGTTTGGAGTCTTTGCCATCGAACTTTGATTCAGAGAACCTTGTTGCAATCAACTTGAAGGGTAGCAATATAAAAAAACTTTGGAAAGGGAAGAAGGTACAACCGTTATTGAGTTTATTGTTTTTATATTAATTTCAATTAAATTCAGGATTTTTTATTTTTTTTAAAAATGTTTTTTTATTTTTTATTTTTTTTTGTTATAGAATCATGAAAAATTGAAGTTCGTTGATGTAAGCGCCTCACAACAACTCATCAAAATGCCAAATTTCTCAAGTATGCCAAATTTGGAGAGATTGAATATTGGAGGTTGTACAAGTCTTCACAAATTGCATTCATCTATCGGTGCATTTCCTCATATGAAATGCTTAAAGGAGCTTTTTTTGGATAGAACTGTTATTAAGGAACTCCCAAGTAGCATTGGATGTTTGGAATCTCTGAAAACTATTTCTCTGAGAAATTGTTCAAAATTTGAGAAATTTCCAGAGATTCAAGGAAATATGAAATGCTTAAAGACGCTTCTTTTGGATAGCACTGTTATCAAGGAACTCCCAAGTAGCATTGGATGTTTGGAATCTCTGGAAGCTATTTCTCTATGGGGGTGTTCAAAATTTGAGAAATTTCCAGAGATTCAAGGAAATATGAAATGCTTAAAGATGCTTTTTTTGGATAGAACTGTTATTAAGGAACTCCCAAGTAGCATTGGATGTTGAGAATCTCTGGAAATTATTTCTCTAGGGGGGTGTTCAAAATTTGAGAAATTTCCAGAGATTCAAGGAAATATGAAATGCTTAAAGAAGCTTTTTTTGGATAGAACTGTTATTAAGGAACTCCCAAGTAGCATTGGATGTTTGGAATCTCTGGAAATTATTTCTCTAAAGGGGTGTTCAAAATTTGAGAAATTTCCAGAGATTCAAGGAAATATGAAATGCTTAAAGGAGCTTCTTTTGGATGGAATTGTTATTAAGGAACTCCTAAGTAGCATTGGATGTTTGGAATCTCTGGAAACTATTTCTCTGAGGGAGTGTTCAAAATTTGAGAAATTTCCAGAGATTCAAGGAAATATGAAATGCTTAGCTGATACAGAATCGTTATCAAGGAACTCCCAAGTAGCATTGGATGTTTGGAATCTCTGGAAACAATTTCTCTAGAGGGGTGTTCAAAATTCGAGAAATTTCTAGAGATTCAAGTAAATATGAAATGCTTGAGTAATCTTGATATAAAAATAGTGCTATTAAAGAACTCCCGAATAACATTGGACGCTTGAGTAGTTTTAAAGAGCTTTATATCAATGGTTGCCCAAATCTTGAGAAGTTCCCTGAGATCCAAAGGAATATGGGGAGCCTATCTTCTCTTCGTATAAGTGGGATTGATATTAAAGAATTACCCTACTCAATAGCTCATTTCACCGGACTTCAATACTTAGTCGAAAACTCGCAAATACTTGGAGGAGTCTTCCCCTGTAGCATTTAGGATTGGAAGTCACTTTGTCGCTCAATGTATACGTTCAAATCTAGATCTAAAGGGCTATCAGGGGAGATCATCAGAGGAGTTGGAACATTTGGAAAAATCTTGTTTGGGTGGTGCCTACATAATGCAGGTGCCATCATCACTGGACATCTAAAAGATCTTCTGTGGATTTGAACTTGACAATCAGGAGAACCTTGTGACTCTTCCAAACCGTACTGCACAGACACATCTTCAAGCCTTCATCTTCGCATCGCTCAAAGCTCTAAAATTGCCTCGACAAATTTTGAGAAGCATGCGCTGCTGCTTATTAACACTAGATTTAAGTGGTTGCACGATGGAAGGAGAAATCCCTAGTGATTTATGGTGCCTGTCCTCACTGAAATATTTAGATGTGAGTGGAAACCACATTCGTCGCATACCTACTAGCATCATTCAACTTTCTAAGCTGGAAGGCCTTTTCATGAATCATTGCCCAATGCTTGAAGAAATCCCAATGCTTCCGTCAAGCCTAAGAGTAATACATGCACACCATTGTCCAATGCTTGAAGAAATCCCAATGCTTCCGTCAAGCCTAAGAGTAATTCATGCGCACCATTGTCAATGCCTCAAAGCTTTATCACCTGATCCAACAGCAGATATACTCTGGTCTTCTCTCCTCAACTCCTTCAAATTATATATCAAGGTACTGTTAAGTGAATTCCTTATACACCTGACCACCTAATTAAGAATTAATTTACAATTTGTATCATGAGATTATTAATTTACACGCTATTGCTACTTTTATTTATGCAGAATCTTACATGCAATAAAGTAACATACTCTTCCAACTCGGGAATTCTTGCTATTTTTACAAAAGGCAGGACTGGATTAATACCAGAGTGGGTGAGTGATAAGAGCATGGGATGAAGTAACAATAGAGCTCTAAAGAAATGTGGTATAAAGATGACAACTTCTTGGGATTTGTTTCATTCTTCAACTGTTAATCATGTTTACCGTGAATATAAAATATCCTGGGGCACATCAATTTATATCGATGATTGCGATATCGATTTTTTGTTTTTCGTGATTTCGATTGTGATGAGAACCTTGAAATAGAATAGAAGCATTGTTGGTGCACTTTTTCTCAAATTGGTTAGCCCCAATGAGTATCGATCTAGAAGGTGGAATTATCAATGCTTGCATCTTAGAGAGGTCTTAGCAAAAAAGTGTCATGTGATCCTTATACGCCTGCCCAAGATGATAATAAGAAAAGATCAAGAAATGATAAGCCACAGTTGCAGTGTGCGAGTCGTGAGTCAGAAATGAAGCTACAATCTCACAAAAGATCAAGTATAACATGCTTTCTAAACCACGATGAGGATCCGCGACCTGAATAGGCCGATATTTTCATCATTTAATGTTTATAGAATCATTAATTTTAATATATATTTTAAAATTAAATTCTACTTAAAATTTATGCCTTAGTGGTACGGAGTATCTTGGGTTAAATTACAAATTTATTAAAATGTTTAGATTTTTAAAAATTGAATTAACTACTTGCTCATTCAAGCAAATTATTTAAACTATATTCTATTTTCATAAAATCTAATTTTTTGTTTAATACTTCATACTTTATTAAATTGTTTTTTAACAGTGGGCTGTTTCTTTGGCAAAATCCCTTTCTTTTAAATTTTCTTTTCTAAAATGTTAATTAAAATTATAAAAATCTTTACCTATTCTTGTTGTGTAATGTGAAACAATATAATATATTTCTTTTCATGGATGTAACTTATGTATTTCATTTTATACTTATTTTTTTATTTAATCACTATAATAGAATAAGAAATTTCTATGCAGAGAACTCCAAGTCAAAGCAAACAAAGACATTTCTAGTTAACTTCACAAAGAGCTTGCTGGTCTCTAATAAGGTATATATAAAATATTTAAAAGAGGTTAAAGAAATTTCTTGCTTTTGACCATTGAATGTTAAAATATTTACTAGAATTAGTGGGGGAAAAAACATGGTGGTAGATAGGCTAAAAAACATTTAAAGAGGTTAAAATTTTCTTAATGTCTCATTTATTTTCTTTAACCATCAACAAAATTTTATGGAATTCTTGAGATTTCCGATCCTGGGCCAAGTTTAAACTCTTTTCCTATTTTTCTTTTTATAAATATTGTAGACCTATCCAAGGCCTTATATTTGACATGAATTATTGAATTTAAAAAATATATATTTTATTCAACCATATATATTTGGTTTTGGCAAGCCCAAAGTCAAATTGATTACATGGTATATTTAAATCTTCAAAGAGGTTTATATATATATATATATATATATATATATATATATATATATATATATATATATAATTCAGTTTATTTGCATTTAAGCCCAAAATTTTATAGAATTCAGAGATTTCCAATCCTTGGGTCAAGTTTAAACCCATTTTTTTCTTTTTTCTTTTTATAAATATTGTAGGAGTATCTAGGACCTTATATTTGAAATGAATTATTGAATTTAGAAAGAAATATTGCATTCAACTGCATTTTTTGCACTGCATGCGATGCTTTGGTTTTGGCAAGCCAAAGTCAAATTACTTTATCATATATAACATGATTGTAATAAGTAAAATATATATTATCATTTATAAAGCGAGCCTTTCTCTTCCTCAATTTGACACTCTTAGCTACTCTAAAATATGATGTACATAGTAATGGTGCTAGGGTGATTCAAACTCAGAGTTAAGCTGTCGTACTGAATTTGTAAGTATTAAATCATTAAGTCACGATGCATATGTGTACTTAAGTTACTTGAGTCTTGGTTACGATTGTCGGTAGAGACTCGGAATAAGTCTCGCTACAATTTGTGTTTTAGTGTCTGAGCTTCGGTTGGCAAAGGTGGAATTACTATAGGACTTTGGTCTTTATAATGATAATAATACTTATTTCATGGAAGCGCATTATGATTCATGGGATATATTGCAGTTAGAAGTGGCAAGTGGTAGCAGACATATCTGTTGTGAACCAGAATGAGAATATCTTTGAAAGGGCTCTTCATTCAAATTATGGCTTCTAATTTGTATGTTTTGGATTGTTGATTTGATTGATATTTATTTAATTTGTATTTCTTTAAATTTTTTAATCTGTAGGACAACTTATTAGAACATATAAGTTAAGTCTAATTAATTAAATGTAATTGTGTTTTATATAATAAGTTATATTGTAAGTGAAATTAAATATGTTAATTAAGAATTTTAAAAAAAATTAATTGAAAGTTAAAATCAATAGGAAAAGCATTTCGAAAATAGGTTATGATAATGTTAAGATAGGTCTCCTTGATAACATGACTAGAATGATGTTGATAGGTTATCCATACCAATATTACGTATAATTCAACTTAATCCGTTGATTAATAAGATTTGAACCAATGATATTATGTTATCTATGTGATTAACAAGTCGTATTATATCAATTTATTTTTATATGATTATTGAATGATTCATATTTTAGTAGATTTTTAATATTTTAAAATGATTAAATACTTGGAACCATATAGAGTTATTTATGATATTAGATCTAGTCAAGTAATTTGAATAGGTTAGTTTTCATTTTATGATTTTATTTTAACATTCGTTTTTAATTATTTGAAATTTTTCGTATAAAACTAGCTACGTATTATAGAGCGTTGCGTTTAAATATGAATAGGAGATACCGATTTTGTGTTAATAGGGACAATTTACAACATTAAGTGTTTAATTATTAAAAAAATTATCCTAAATTTTTTTAAATTTGAATATCCTTATTCATTAAGCTATCTAAAATTAGAACTCTTAATTAATTCTGTTTTTTAAAACTCTAATGGAAGAAAGTTAAAGCAAAGTAGATGGAAGTTGGTTTCTTAAAAACTCTAATCATTGGAAAAACTATCAAAATATAATTTTCAAAATATATATATTTTTAAATTAGTTTTAATTTATTTCCTAATCTATGATATTTTGTAAAAGATATATATATATATATATATATATATATATATATATATATATATATATATATATATATATATATATATATATGTCATAACATGTAGCTCATATTGAAAGCAAAACAATACAATCTGTAAACAATTTAGAAAATAAATTATACATATATATATATAATTAAAATATTAAAGTATTTTCCTTCAAAACAATTTTTTTTTTAAAGTTAATAAATGGATTTGAAATCCTATCTTTGTTCATCTGTTTTACAATCGATTAATAGCAGTACATGCCTTTTTTTGTAATGACGATTACATCTTTATTTATTTATTTAATTTTAAATAAAGCGTGACGTGGGAGTTAAATGTGAGCAGCTCACCGATTCCTCTTTTAAGTATTTTTGCAGATGTGATAATCATAAAAATCATTTGATCATTAATTTTATGTCCAATAATAAAACAGACTTTCCCTTTAATTAAATCACCCTAAATTCCATCAAAGCCCTTGTCCCTCGTAACGGTGTCGGCATCCTTTATGGAAACGTATGACAAGAAATCTAAAAAAACCACGTCACCCTTTAGTTATCAGCCACTAGGACCCACACGCTGGAGAAGGAAACATAATATATTGATGTGTACGGATGGAACTCATTTTCCAACTCATCATATGTGGAAACCCATAACATTCAATTCTCTCTCATGGACTACACAATTGGTCTCATTTCCACCTCATCATGTATGTGGGCTCCACAGCATTCAGATTTGCCTACGCATTGGACCTACGCAATTGGTCTCATTTCAACCTCCATCATACATGTAAGGCTCCACAACATTCAATTCGTCTTCTTTTTTGGTTTGTTAGTTTTTCTTTTTATCTTCCACATTGACTTGTTAATTCAATTGTGTCTCCCAGTTTATATATTAAATAAAATAAAATATATGTAAACATTTCAAATCTATTCCAAACTTTTTAAGTTGTTAAAATTAGAAATATTATTTTATAAAACTAATTATAAAAAATAAAAAATAGTTTATCATATTTTATCTCTTTATTTTATCAATTTAATTAAGCCCACATGTATTAGAAATGCAAACGTCCCAAAAAGAAAAGGTGAAATTCAAATCGAAATTAGGACAATTTACCATATTCTAACAAAATATTTGATTGCAAAAAAAATTAATTATATTTTATCCAGCTTGAATTTTGTCATTTAATTCCTCGTATTAAAAAAAAATCCATAGTCTATTTTAACTTTGTCAAATAGATTAACTCTTCCCAATATTGGATTAAATGTTGATGATGTAGTTTAAAATTTCATCAAATACTTTTGATGAATGAATAGAAAACTGTTATAATAAAAAAAAATATATCTAGAAGAAATTTCAAGTTGATTAATTGAAACTTTTGAAAACTAAATAAATTTAATCCGTTATTTCTCAAATTTATTACAATTTTAACATTTTATACTTTCCCAATAATGTTATTTTTATATATTGGAAAATACGAGGGGCTAAAAATAAATAAATTTCGTTTGAAGTAATAATTATTAAATTTAGTCAAATAATTCAATTGGAATTATATTCTCATAATCGCGTAATATTTCTACCGTTGGCTCTGCTTTGATTCCTTTCCATTAAAACTATCCAAGCTTTTGAATTTCGTAATGCTTAGAAGTTGTAATGACAACGTGTCTATATAAATTCAACATTTGTTGAAGCTTATCTTTTCCAGTTTTGATATATTATATGAAACATGTAGGTCATCCCATTAGAATAATAAGTAACCTTAAACACCATTCACATTCGATGTCTCGAAAAATATAAAATTACGACATCTGAAATTAAATGAGAATTTAGCAAGTATTTAGATTTAGCGTAGCGATTATAACGGTGAAGTCAGTTTAAACCATTCGAGATCTGAAAAAATTAGGGTTTTCCGCGAAATTCTTTGTTTCACCTTTTTTTAGAAAAATTAGATTTTAGGGTTTATAATCCACATATATTTATTTTAATTTAAATAACGGTGAGTGGTAATGTGACTCAGCTACGAATTCACTCTTTTAAAGTATTTTTCCATATGATATGTGATAATCCACAAAATCATTTCATCATTTATGTCTAATAATACTTCTAAGTGTAAAACCATTGGATCCCACACGTTGAGTAGGGAAACATAATATGAACGTGTACGTGTGGAACCACGTAATTGGCCACACACATGTAGCATTTTCCACCTCAACTTACATGTGGGCTCCACAACATTCAATTCACTTTTTTTTTTATTTGTCATTTTTCTCTTGTTATCTTCCACGTTGTCTTGTAATTCAATTGTGACTTGTTATTCTACAAAAAATTGTCATTTTCTCTCGATTTTCTTTCTTAATTGTTAATCTTTCTTAAATAATGTCTGGAGTATCTATTAATAAATTATTAATTTAAAAAAATGAAAATATCTAAAATTATTAATTTATTAAAATAAAATATCTTCATGAAATTATTATTCTACATCTCTTTCTCTAAATCTATTTTATCGGATTATGACGTGATCGTTAATATGTTATAAAAATAGAGCTAGAGATATTATTAATCAATTGTTAATTTTTAAAAAAATTGAAAATATCTAAAATTATTAATTTCCTAAAAATAAAAAATCTTCCTTATCTTTTGAAGTGAAAAATACGAAATATCTATTAAGTCCATAGGAAAAAAAGTGGATGAAATGATTTGAAATTTACAAGAGAAAGTGTAGAGAGTTTAATAAGAAAAATTAGCCGTTGGTGAGAGAGACTGAGGGATAACTCATCCAATAATAATAATAATTATTATTATAATAATAAATAAATGAAAATAATAATATATTGCAGAACCTCGCCCGACATTTAAGCCAAACTGGCCTCTCCACGTCCACAAAGTGTCGCAGAACGAACGAAAAATCGAATATATCGAACATATATCGCAAAATGTCAAATTTGTCGGTAAGTCTGGAAATACAGTTTCTTGCGATCGAGAAAGTCGAGTGATGAAAATCGATCGTCAGCGCATATTTACGTGAAATATTGGAAATTTTAGATATTCGACGAAATATCGAGTATATCTGTATTTTCGCGTGTCTTTGAAATTTACGGAAAAATATAGATAAAATATCGATAAATATGAGTTTATCGAGTGGCCTCGGAGGGATATATCGGTAAAATATCGAAAATATCGCTAGATAGATCAGTTATTACTCTTAAATCGAATCAAACGGTTGAAGCCATCCCATGATGGTTTTACAGTTATTAAGTATTTTATTTCCGAAAAATTACATAAATACCTAAATCCTCTGATTTACAAAGCTTCGATATCTGGCATCAAAACTATTTGACTCAAATTTTTTTTTTTTTGTGATTGCTCTGATATTTTTAAAGATCTTGTTATGAATATTATCTTGTCGAAGATAGGATCGCTAATCCGAATGATGTATTGGAGCAGCGCCGGTGCTTACGTTTTGGTTTTAAATATTATTGTAGCGTAGTTTACCGATAAATTATAATGAATATCGTTTTCAGCAAGTGTATATTTGTTTATTTATGTCTTTTTTATAGTTCAATAAAATATTTTCATAAATTTCAAAGTATTTTTATTAATTTTTGTTTTATCGATATTTACCGATATTTTCGATATGACCCGAATCATAGTAGCAAAATATCCCAATTGATCAAGGCCCATCCTAAAATAAAAATTATTCCTTATCTTTTGAAGTGAAAAATACGAAAAGACCAAGTCAAGCGTAGGACAAAAAATATCGTTTTTATATACTCTTTTCTTTTAGGTTATTAATCTTTTTTAAGTAAGGATAAATGATTTTTTGTCAATCTTGTACTCCAATCGGCTCATCTTTTTTATCAATACATTTTTTGAATAAAATATTTATTCAACAAAAAAACAAATCAAGTATAATCAGGTCATCAATATGTTTCAAAAATAAGTCATAGGTATTTATTAATAAATTATTAATTTAAAAAAATTAAAAATATCTAAAATTGTGTATAGATTGATTAATTTCTTAAAATAAAATATCTTCATGAAATTACCATTCACATATCTATCTTTCAATCTATTTTTTATTAGAGCTAGAAATATTATTAATCAACTGTTAATTTAAAAAAAAATGAAAATATCTAAAATTATTAATTTCCTAAAATAAAATCTTGCTTTTATCTTTTGAAGTAGAAAAATACGAAATATCACAAGTCAAGTCCATTGGAAAAAAAATGAAAACTGAAATGATTTTAAAATTTATAGAGAGAAAGTATAAAAGAGTTTAATAAGAAAAATTAGCCGTTGGTGAGAGAGACTGAGGGACAACTCATCCAATAATAATAATAATGATTTTAATTATAATAATAAATAAATGAAAATAATAACATATTCAAAAGCCTAAAGCCTTCAAAGCGGCAAGCAAACGCGGAATATTTCTCAAAACTACGTCGTTTTAGTCTTTCCTTTGCTGCTCATCTCGAAAATTCCTTGGTCATATTTGGCGATCCCAATGTTTTCTTTGTACAGTGATTCAGGTGGTGATAGAATTTTTTTGAATTTTTTTGGCTTAATTTTTTTTCATCATTTTATGGTTTTTGAAGGAAAGGTATCGGTTTTTTTTAAAAAAAAATTAGATCTGTTGTTCGATGGTTGACGCTTGTGTTGGATTCTCTGCGATTGAGTGATCTGTTTCTTTCCCCTTCCAGAATTCAGATATTGTGAAATTTTTATTTTTCGGAGGTGGACAATATTTGAATTGATTGATGTTGTTTTTGGGTGCTGGGAATATCGAACGAAGAAAGGAAACGAAAGGAAAATAATATTTTTGAATTTTTTTTTTATTTGTTGTGTTGGGGTTGTCGACTCAATTCAGTAGATTCGTTGTGGGAGGATTATGGGTTTGATGTGTTCATGAAAGAATTTTGATGGGTTTTGAACGAAGAAAGGAAACGAAAGGAAAATAATATTTTTGAATTTTTTTTTTTATTTGTTGTGTTGGGGTTGTCGACTCAATTCAGTAGATTCGTTGTGGGAGGATTATGGGTTTGATGTGTTCATGAAAGAATTTTGATGGGTTTTGGTGATTGAATTGATTTTCCTTTTGTTTGTCTTGCATTTCGCAGAAGCAATCAGACAGAAAATGAATGTCTTTAATGGAAGTGAAGTGATCAATTTGAGTCATTTTACCATCAATCTTGGTGAAATAGTGTTTCTTGTGAACGAGGATGTTTCTTGCATTCAAAAACACCCATTTAGGAATTTCAGAATTGAGTGTGGATCTGAGCTTCATTCATAAGCTACATAAATTCAGAATTGGGGAAATGTTTTCTTTATTGCTGATGTAAGAAGATTCAGAAGTTTTTAGCTAAGGTGGCATACCAAATTCATTTTATACGCTGTGGAGAACATGCCTATTTCTGTATATTTGAATGTGATATATTTAGAAAGTCTCTTTGATAATCTTTGGATACGCCCATTACATATATGTATTTGAATTTAGCAGTATTTTCCTTCATTCAAAGAGTAGATGTATTTGTGTGTGTAATTTAAGGATTTCCATTACATGTATGCTTGAATGTTGATATTTAGTCTAATTTTAGGAACTAAATGTCCCATTTCAATGTACTGATTTTGACTTGGATTAGGCAATTTGCAAAAAATGGAATTTCTTGTTTTGGGTTATTTTTATGGAGTATATTATATACCCTATGTTTGGACTATGAAGACTAGGTCCTTTGTGTTTATTTGATGTAGGTGGAGGTGTTTCTCATTCTTTTACCTGCTCCGGTTCAATGGTAGTTTGAATTGATGTGCAATGCAGAGATCACGTAGAGCTCTTCTGCAACGAAGAGCTTTAGAGAAAACTATCATCGGGCAGAGTCGGTTGTATAAGGTTTCATTGTCTTTGGTGTTTCTGTTGTGGGGCCTTGTCTTTCTTAGTTTATGGATCAGTCATGGCGATGGATACGGAGGTGAGTCTCCATTTGAATTCCTTTTGTGTTACTGTTATTCTGGAATATTGTTTGAATGTATACCAATCAAATCGAAGCCACTTTTTCCTATAATGTTATATTGGTCCATACATTTTGAGTTCCTATACTTCAAGCTGTATGCGTATTTATGTAATCAAATTTGATTCCTCTGCTTAGCATTTCACATATAAGACCATTGTTCGTCTCTCAGTTGATCATCCTATGTTGTAGATAAGGCTGGATCAGTTCATCAAAATTCATAAAACCGACCAATTTTGTGTTTGGACCTGTGTGATAATGAATTGAAGTACTGCTTGAGCAATTGCTTCTACACTGTGAGGAAACTTACCTACTATTCTGTAGTTCTGATTATGAGGAAAGAGAGAACTGTTTAGCATGTCATAATACGATTCAAAATTTTGAATAGAACTAGAGCTGCTTTGGAATTTGTCGTGTGTTCATATCTTCTCTCACTAGAAACTCTATATCTTTTCTTTGGATTTAAGTGAATATTTGGGCATTTCTAGAGCACAGTTCTTTTAAATTTAGTCTAAGTTCAAGAGAGCGCTATCTTAATTTTTAAGAATTTATTATCTTTATGCGATAGTTTCTTACTAGCTGCATGGTTTTAGATGGATCTGATGCAGCTCCCATTGGAATATCAACTTGGGATGAAGCAAAGCAGGGCCTTAATCGAGATTCTTGTTCTATTGAACAACATTCTTTGGTAGAAACGAATTCTGACAATTCTTATGAGGGTTCAAGTAAGCGAAACTAAAGATTTCACCAAACGAAAATGTAAAATCTGTCTTGCCTGAAGAGGTGCCTGCAAATTGGAGAAATCAGTTCAGATGCAAAATCTAGAAAAGGATAACGTAAAGCATGACAGATTATCCCGCACTGTCCCACCAGACCTCGATGAATTCAAGAGCAAAGCAATTAGTTCTAAAAGTAAATCCGCAACTGGTCAGGCCGGAAATGTCATACATAGAGTAGAGCCTGGTGGTGCGGAATACAATTATGCTTCCGCTTCAAAGGGAACAAAAGTCTTGGCTTCTTACAAGGAATCGAAGGATGCCTCAAATATTTTAGGCAAAGACAAGGATAAGTACCTTAGAAATCCCTGTTCTGCTGAAGAGAAATTTGTCGTGATCGAGCTTTCAGAAGAAACCTTGGTGGTCACCATTGAAATTGCAAATTCTGAGCATTACTCTTCTAATCCAAAAGAGATTGAGTTGCTGGGCAGTTTGGTTTTCCAACTGATGATGGGTCAAGCTCGGAAATTTTACTGCTGCAAATGTGAAGCATGCTCAGAGGTTTGCTCTTGACGAGCCAAAATGGGTGCGATATCTGAAGTTGAATCTACTCAGCCATTATGGTACAGAATTCTATTGCACGCTAAGTGTCGTGGAAGTGTATGGAGTGGATGCAGTTGAGCGAATGCTCGAGGATTTGATATCCGTTCAAGAGAATCCATTTGTACCTGAGGAAATTACTGCTGAGAAAAAATCAGTTCCTTCCCAGCCAGAGCCGGCTGAGGGTAGCGATCTGTATCAGAAACTTGTTAGTGAAACAGAATCTGATCCTCTACTTGAAAAACCCGAGCCTAGTAAAACTAACATGCCGGATACAGTTGAAGAAATTCGTCATCAACAGGTTGGAAGGATGCCTGGAGACACCGTTCTCAAGATCCTGATGCAAAAAGTTCGATCGCTGGATTTGAGTTTGTCAGTTTTGGAGCGATACCTGGAGGATTTGAACTCCAGATATGGTAACATATTTAAAGAGTTTGACAAAGAAATTGAGGAGAAAGATATTCTTTTGGAGAATATAAGATCAGACATAAAGAGCTTCCTTGATAGCAAGGAGACAATTGTATGTGAATCACTGCATTTTCATTTTTTTTTTTTTTTTTTTCGACTTTATTTATTTAAGGCGATCCTTTTTAACTCCCTCTGACGTCTCGTGTTCTTGCAGATCAAGATGTCAGTGATCTTATTTCATGGAAATCCCTTGTTTCCATGCAGTTGGATAATCTAGTCAGGGACAATGCTCTTCTCAGGTCATTTTCCTTCACTATATACATTTTATCATTTACTCTTTTAGTTTTACATAAGGAGAGTGCCTGATGACTTTACGGCTCTGTTTGGAACCCAGAAAATAATAAGGAAAGAAAATATAGAAGAAAAGTGGAAGGAAAGAAAAAATGGAGGAAAATAAAAAATAGGTTTAAGCAAGCTTAATAAATTAATTCTATATGTTTATTTAACCTCATATTATTAGTTTTATCTATTATATAAGAATTTAAAAAATGTTAAAATATATAAAATTTTAAGGAATTTTGATTATGTTTATTTTAACATATTTTCCGCGTGAGATCGAAGCATTAGAGAAAATGTTTTTTTTTAGTATTTTTTTTCCTTAGTACTTTCCCGGTTCCAAATGGAGCCTAAACTTTTCCTTGAGTGGGGAAATTTCTTAGATAAGAAAATTTATAAGCCTGTTGTCTGAATAATAGATAAGTGATTTTTGCCACCATGTGGGTGTTTTGGCCTCATAACTTTTCAATACATAGAAGTACATAGTCTTCAACATTAGGCAAAATGACTTTTTGTTTTTTTGTTTTTCTTGTTATTGTCTTTTTCTGTTGGGGTTGTCTTTTATGGGACTTTAAATTCTAAGCTCTGTTTAGAACCCGAAAAGTCCTAGAGAAAGAAAAATATATAAAGAAAATGATCTAGTGTTAAGCAATGAGCTCTCACTAAAGGCAGGGTTTAGCGGATTTGGAGTTCGATATGAATATCGCGTTCTTAACGATTTGCTTATCATCATATGTCGGGTTTTTGGGTAAGATATGATATCATGTTAAATGATTATTCTCACAAGGCTGGCGTGCTTAATATTGAGTTGATATGAATATCATGCTTCTTAACAGTTGCTTATCATCATATGTCAGGTTTTTGGGTAACTAGTCTGTGTTAAGCAATCAATTCTCTCACTGGGCAGCGTATAAGATTTAGGTTCGGCTGAATATAAATGCTTCTTGTAGTTCACGCATAAATGCGTATGTTGGAGTTTTTGGGTAGCTATGATACCATATTAAACAACCAACTCTCTTACAAGGCTCGACATGTATGATTTGGATTGATATGAACTCTCATCTTTAGCGATTCTTTATCATCATGTCGGGTTTTGGATAGCTCTCTACTGTATTAAGCAATAGAATTTCTCACCAAAGCTATCGAGTTTGTAACATTTGGATTGAATATGAATATCGTCTTATGATTCACGCATAATCATATGTCGGGTTTTTGGGTAAGCTGTAATACCATATTAAACAACCAACTCTCTCCTAAAACCTCGAGCTTATAGGATTTGAGTTCAATATGAATATCATGCTTCTTAACAGTCACTTATCATCAGATGTCGGGTTTTTGGATGCTAATTTTTGCAATTAACTTGCAGAGCGGAGGTCGAAAAGGTTCGGGAGAACCAAACACAGATGGAGAATAAGGGTATTGCAGTATTTTTCATATGCCTAAGCTTCGGATTCTGGGCATTTGCGAGGCTAATAGTAGATATGATGTTGAGTTTTTACAGGGCGGTTAGTGTTAATAATAATAATAATAATAGATCAGATAAATCCAGGAATTTTTGTGGAATGAGCTCTTCCTGGATGTTCATGCTATTGAGCTGTAGCATTGTTATTTTTATCCTCATATTATAATAATTATGGTAATATCTATATATATATATATATATATATAACTATTTATCAATTTTTCTCAGCTTTATTTATAAAATTATGTGACTGATTTTGGATAATTATGGTTTGGAATTTTGGGGTGGGTTTGGACTATCTTTGAGAATGATTTTGGATGTAAGGTTTTTATGCTTTATCACATATCTACATTTATGTGAAATATTTTCATTGGAAATGCTTCTGTGATGGGTGAATTGGTATTTAGATATAAGCAATGTTTTAAAAATCGGATCGATCGATTGGCTATTATTTTTATTTGGTTTTAGCTATTAGACTATACGATTCAGACGGTTTACATCAATCGGGCGTATCTCGTCCCTCTGCAATTTAGGTTCCAAAGCGAATTAAAAGGTCTTATGTCAGAAATTTGGTAATATATATAAATTATATATTTATGACGTTAACTGATTAAGCATGATTTGATCATTGATCCGATTATTGAACTGTGAGCTAGTAGTTTTTCCTCTTTGCAATCACTGATCTGGTTTTTAAAACATTAAATAATTTGGATATAAGTCCAGGACTTTGTTGGGGAGGAGTCTTAAAAATACTTTTGAAAAAAAATAAAAGTTTGATAAAGTTAAAGAAATACTTTCAAAACTTCGAAAAATCAGTTAATAATAATTTAATAGTGTTTCATGGATAAACATTTGGTGAATAGTTTTTCTTTCTTTTTTTTCCTTTGAAGGGAAAGATTTTTCTTTAAAATTATTGTCCATGCCCCGAATAATAATATTATATTGAATCCGATGAAATTTAAATTATAAAAAAAATGTTTTGGTAACATTCTCAAACATATAATTAATGTTTTTTTTTGGTCGGGGAGGGGGCAACCCCTCACAAGCTTAAAACACTACGACTTGTAATTCTCCTTGGTCGCTGCTTGCCTCCTTTGCAAAGAACAACCAAGTGCTTTGTATTTTATGGGTATGCTTCTTTCGAGTCACGATAATGTTCTCAAATGGATTATGATTCTGTTTCAGTTGTGTACTGAGTTCTACGAGGGTGCCAAGGTGATTATTTTTTCTTTCGTATTTGCTTAGAAATGCTGTATTACCCAGTAGCCCGATGTTTCGTCTCAACTGTTGCCCTCATTGGCCCTCATGTTTCCCTCGTCTTTTTTGTTGTCCCTTTTCGTCTTCCCTCCCGTTAGTCACGTTATGCATGAGTGTTTTCTGATTAGGAATTAGATATTCTGAATGCGTCTAATCGCAGCGAGCATTAGGCCTTTTAGTTTACTCTCTTATTTTGCGTGATATATGGGTGATTTCCTCCTCCTTATAGAAGATTATGTCAGCCTCCCTTTCCTCATTCAAGTCTTGTGGGATCTCTTCCTCATTTGTTGGCTTGATAGCATCAAAACGGGATACCCTTTCATTTGAAGTCTGATTTTCCATAGGTTGCCTTTGAGTCCTTGCTCTTCTGCCTTTCTCATGCCCCTCACATCTCATGAAGGTTTTGACTATTTGATGTGTGAACTCTGTTGGTGCTGGCATCCTGGCCCTTAGTTTTGATATGGGTTCATTAAGGGGATCTGGGCGATTCCTTTTAGGACACTTTACTTGTTCGTTACTAGAGTTGTCATCTTCCCTGTTACATGCCCTGATTCCTTCGGAATGACATTCACCCTTCTAGTGATTGAATGCATACAACTAAACACACTAGGTAGATATCTTCATATTCAATTTTTCTTGCCTTGCGCCTGAGTTGAAACATAGAAATAATCATGGCTTTTCCAAATAAATTTCTATGCACATACGAGCAAAATGACCCCTTTGAGACCAAGGATGTGGCTTCATCAAATTTGACAAGTTTACCGATCTTATCTCCAACTTTCATGAGAAAGCTCCTATCATAATACTCTATGGGTAGACATGGAAGTCCATACCCAAGCCACGAGAAGGAGTTTTAGGCCGTTTGATCATTGTATATTTTCGAATCATATTCCTCCATTGCAACAATCTTTACCAAAAACCAAGCTATCCATCCACTACCAAGTCTATTTACTTTGGGTTCCACAATGATGTAATTTTCATGAGTTTGTAACCTATAGATCTGCCCAAAAGTTTTATAATCAACGTTTTTCTCCATGGCTTCCCGATTTTACCTTTCTCCACCTTTGGGAGTCGTAGCTTCAGGCAATAGGGGTCCTCATCTTCTTTCAGTTCATCCTCTTCGTCATTTGAGACCCAATCATCTATATCATTCTCAACATTGTTGGCTTGTAGTCCCATTAGTTTGTCCTTGAAAGAGAGATGGACTTGTTCCTTCCCGGAATGAGAGAGAACGTTCACTTCCTCCTTGATTCTTTTGTTGCTTTGGTGAAGGCCTTCTTCTTCGTCCGATTTTGTAGGGAATATTCAGTTTCAACTTCCATGATCGAGATGAGGGAACTCGCAAGGAGGCAGCTTTCAAACATATAATATGATTTCTTAAAAAATACGTGATATGATTTTATTTTTTATTTTTTTTGGAAAAGAAAATTCACCTATGCTTAAGAATAATCTAAATGGTAGTCTGAAATTTTGATAGTGATTTTCAAAGATCGTACCAAAAATTTTCCAAACCTAACTTAAAAAACAAAACTGCAATACAAGTTCCTCTGGGCCAAAACTGCAATACAAGGGGAAAAGGCCTTTGACCTCGCGTTTGTATCGATATTGACATGGAGTTAATAAAGCTAGTCGTCAAGTCTTACGTCAGTCGAGTTAAATGTCATGTCTTTATTTCATTGATTTATAAGCTGTCGAGTTTTAATATTTATTAATCGAGTCAATTTAAATTATGTCGTTTATTTATTTTAATTGATTGAGCTTTTTGTCGGTGAGTTTGAATAGGCACCAGTGTACTGGAATCGAGTTTCAAACATTCGAAAGTTCGAGTTTTTTAATCAAATTGAGCTTAAGCTTGGCTCTATGTCAGTGACTCAGCTCCGCTAGACACAGTAATATGGGTTGTTTCGATGAAGTCAGCCAGCCTCTAGTCGAGACTTTTGGAGGGTTGAATTTATAAAATTTAAGGCTTGAAAATAAAAGCGTCAGGTGTGACTTGTTTGGCACATGGCGTAATGGTTTTGTCAGGGATTGGCCCAGGTGCTTCCAAAATCTTTATTTAATTTTTTTAAATGCTTCAAACAGTAATTGAAATTTTAAAATTAAATCATAAATTGATATTTTGAGCTTGCATGGGTCAGTCTCTGCTTTTGTAGTATAGAGAGTATAGGGGTTTTAAAATTTGTGTATTACTAATATTATTATTATTATTATTATTATTATTATATATGATTAACATATATTAAACTTTGTTTTTTTTAACTATTTTATTTTCATTTTCATTTATCTCATTAATTCTATTTTAAATATTTATAATTACATATTTTTGTATTTATCCTTTAAATTTTGTTGAATCATATATGTTTTTTTAATAAAAATGAAGTTGTAGTAGTTTATAAATTAAATTAAATTATCATTATATTTTAAATAATTTTATTACTTAAATTAGTGTTATTGTTATTTTTAAAATCATTAACAAAATATGTATACTTATTTCTTTCCTAATATGATTATATCTTCTAGCAAAATGAATTTTCAAAACAAATAGGATATTTCATTATTATAATATTGAAATGCATTTTTAAAAAAAAATTATTTCGATTCAAATATAAATGAAATTTATATTGTTAGCATTGTAAATTTTAAATTAATAGATGATGATAATGGCTGTGCGGCCGTCGAGGATGTCTGTCGTTACAATGTAAGTCACGTGTTATTAGTGGATATAATGAGAACGAGGATGAAGATTAGAGTCATAAGATATTTCATTTGATAATTTTTAAAAAAAAATTTGAAAATGTTATTAAGTTGTTATTTTATTATTTTTGTCTAGTTAGTTTTATAATTTGATTACAACAGTGTTATAACATTATTTATTTATTTAAGTTTGTTTATCATTGTTATATTGTTTAGACTCAATTATTTTATATATTAATTATTATTATGTTTTATATATTAATAATTTTTATTTGAAAAAATGATATAATTTTAAAAAAAAAAAAAAAATTTTAACATTTTTAAGATTTTAATCCGTATTATACTGATCAAAAGCTAACCCAAATCAAAATTATTCAAATTGAGCTAACCTGTTTTGACCCACAGTCTAAATGAGATGACCCGTTTACCGGCTCTAATTTTCACCCCTAATATTGACATTATTATATTCTCCTATATTTTTAAAAAAGCCAAATCAAACTGCCTTCATATCTATCAACATTTTCTCCATATGCTGGATTTTCCACCTGTCCTGTTTCAACATCAATAGAATAACTGAACACTTAAAATACCAACCACTCCATGGTATGGCTATAAAACCTTATATCAATCATAAACTAAACGAGATTATCATCAACATACCAAGAATCTAAACTCCCCAGGAGTAACAACCATTAAGTATTCGGTGGGCTATTAAATGGGTGTGTCCCGCCTTCTAAGAGGCCATAATCCAATTGTTAAAATGAAATGAGAATGAAATACTTGCAAATTACATCTCTAGCTTCCAAAAATGAGTGAAACCCCAAAAACAAAAAAAGGAAAGAAAACCTCCCAAAGAAAAATATTGAATAGAGGAATATAATGATAAAATGGATTTCAAGTAAGCCTTGAATCCAATGTGAGCACATCACGAGAAAAAAAACCGACCAGTATCATATCCTTCTATAGTACACAACCACCTTGTTTTGCTCTCTCTCCCTCTGTTTATATATTCTGTGTAAGAATCTGAGCTTGACCAAATGCTGGGAATCATGAAGCAGATCTTCGGCCACAAGGAATGTGCTGGATATTATATGAATGGTCAAAACGATCGGTCCGACATCTAAAAAAATTTGTAACCTGAGGAACCGGACTGCGGCGGTGCAGGTGGGCGCCGATTGGGAGTTCGGCGGCTGGAGTTCGAGCCAGAGCCGGCATCACCGTTCTGTGCTGGGTCACTGTAATGGCGACTGTGGCCGTTCGATCCAGACCGGGATAAGTCAGAGCTGTAGTCAACAGGTCCGTTGGCTGCAGCATCAAATGCTGATCTCCAGTCATCATTGGATAGACCACTGGTTCTTGGGCTTGGGCTTGGGCTTGGGCTTTCTGTAAACCGATAAGTCAAACCCAAATTTTCAGAATTTCAAATAGGGGGAATTTGAAACTCATCGTGGAGAACTAGAAATTTTTGCAGTTTAAACAAATATTTTAAAAACCAGACCGAACCAATCGGTTGGACTGTGAACCGGAAAACAAAACTGATTTGGTTTAAATGAACCGATCAAACCAGTATTGAACCGGTTGAACCAAACAATCAATTTATAATTACGGTTCGACCATCGGTTCAACCAATAAACTCTGAACTGATAACTTTTCCAATTCAATCACTAATTCGGTGTTAAAAACATTGGTTTAAAAAGCGATCCGGAAAAGATGAAAATTCATGGTGTTGGTGCAGAACTTATCATGGAGAACTAGAAATTTTAGCAGTTTAAACCAATGTAATCGGCAACAAAACCGATCCGGTTTAAAAGAAACTGGTATTGAACCAGTCAAACTGGTTAAACCAATCGTTGAACCGATCGAACCGTGAATCGATAACTTTTCCAGTTCGGTCACCGGTCCAGTTTTTAAAACATGTATAGGAAAAAAAAAAGTTCATTTCATACCTGATCCACCAACTCCATTTGACCAACTGGAGGAAGCAGCGGCGGCCCGGTTATCATGAATGCTGAGTTGGCGTGTTAGTTTTGAAAGGAGGGAGGACTGTTTCTGGTATCGCTCCCTCCTACCCTTCACATTGTGATCCTCTTGAAGGAGATCTTCGATCCTTGCTGTGCTTTGTGCACTATATCCAGACAAACACAAAGAAAATGTGAAAATATTTTCTCGAACATTATAATAAAACAAGACTCTCTGTTTGATGAATCTGTCAGTGCAGTGTTCATGTCACCGCCATAGATGGGAGAGCAAAAAAAAGGCAGACTCTCAGGCCTGCCTAGTGCATATACTAAAAAAAGGGAAATAAAAAAGGGAACAAGAACAAGAAAAATAAGGATAACATGTTGGGTTCCCTGTTTTTGAACAAGAACAAGGAAAATAAAATTCATGTTTTTGTCAACTGTTTTCTATTCTCAAAAACAAGGAGAACAAGAAAAATAGGGAGAACACATTTGGTTCCCTTTTTTTTTTTTTGGTTCTAAAAAACGCAAAAACCACTATATTTAGGGAACAAGAACATTTTTTAGAGAAACACCATTTTGGTTTCAAAAACTGTTTACAAGAACAGGAACCAAACAAGAAGTAAAGGATGAGTTCAGGCATCTTTTACCTGATTGAGCTGTACAACTGATTTAGCATGTCTTCCTTAGCTTTCTCTACTTGGCAAAGAACAACTGCCTGCACAACCAATCAATCACACACATTCAAGCATTTGTAAGTGATCAGATAAGAAAGAAAAAAGAAAAAGAAAGAGAAGTCAGACAAAAAGGCTTCTTACTTTAGGGACATTAGCAGCCAGACTGTTTAAAACTGCTTCGACATAACCACGCACTTCTTGAGACATCCATCTAAGTTCTTCTTCTGGATCAGCAGGTCTTCTGACCATTGTATCCTGAAAAGCGATTTCGGGTCAACAATCATACAAGGAACCCATGATATAAGGAAACTAAACGCCTTATGTGAGGCACAACAAAGAAGAGAGATTTTTCAATATGAGCATCCGTGTCAAAGAGAAACAGCAGTCCCAAACCAACGACATTTCAAGGGATTTTAGCATTTAAGCACAATTCACAATGCTGAAGTATAGACACTAAAAGAGATAGCAGGCAGAAGGCACAAGTGAATAAGGGCTTGTTTGGTTCCAGCTTTTGAAAACCGTTTTCTGTTCTAAAAAACAAAGAGAGCAAGGAAAACAGGAGAACACGTTTAGTTCCACAGTTTTTTTTGTTCTGAAAAAACACAAAGAACACAAGAAATACTAAGGGCCTGTTTGTTTACTATTTTTGAAAACTGTTTTCTGTTCTCAAAAATAAGGAGAACAAGAAAAACAGGGAAAACATGTTTAATTTCCTTTTTTTCTGAAAAACATAAAAAAAACACTAAATTTAAACAACAAAGAAGAGTTTTCAAAAAACACATTTTTGGTGTTCTTTGTGTTTTCAAAAACTGTTCTCAAGTACAGTTTTCAAAAACAGGAACCAAACAGACCTAAATTCAATAACAATAACAGTTTTTAGAGAACACCAAAACACCATTTTGGTGTTCCCTGTTTTCAAAAAGTGTTTTCAAAAAATGTTTTCAATAACAGTTTTCCAAAACAGGAACCAAACAGGCCCTAAATAACTCACCAGGGAACCATCAGAAAGACTTTGCCGCATGGTAGGAGGACCACCTTCAGAGGATGCCCCTTTCGTTTGTCCCCCTTTGGAAGGTTGAATAACATTGCTTAATTTGTTCATCCATTCAATTTTATCTGCCATGCTCTCAGCCTTAAGCACTACAGCACTGTGAGCTGCAAGATTAATCAAAATTTTGTTTTATGGAGAATCGTAACTCAAAACCAAAAACCAGAGGACCATTGACCTAAGTAAAACAGAATGAACTAGGACCAGAACAAACCTTTCAAAACTGTTTTATATGGAACCTTGCTCGTTATCTTAAATACAAGACTGGTGTTGTTTCCTGAATCAGGCCCATTTGCCTTCTTGTCCTTCGAACTTTTCCGGGGAGCTTCTTCCTCATCTGGAACCTCTTCTATGTTACATTCCTACACAGCAAATCAATGAAATGAAGGCATGTTTAATAACTTGCACAGAAATCCAAAAGTTCAATAACAATCCATGTAAAAGCAGGAATTAATTTTTATTGGTCATAATATAATCTTTATCATCAAAACACAGTAGTTACAAAGGCAATGCGAAATAAATCAAAATTATTTGAACACTCTTTTCCTATTGAAAATAAAAGCCAGCATACAGTGTATCACAATTTGTTTTGATTTGTCCCTAGTCTTTGGATAAGTGAAGTTATGACTCAATTTTGAGAAATGTTTAGAAAGACTGTTCCCCTATTTAAAATAGGGACAAGTCCCAAATTTGTAAATGTAGATAAATATAACTTTAGAGCCTGTTCGGTTCCTATTTTTGAAAATTGTTCTTGAGAACGGTTTTCGAAAACACAAAGAACACCAAAAAGGTGTTCTCTGAAAACTCTTCTTCGACTTTAAATTTTGTGTTTTTTATGTTTTTCAGAAAAAAAAAAAAAACTGGAAATCAAACATGCTTTCCCAGTTTTCCTTGTTTTTGAGAACAGAAAATAGTTTTCAAAAACAGAAACCAAACAAGCCCTTAGTATCTAGTAACTTTTTCAAGGAATCAGTATGGTGCCATGGCTCAACATACATAAAAAATAAATTTTTGTTAGTAAGATATATTTAGAGGAAAGAAGTCAGGTGGGGAAGGGATCAAAACAAACCTTTAGAGAAAGGAAAAAAGAAAAAAGAAAACAAACAAACAATTGAGGAAGAAACTTTTCCATCAAATTCATTTTGGCAGTGACAGATGGCTAAATGGAGTAGATATAGAGATTTGCAATCTTCTTGGGCATACATACAAAACCATATGCATGCTCAGATATATTATTATCATCCAATATAAACCCAACTTTGCTCTTAAACATTTACAACGGTTAAGATTTTGGTCAAACAAACAAAAGGACCAAAATTTCTGGTTATCAGTATTTTATTACAAATTTACAATCCATACCTCTAAAGTGATGACACCACGGAAATGCCTTTCCTCTTGCTTTTTGGTGTAACCAAGCTGCAAAATAAAAAGACAACCATATTGATGAAACGAGGCACCATCATTTTTAAATTCAATGATAACTTTTCTGGAGAGAAAACAGTGCAGAGGACCAATGAAAGAATACAAAAAGGGTGCATCCAGCTATGAACTGATACTGTACTAACCTTGCCAGACCTTTCATTCAAAACAAACCATCGCCTGCTCCATCCATTAGTTTTTTGACTTCTCTTCAATAGAAAGCCTGTATGTATGAAGTAAAAGGTTGGAGAGAGAGAGAGAGAGGAATATGTTGATACAGAAGAAGATGCACAATAGATGGTGTCATACATGTAAGGTGACTTCAGATATCCTTGGAAGCTTGATAATGTGATAGAAAGATTCAAGAATTGGCTACAAGTTTATATACACAGATTGTATATTATAAAACAGATTTTATTCTACATTATGTTCCTTAGAAATATATAGTTGTACCTGTAAGAATCAAGTTCTGCACATGCCTGTATACCCAGCCTCCACAACAAATATTAAAAAAGGAATCTATATGGCTCAAGCCATCACCTGCCATAACACAATTAATTCTTATACAAATTGCAGTTTCACAGGAACAATGCAAAGGAGACACTAAATCCTTATGAAATAGGGAGGGAACTAGATGAAGGAACAACCCCCACAGATTTTATAATCTGAGACCTTGAACTATTGGGGTCTTTGATGCTATGAAAAATTATTGCAATTCTAGTAGGGGTCTAGCCATATTATACAGGGAAACACGCCCCCAACAAAACACAGAACTAATGATCTTATAAAAGGAGTGTTAAAACCACTAGCCTAACAAGGGGCTGTACAGAAGCATACCTGCTGTGATTTCACCACCAGGACCAGCTGTCTTCAAAGCTGAGCCCTCTTGTGTTTCTTTTTCTGACTGACCAGATTTATCCTTCATTGATTTCAAACTTCCTCCGGTTTGCTGACCACCAGTTTGAGGACTACTTGCCTAAGAAGGCCACGGAAGAGCGTGAAGGGGATTCTTTTGAAACCACTGGAAATGAGTTGGGAAAGAATCACAGGACTGCATCAGACTATAACGAAATAATTCTTAACATGATGACCACTCATACAGCAAAAGAACAGCATCATAACATGATGATCATTATACAACTTTTTGTTGCAATAATATTACTAAAATAATTTTGAAAGGCTAATATTACTAAAATAATTCTTACTCATATTTGGATTAGAGAAAAAATATTATACCCTATTCAAAATTGATTGCTCTGCCTCATGTCCCTTCTTTGAGGATCGGTTCTTCACCTCTTCCTCCCGTCGTTGTCTCTCCATCCTAATATAAATTATGCATATAAATCACAAACATAAGCCACTAAATATATTGATATTAATAGCATTATGGCAATAAAAGTAAACAGCAGCATATGAAAACAACAAATCGGGAAGATACAGAGAGAGAAAGAGAGAGATGAAAAAATCCATCAAACAAATTATTTTTAATTACTAGCTTAAAAAGTTTGTGATTGTTGACAATGGATCAAAATAATAGAGCTTATTCTAGTACCTTCTTTGCACTTAAGCAGGCAGTGTTGAGGGGCACAAAAGCTCGCTCCATATCCACTAGGGCAACCACCATTTTCTTCATTCTTGAACACATCTAGGGCAGAAGTTGCAATTGCAACAGCTATAATAAAAGTCATCGAATGGATGAAAATTATGTACAATTCTGAACATATATATATATATATATATATATATATATATATATAAGCAGTGCAAATTAAAGAATATATACCTCACAAGCAGAAAGAGGATATCTTCCTAGACCTGTTGTAGCATTTGCAGAAAGCAGAAACTATATCTACCAAGACCCGGTGCACCTGTGTTTCACGAGTGTGGAGTATGCAACAAACCCAGCAGGTGGCTTAAGAATCACGCTCAGTGATCCACATAGACATCAAAAAGCAAAAAGTCAAGTATTAAGCAAAATTTTGAGCATCACTAGAAATATGCATTTGACTTCCTCTAAGGAAATACATGTGATGATGAAGAAGGTGGTGGCAAAATGAAGAATATCCATAATGCATTGGTAAAACTGCAGGGAGAAAATGATAGGATTTTCGAGGATAAATGGAGGTCCATGGAAGCTATTTGATATTTATTTCCTTCGTATCCTTCTTTCAGCATCATCCTTTTTCAAGTACTTCTTTGAACTTCCATTAATAGACAGGAAAAAGGTTTGCTACTCCAAGAGATCATGAGGGAAGACTATGGATGATTGGCATGGTGCAGCATGAAGGGCTATTTAAACCGGCTAAACTAGGGGTAGCTACCAAAGGCAAAGATACTATCATTACCAGGGAGCTTACAGGGTAAATATTTCAGTCAATCTAATGTAAATCTAGAAATAGATCTTTCTATTGTTTACTTCTTAGGAACCTGCTAGAAGAGAGGCTCATAGAAGTTTAATAGTTCTTTTCACAAAATGGGATGCTCTTATCCTGAATTCCTTTGCTCAGCTAATCAGCGAACAATTGCAAGCAAGAACCAGACATAGTTCATTCTATTGTAGGCTTCTTTTTTCCCTCATTGCATAGAGCATTTGCAAAGTGTGCATACTCTTTTTCTGCTTATAGTTTGTGCATACTTTTCTATTAGCTTGCACATTCTAGAAGAGGGTTATTCATCTTACTTCTTATTTTCCATTAGATGTAATGAATATGTTTGTTTTCAAATAAAAAAGTAGTCAAATTACCCATTCAGAATGGGTAGGTTTTATAGAAAAAAGAGGGTTCGTGCAGTGTTATCAACATATCAGGGATTAGATTTGAATCATGGTATCAAAGAGCATGAATATGGAGCATTTACACAAAGAAGGCACAGGCAGCAAAGCATCTGAAATGTCAAAAGCAACTCCACAAGGCAATTTTCAAATCCTTTTTCTTTTGGATAGGTAAATTGTTTTCCCCCTTTTTTGTCCACATTAGGGCTTGAACTTGGAACCTCCCATAACCCCACCCCAATCCTTTACCTCTTGAGCCGAGTCTCAAGGGCAAATCCATTATTCAACAGAAGGGGAAACTCACAAATTATGAATAATTATTCTTACCTCATCAACACAAAGACGTGATGGCTCTTTTGCAAGCTCCAAGACACCTTTTATTAAAGATCTCAAACCTTTCTCAGGAGATATAAGATATGGTTGATAACCATCAGCTTCTAACACAATCTGTGACCACATGGGGGAAATTCAAGTAATAAGACCTCAGAAATAATACAAAATACAGTATAAAATTGAGACCAAACAACATAATGTTGCATATACCCTTTTGACATTGTTGATATCAAAATGCCTGTCTAAGGGGAGCTGCTTGATCCTATTGGGAAAATTCCCCTCAAAACTGGCTACAACCTTCCAACCAGCACCCTGGCATAGCAAAGGTAGGAAAGAATTATGATATTGAATGTGATCAAATAATTTATCATTCATACTGCGACAATGGTGTGGTAGTGAATGCCATTAAGCAGTTTATACTACTGTGAGTATCATTCAAATTCCCTCACCATGACTAAATCTATTTCTCATAATCCTAGAAATTTGAGCTCAGAAATTTTTTAGCCAGACAGTTAAAAAAAAAGAGGCTAACCTTCTCATAAGCCTCCATGTTTTTTCATTTCTCATTCTTACTAAAACAAGGTGATAAAAAAAACAAAATTGATTTAGCAGCTCTTTTTCACATTCATCAGAGAAATCCTGAAATGTGTGATATAAAAATAGCAGCTAAAAACCATATTCTGTGCTAAACAGAAGAAAGAGATATACACTTTTATCGTTACAACAATGCTACTACTCTTTTCTACATACATCCGAAAAATCCCAAAATATGTAATGCAAAAATACAATCCACATGCCACTTCTCCTAACCTGCTCTTTCCTTTTCAACTCTATACTGGAAGTACTGAGAAAGTAGGATTTTTTTTAATAACAAAAAATGGGACATTTGTTCTAAACATGCATTCCTTAGCAAATACCAGAATATACCGAAAACCGCCTTTCTTTCTTCCTCCTTTTTTTGTTTTCTTTTGGTAATAGTTTTATGTTTCATTCTCAAAACCTGGACTCATCTCATCTATGTGTTTTTCTTCTGTTCATTTGCATATCTAAATCTGGAACGGACTTCATGGTAATAAAGAGTCGTTGTTACAGGTTTTGCATACAACAACATTAGTATTTGCAAGCGAATTTGCACACATTTAAAAATTGACTCACCTCACCCCCTGCAATGTGCAGGAGGAACTTATCCTCAAATTCACGGCAAAGTTCCAAAGCTATAGCCCTGGTACCTTCAGCACTATGGACCATTTGCTCACCAAGTCTTGCCAACTCATCAGCAACTATTTTGGGACTTATGTATTTCACAGAAGGGTAAAAATTAGAATTCAAACAGAATATACCATAGCCCAGATATGGAAAATCTGTGTCCATTTCTGGTTTGTGGTATCAGAAGAAATTTAGGACCAACTGATTAGAAATGATGTATCATATCAACATCACAGTAAACTGATGGAGATGGAACTGCTAACAAATGAAAAACTAGCTGATGTAATGTGAGTTGGAAGTGGGATCCAGCAGCACTCAACAATGCAAATACTCACAGAACCTGAATCTGGAAAAACTATTTTACAAGAGGGGTAAATATGATTACCAACTTACAGCTTCAGTAAGTTCAAAAGTCTGTTCTATCAATTTCACATATTTTAAAACAGAAATTGCTTGGAGAACATTGTCCTTGAAAAGATGTGTATAAAGAAAGTTTCAGAGTCTAGTGCTTATCTTGCTCCCAAATTCATTATTCAAGAGTGCTCGTGAAATACATATATAGAGGCAATGACTTTATTATACAAAGTAACTATATAAGAGAATCGGTAGCAAAAAAAAAAATAGATAGTGGAAAGTTTCTCAGAAAAAAATGTACCCAGAAAGGAGGTTCGGAAGTCGGACTTTCATACGACTGCGTATCTGCTGAGCCAGGGCATCCACTAAAGCTATCCTGCCAAGCTTACTTTGAGGGGCTCCGGTCAGTATGGACTTAAGACTCTCGCTCTCAGCCCTCCAAGCAGTTTCCAAAGAGCTTTCAGAACCAACAGATCCAGGCTGTGCAGAGGCAATAGAAACAGATTGCCCAATTAAAGCAACCCATGGTATTTCAGACGTACTTCTAGGACCCTGATTGCTGGGAGAGCCTGAACATGGCAAAGAAAGGGTTTCTGGTCTGATGCAGCTTGATCTATTTTACTAATTATACCGATAGTTCTTGTACCTACATACAAATAAATTGATTAATTAGATAAGGAAAAAATGAAAAGAAAACTCATTTTAAAAATTATGGAGATTACCATCTCCATCATATTCCTTGGCTATTTTGAGAGCTCGAGATGAAGCAATTTCAGGTGCTTGGGCAGCTGGTATACAATAAATCAGGCAAAATGGCATCATTGTGCTGAGCATAGTCACTTACCTAAAACAAGAGGACTAGCCAAATCATTATAAATACCATTATTGTGGATTTTGAGCAAACAATTGGCATCCACTATATACAATTTGACTAGCTAATTATATCAACAAGAATAGTGAAAAGAAACACCAATTCAGTAAATTGATAAACTAAATGCAGGACCACATACTCCCAAATCTAGAGCTAATGAGATTGAGATAGCCTGGCATATAAGCATACAAATCCAACATAGGCAATTAATTGATGTGAACATTGACTTCCATTTGTCCAATGTGAGACAGCCTCGCCAACTGTTGGCACCCGTGTAAATGCTATTAGGGTGAGCCAAATAAAAATATCGCCTCAGATCAAATGATGTGAGACTAAGACCACAAAAGCATGAGCCAATGGGGGAGAGGTAACCCATTACATATAAGGGGCCTAAAAATGCTGGTAAACTAACAGATGTGAGATGTGACCTTGTCCATCCTACATCATAAACACTCAGATACATAAATCTCTAAATTGTGATGGAATAGACTAATAGCCACCACTTTACCAATGTTTCATCCATAATCCGCTGGATCCAATCCAGGCAAATCAACCAGTTTCAGAGGAGGTGCTGTGAATAAATCGTGTTAGATTATAAATTAAAGAATGAAACCAAATAGACAAATTTAAAAGTATAAGCACAAAGACAATGATCTCCAACTAAAGTATGCAATAACCAATAGACTGCCTAGACATGCGCATTTCCAAACCTTTATTCCAGTCTCTAGAAGACAAGCAATGCAAAGGATCATATCAGCATTCATTTACTAGATAAATAATTTGTAATTCAGACTGGACATATATGAATAGTATATACAAGGTATAGGTGTTATAAAGAGAGGTTAAGTCGTTAGTCTGTATGTTGTGGAAGTTATGTTACCTAATCACATGTTTCAAAGAAGGTAACTGCATATACTTGTATTTTTCTAATTCTGCATGTTTATCTATAAGCTGGAAGTAAAAGCTATTAATGCAATATTTACAAAAGCTACGACAACCATTTGATAATAATCCTATCCCTTGAAAATCCAAGGTTTGTAATAAAAAATCTCCAAGTATCCACATTCCCAACCTGTATTTGTTCCTGAGCTTCAAATATATTTCATCCTTCGGTCTTTCCTTAAGCACCCTTGCTCAGCCTGTCCTGGAGAGAGAATGGCTCTAAGAGCACCTGCAATCGACAAATAGAGAGGTGCATTAACAACCATAACAATCCAATAATGCATTCTCTAGGTCCTGATTAAATAAACAGAGCATCCAAATGGAAAGCTAATTAAATGCAACCATGGTGTAAAATCAGAAATCTGCCCTAATGCTATACTAGCTATACGTCTGGAGTTCCATGTCTGTCTGCTATTACCATCAAATCTAATAGCCTTTGACATCTTAATTTACGCACTTGGACATTCTGGCCAAGAAGGTTCCCTGATTTTTCTAACGAGGGATAATAGTATTAAAATTTTATCACATGGTCAAACTTTTCTTAAGTTGCTTCATAAGTGATACCAATAGAATGGAGTTAACCAAGAGGAAAATTGGAAATTATTATATTGGATGGGTTTGATTAAGTTACAGTTTGATAGGTGTGCTCTAAGTGCAGCTCTAGATTGCTTGAATGGTGTGATTTGATTCTACCATGATACATATAGAGAGCCTTCTCCAAACTGGTATGAGAAGGATTGGATATTGAGATAGAGATTCAGCTCTTCTCTGAAGGGGTTGTCACAAACAAGGTTTTGGCAATACGCCATGTGGCTTTGAACTAGCTAGCACTTTCAGTGATTCCATTCCTAGGGTTCCTATGTGTCTGGCTAATGATATTTCCAGGACTAATTATACAGGATGCTGAGCCAACCAAATTGTTAAGCTTTTATAGTGATATTTACTCCTTTGAGGTATATTGCTGGCATATTGTAGGTATATTATGTAAGCTTTTTGATTTTTTATCCTTTGATTTGCATGGCTATCTTACCTTGCCAGTAGTACTCCCTTCCTTTTTATCACCTTCATATTTTCTTAAAGGACTTCTCATCCTTGGGTAGCTTAAAATTTATGTTTCTTTTTTTCTGGTAAATTTTAATCATGAAAATAATTGTGCCAGAATTCAACCATTTCATCATAAGACCAGTGAAGGTGTTGAAAAAATAGTGCAGTTAAATCATCAAACCCCTGAAAATTGAAGTTACATGCAGTTGATCAAAGTACTAACTTGCAGAAACTTGTTGTTGAGATTTGTTGTCGACCTGTAAGACGATTGATTTGATACTTAGGAGCTATCCTTTGTAAATTCAATACATATTGAGCAATTAGTAGCACCATTTTAGTAGGCTGGAATGGGGAAGAAGGGAAAGGGATATCAGGGTAAAGTAAAAGAACTTTTGAGTCCCTATGAGAAGTGGCTTCATGTGGCAGAACACCCGTTCGCACAAAAGTTTCAGGCAGATTATCCAACCGTAAAATGCTCCGTAAAACGGGTAGATTTTACCAGCACCCTAAACAAATTAGAGCAGAAACAGGGAATAACTATCAGGATCTTCATAACATCAAAACACTGTAGCATAATACAAGCATACTTAAGAAACCAAAAAATAAAAGGAAAAACAAGATCTATTTTCTGCAATCCAAAATTAATCAATTTCAACACTTATAAAACAAGTACCACATGATCATGTTATACTAACCATAATTAGGTTCTCACACACCTTTTAGTCAGCTGATAAAAATTTTTGGGGATCATCATCAAGATTGAGGATCCAGTATTGAAACCCTCAATAGGGAAGAGACTTAAATCCACACAAAATGAAGTAAATCTCAAGCTCATTCATAGAAGTTATCAAAATCTTTCTACCTGATAGAAACAACTCCTTCCAATGGAAAGGCTCTAAGGATGCTATTATCCTAATAATAAAAAATTTCAGCCATAAACCTTCCAAGAAGCAGAACTGTGAATAGAGAGCAACCAAGGCATGCTTGAAATAAATTTTTCTTAAATGAAGATATTTTTATGCCTGTAGTAATCCCTAACCACCAAGGGAAAATGCCCCAGGAAATCTATGAGCAACTAATGAACCCTCTTAGTTACAATACAGACATGCTACAGAAAAAAAAAAACTTTAGGCATCTCTTTCCCATTTGTTATTACCAACAATCTCAAGTTTTCATGGCTTTTTTTGATTGAGAAGGCCTTTCAGATCCAAGTTCATCTAGAAAAAATATGTCGTCATAATAGAGGGTAAAATAATAAATGACTGTTACATCTAATCCTGTCTGGCCAATAATACAGCTAGTGTAACAATTTCTAGCAAGATTAATCTGGGCCAAATTTTTGTCTCAAAAGGCTGTACTAAATCTGTCTTTAGTAAGGTGCAAGGCTGGTAAGCAGACGAGGATTGCTGCGACTCCACAAGCAGCTTCCACGCGCCAGTTAGTGTAGCCAGGCTAGTGTGTGCACAGCCCCGACACCTCATTAGCTGTCTCGATCAAGTTTGGGAGGCTAATAGCTAGTATGATGAATACCCTCTCCTAACGCTCTACTTTATAAAAATAAGTAGGAACAATGATACATAGGCAATAAGCCCATAAGGATGGCGGCTAGATTCTTATTATACACTCCAACTCTAAATACAGTTCAACTGATTCTCTAAACATATTCTACCTCTTTTGCATAAAGCACAAGTTTTATAAAGCACTCTGCAAATCTAACTCAAAAGGCACTATGATATCCAAGATCTACTTTAGGTATTCTGACAATGAGGATAGGGAGAAGACATTTTAAGAAGGTTCTATATCCTCCTTTAGCCTTACAATTAAGCGGAGTTCAATCTACCTTTCCTCTTAATCTTCATACTATTACATTATGTCTCACAATGAAGTAGGAGTTCAACTAAAAGGCGCTTATGTGAATTCTCCAGGCTCCATGTTCTTTGGTGCACCTTTCCACAGGAGCTTTGATATAATTTTTTCTTGGTTTAGCTTCATCAATACATATACACACACGCCGCGACGCACACACACACACACCACTTCGACAACTTCACCAATCATGCCTTCAATTGCCAATATATACTTTTTAATTGCCAGTATATACTTCTCTGTGTTTGTCTGTGGATTACCTTTCTCAGTTTGAAAAATATATTGTATCAAGATGATCACCACTTGGACAACTTCACTAATCATGCCTTTAATTATAGCAATCAAGCTTCTAAAAAAATGTATTCTTCTGCAACTCTATCATTTCTTGTATTTCTGCCAATCTATTTCAACGCAATCATATCAAATACATTCATATCTTGAAAGATCTAGTAATTAGTAATTACCTAACTAAAATCCAGAGTCAAAACCCATCGGTAGCCTCAAAGTGATCTAAGAAGATTCTTCCTTTTAACTAAGTAGATTTTTTATTAACAATGACTCTCCAGAAGCAGATCTCCACTTCATCCTATCCTACTCTACTTGATTGAATAAAGTCCCAAATTACCACCTTTACAGATAATTCTGTCAAAATTGCCTTTGGGTACTTTTTCCATTGATTTACAACTATCCTGATCTCTACTTCTTATTGTGAAATTAAACTCCAATACTCCACATAAAATCATGCATTAGTCCTTCTTAACCATTAGCCTTTATGCTCTGAAGCATCTCTCTCAAGGTTCGTCGACTAGAAGTTTATCAAATTACTGGGCAAAGTTTTTTTGACTAATTAAAACAAGCATGGAACCTCCCATATCCTCACTCTTACCTCTAGCCAACACTGATCCAAATCCATGAGTGACACATCAAGTTGAAGTATAAAATGACTAAATAATGAATGGGGAAAGGAGAAACAAGCAAAACACACATACACACACAAGTCCTCATTTAACCCTAAATCCTAGGGAGAACATGATTTACAGATCCTAGGGAGCAAATGAAATAAATTTTTTCCATTTCTACATTCTGCATAATAAAAAAAGGCCTTCTCACTTTCCTAAATATCAAGGAAATGAAAAAGAAAAACAAGTGATTAAAGTTTTGAATACTAGATTCATTTAATTTCCATTAGAACACTCAACTTCCTTATCTAACGATATGACTTTCCTCCTTTCTCCATCTTAGGTTTTTGCATACAAAACTAATACCTACATAAAACATAGGACTCAAAAATGGGTCTCTGATTATCAAAACAACCAATGAGTACCAAAACATACCTCTTTTCAAAATATAACCCATCAAACATCACTACCATCACAAATCAAAACATCCAGATCCAAAGGATCCATCACTCCAAATATATTAATCAAATTAACTACCAAAACAAAATCATACCCAAATCTATACAGCATCCAGATACATACAAACCAGAATCCAGAGACAGAAACTACTAAAGAACAGATGAACTTACAACATTTCGCCACAACGTTAAGAAAAGTCGAACCTCGCGAGAAGAACTGAACTCGATTCCTCGTCCACATCTTCATCCGCCAGCAGCGCCAGCGCCTGGCGCATAGATTCTGACAGCTGCATCACGAGCTCGTCGATCGCCTCCATGAGATCAACCAACAATCCAACAATTTAACAATCAAACCCAGGCCAATTCGGAACTGAGATCGAGGAGATCGAATCAACAAACTGACTGAACACAAAATCCAAAACCTCTAGGTCAGAAAACTCCAGCGACGACAAATCAGATCAAAACAAAAAATTAAAACAAAAACAACAACAGCAGAAATCGGAGATCCAGTGGACTGAGGCCCCAGGAGATTGGGAGACTTTGAGGATTCAGAGGAATCGAGAGGCACCGAGAAAAAGCTGAAATGTAAATGAAGACGCCCTCTCTCTCTCTCCTCTCTTTTTCTCTCTTGATTTGTGCTGCTTTTTCAACCTACTCTCGCGTTTTGAATTCATGTATTTGTCCAACCTATTTTGATTTTTTTTTCCTTTTTTTTTATTTAAAAATTTCTCTTCGTGTTCTTTATTGGGTTTGGTTTCTTACTGACTTGCTTGTCGTTAAGGAAATGGTATACCTTCTGAGGTCAAGCAATTGAAAGTATGTATACAGTATAAAAGTTTTAAATATTTTGATTTTTTTTTTTAATGAAATATTTTATGCTATTAATGGAGAAGACGTGGGTAAGTTAATGGGTATTCCATTTATTTTTACCCTATTTTAGTAATTAATTAAAATGGCTAAGAAAGATAACACTGCATTAAATTTGCATTTTAAAGTATTTAGGTTTGAAGTGTTTTTAGCCCTTTTAAAATGTTTGTGTGTTTGTCGACGTCTTCGAGTGTTTTTATTATATTCTGGCCATCTTAAGATAATAATTTGGGCTTTCATCATTTTATTATTTAATGCTTTTCTCATATACTACGATCTGACAAGAAAATAAATCTGACAGTGCAGAAATACATCAAATCAAATAATAATAATCAATATATTATAGAAACAAAGTCATAAGCCATATAATAATATCGAATCATTAAACGCTGTGTTTTTAATGATTCATTATACTATTAACTCTGACAAATAAAGCTGGCCATCCTTGCAGCTTTTAATCGACCTTCGACATGATTTTTATCAAACACGCAATTAATCAATAAATTTTTTTTTTAAAATGTTTTTGAGATACTTATGATAAAAACACAATAAGTAGATTTTACAATAATGCCAGCTTATATTTTTAAAATCGTTATTGTAATAATTTTTAAAATGTATAATATCATTTCAAAGGTTTCTAAAAATCAAGTATTATTCTCTAAATTTAAGATTTATATCGCTTCTTGATGCTTATAACAAAAATATGAGACCTTCGCTTTTCTTGCTTTTTTATTTTTAATAACATAACAATAGTTTTCAAAAATTATAACCAAACAAACTCTTAGATTTTTAAAAACAGCAAGAGAATTCTCCTCGAGACCAAACTCGAGTGGTAATGAGATGGAATAGGGATGGGGTTCAGATTCCAAAATACTAAAACATTATATACAATGTGAATAGATATAAAAAAAAAACAAGAAGAGTGTTTAATGGTGATTTTAAGAAATGTTATAACTTTTTTTAATATTTAAAACATACAAAAATTTTAAATTCAAAAGAGTATTTGATTTTTTTTTCCAAAAAATAATTTTTACACCACAACCGTTTTTTTTTTTTTTTTACTACAAATGTAATTTATAAACATTATCAGAACTATGTCGTTACCCAGCAACCACTTAAATTACGTGTCGTTCTTTAGGCGTTTGCCTCTTTTGATTATGGTGGTAAAATAATTTCGAACATCATCGCTTCACGTAATACAATGAATTGCAAAGGTATAACTATAATTTTACTTCATTGTATAATCTAATAGTAATTATCGCTTATTATAGTTTCATAAAAACAATTATGCTGTTTTTTTTTTATTTTGTTTTTATAACTCAAGTAAATTGCTACTTTTAATCTTTACTCATTGTTACTTAAGGGCTTAGAAAGTGATTTTGATAAGCAGAAATTGGTATGTATATTAATTTTTAAAATTTGAAAAAGCATTTTAAGTCATCCATGTAAAATTACTTGCAAGCGGTTATTTATTTTTATTTTTATTTTTTTGAAATATTTAGTTAAAATATATCAAATATATAAATATTTTCTACCGTTTTTCTTGAGAGATAAATTTATTTTAGACAAAAATATCCTTCTTCATTTCATATAATTTATATTTTCATCTGTTAAAATAATATGTTATTTCCTTTACTAAGGCATAAAAAATGACATTTCTCAGAAAACTAGGCCTCTAACATTGATGAATTGTCAAATTTTTGAAATTGGGTTTTCGGAAGATCTTCTAATAGAGTATATAGAATCCTAGCCTCATTTTCTCTCAACATTTATTTAATAGCCTCTTTTTTTTAAGTAATGTGATATTATTATTTTAACGTTTTTTACCTGAAATCATTAATATACACCTTTTTTCATATTTTATTTCTCAATAAAATGATTATTCAATAAACATTTAGGTTTTCATTAGTTTTTCCATGATTTAGTCATCGTCTTTATGCAAAATATGGTTGTGTCTTCTCGTTATGATGTTTTATTTTTCGTCATCGTGATATGACATTTATTTGTGTGTTGATTCAGACGAGCAAAGTATATTTGATCAAATATAATAAATGAAATTAATAGTCGTCAATATGCTAAAGAACTGGAGTCATATGTATTATAGTCACAATAGTAATATTAAATGTGTAGGTTTTTAGTCGATTCTTATGTTAATGCTTGCGGATGTTGTTTAAGTCGGCTATATGATTTCGCGATTATGATTATATGTTTTTATCGATGTATTCTTAGTTCATCAATTAAATTATTTTTCTCTTAAAAAAATTTTATTTTAATCAAATCACCATTTAAAAAAAAAAAAAAGAGAGATTATGTAAATGCCTCTTACCAATAATTGATGGGAAATAAAATTTGAAAGAGGAGATGAAACCTACTTGGAGAACAAATGGGAATCACCTTGAACAATTATTTTTTATTAAGATGAGATGATAAAAAAAGTTTTAATTATATGATCATGGGTCCATTAATAATTTAATAATATTAATTTCCTTTTTCAACTCTTTATGCTGACTTTAAAAAATATATAAATAATCTTTATGTCGATAATCATTTTCTTTTGGTTCACTTAACAATCATTTTGTTTTTTTTTTTTTGTTTTTTTGTCATTATATTTGGATCGATAAAACATTCACCGTTAAAATAGACAAATAGCATAAGAAGTGGGGTTTCAAGTTCGAGTATCAATTATGACCGTTTAATACTTTGAAACTAAAATGTATTTAAAAAAAACAAATGTTCTTTACATTTTATTGTATTACTCTTTTTATATATAGCTTTTTTTTATTTATTCTTGTGAATTTGCCTCATGTATTAAGCACAAATGTCGCTGAACATTAATCGTCCATGATTGTGATTGAATATCTTGTGAAAATCGAGCGTCTTAATGGGTTTGAATGAAATGGTGTGAGTCTTTCCGGGAGGTGCGTGGAAGTGGATCGTGGAGGATGCTTCTTCAAAGTTCAAGTATGTCAACCCGGTTAAGTTTAGAAAATTTGTCGCTAGTCTGGTAATTGACTAAAAATAAAGGGTGTTGACTTACTTTACATAAATTGATCGAGAGCTAGAACTGCTCTCCTAATAAGCTCGATACATGGCGAAACCAGTTAGCATAGAGGCATGAAGTTATGGCGTAATAGACTGGGACTCATGAAAATGTCTCTGTAAGACTGTCACACGAGTCGTGTCACTGTGTGAACGAATAGGCCCGTTATAAAGGTAGGTATAATTTGGAAATCAAATAAAATAGTCTATATGTGATGCCCTAAAAGTTGAAAGAAATAAAAATAAATAAAATATTAAAGAAAATCAAATATTATTAAAATGAATACTTAGTATAGTATAATATAAACCAATAAGACATAGTTCAAGTGGTTAAGAACTTAAGCGAGCATAACAAGAGGAGGGTGTCGAGTCCCATATAGAAATATTATAATATTAAAAAAATAAACAATTTAATACTCAATATTATTAAAGATTATTCAAAATTCAACAAAATAAAATTTATATTCAAATGTTAAGTAAAAAAACAAATATATACATTTTACAAGCGGAATTTATCAAACTCCAAAATAACACACAATTTTAATTATTATTTACAATATTGTAAGAAAAATAATTCAGAAATCTTTAATTTTATTATAGAAATAATATTTTATTTCTTAAAATAGAAAGAAAATTGTTTTGAAGCATGTCTACAAGTTTTACATTTATTAACTTTCATGTGCATTATAGTATATATTCTTACAGATTTGAACAAATTTCCCGTACTTTCATCTCATTAGGGATGTAATCGAGAGCCGAATCGTCTGAGAAGTCAGTTAGCTAGTGATTAAAAGCTTAAAGGCTCGAATTCGATCGAGTTGTTTTTCATACTTTTGAAAGCTGTAGATAAATAGTTGGTATTCGACTTGAAACGATAAAGGCAGATGAATTAAAAAGGTAATAACAATTATATTGAACAAACTCATCAATTAATAAAATAGTAAAGAAATTTAAATTAAATTTATTGAGCAGCTCGACTCGGGTATTAATGAGTACGTATGACCTAGTTAGATACCAATAAATAATGATAGAAAGTTATTTTTTCATTCAAAATTTCCTTGTGATTTTCAATAAGGTGGGTGCATGAAATATTGAGGGACCACAAAATAGTGTTGGTTGATTGTCCTTTTCTTCCCAAAGTGACTTTGTAAATCTAAAAAGGAATTGGCCTCTATAGCCACCCAACTCATTGGCCGTTTGAATTTCAATTTTATGTCATAACTGAGTTTCGCCCCCAAAACAATGGAGTTTATTTAAAATTAGAGGTGGCAATTTAAGTCCGATCTGTTTGTTTAGCTCGGTCCACCTGGAATTAGGGTTGGGCGGTAGAGTACGTAAATTTATGAGCTAAAAATCAGCCACGAGGTGGCGTGATCCGACATCAGCTTTTTTGGTTTATAAGGCCCGATTTGGTCAGCCGTCCACGATCACAGAGCTGGCGGTCGCTAAAATTAGAATTATTAGTTTAAGTCAGGTTCGGTCCTTTGAAATTAGGGTCGGGTTGGGCTATAAATTTATAGGTCGGAAAAAATTGACCCAAATTTGACTTGGCCCGCCCTTCAATTTTTTGGCTTTATAAATGATTTGGCTCGATACTCTGCAGATTCGGGCGTAGTCGAGGCATATTCTTTAAATCGGGCCAAAATTTGCTCTACCCGACCCAGCTAGAGGTGAGTTAATGGGTCGACCCGATAGGCCGGCCCATTTTTACCCATATTTTATGAGGGCCGGGTAGATAAAATAAAGGTCAAAATATAACTAAGCATATTGGACCGACCCAAATATTCCTAATGGCTTGGGCTGGGCAGGCCCGATTGACCAATTTGTTATTTTAAATTTTCTAGTGACTACATATTATCTTTTAATTATTAACAACATTAATTTTTTTATTATGAAAAAAATATAAAATAGTTGGTTATAGAAAAAGAACCATTATTAAATAATTATTTTTTAATAAAATAAAAAATATATAAACTATAACTATAATTTATTTTTTTATAATCTTTTAAATACGTATGAATAAGCGTAAGTATTTAAAAGCATTTATTTAACAAAATATAAAAATTTGTAAAATTGACCCATTTGCTCCAATTTTTAATATTTAAATATCGATTTCGTTTTAGCCGTTTTATCTGCATGCTTCAAGTATAAGGCGAAATTTGGTAACAAAAAAAATAGGCGCGAATAAAAATAAGCAAAATTGGCTCGAGATCGGCCCATTTCCCACCTATAGGCCCAACCCAACTCGTTCGGAGATGGATTTGTTTTTTGATTGAATATAATAAGTCAAAATAATTTATTAAAGAAAAAAGACAAGTCAAACAAATATCTAGCAGCATAATGAAAGTGAAATTGTTATTAGTAAGTTTATTTATTATTGTTATTATTAGGTTTGTTGTATGACAATTACATTGATTTTTAGGCTAAAAAGTATTTTTGAAAAAATATTAGATATTTGACCAATTTTACTAAACACTTTGAAAAAACAAATCAATTATTATAAACACTTTTAATACAATAAAAATGCCCTATAATTAACTAAAACTAATTTTCCAAAGTAGTCAATTGGAACGGTAACGGAGTCAGTTCATTCCAACCCCGTCCATTTATTAAACCATTCATGTATTTCTTTTATTATTATTAATATTTAATATTGATTTTTATTATATTAAAATAATATATTTCATAAAATAAAATATTACAATTTTTATAAATTATTTTATTAAAATTTTTAAAATTTTTATTATTTATATTAAAATATAAAATAAAATAATTATAAATTATTTTAATATAATCGAGATGGGACGAGATACTTAATCACTTGAGGCCATTAAAGATTCGATTGCGCAGATCATGCAGTTCCGTGGGCGGGATGAGAGCGAAAAAAAACGTGTGCAGATTCACGTATATTATATTAGCAAATGCTCGATTAATGACCGATCGCCGTTATCCGTTATCACGCGTTCGTCGCTTTTCTTTATTTAAATGGCTGGCTCATTCGTGAATCAAGTAATTTTAAGCGATTTTGGTGTGTTTTATATTCTCTGCATATTATGTTAGTCATGCATCTGCTTCGTGTAGTGACTTAACAATATTTAAAAAATGTAAGGGATAAAAAAGGGAAGGTCCCGTTTAATTAATTGAAACAATTTACCGTATTATATTCTGATTTATCTATCAAAAAATAAAAATAAAATATTTTATAAATATTGTGAAAAAAAAAATCCAATTAATATTATTCCTAAAATAAGTATTGAATTGGGTATTCTCAAGTATCTCGAAACTAAATTGTATTATCAAATAGAATTCCTTTAATTTTCTCATTTTACACAATGCACTAAAAGAATATCTTTCAATAATTTTAAGAGATAGTATAAAAAAATATTTAAGTTACACCAAAATAACATTTTACAAGTTTTTTTTTTTTTTTTTGACGTCAAAATCTCAAATGTGTAATAAATGATTTGCAAACTTGAAAACGGATCCACTCTCTTGTGATTTTGACAAACGAACAAAGTCACAAGGACGAGAATTCAACGTTGGATTGTTGGAAAATAATAATAAAATAGTTAAGAAATCTATATTAAATATTAAAGTCAAATTAATCATTTGAAACAATTTTTAAAGCTTCGATCAACCTTTGAAGTTTGAAGCCGTTGCGCTCTAAGGTGACCGTTGAGAAACGTAGGGTTTGTTTGTTTGTTTCTTGTTTATAAAAACTGTTTTTTTGTTTTAAAAAATAAAAATAAAAATAAAAAGGAGAATATGTTTATTCCCGAAATTTATTGTTTTGAAAAACACAAATTACATAAAAAAAAAACATTAAATCAAGTAAAAAACTAACAGTTTTCATAAATCACTCAAATAATGTTTTTCATGTTTTGAAAAACTGTTTTCAATAACTGTTTTAAAAAAAACATGAACAAAAAAAGCCCATATTTGCTCAAATGGTCTCGAAATGTCAAGCACATATTGGTCAGCCATCTGTTTATCTTTGAGGCTTATTCAAATATTAAAGTCTGAAAACCATTTTCAAAAATATTTCTTAAATTTGTTTTTAGATACAATATAAATAACAGTTTTCAAATATATATATATATATATATATATATATATATATATATATATATATATATATATATATATATATTATGGTAAGTGTGGTTTTGTTTTTTAAGATTTTAAAAGCAAGGGAATAAGGAAAAGCAAGAATAACAACTTTGGTTCCTAATTTTATTTGTTATAAAAAACAGAGCATATAAAGCCTTTAAATACAAATAACAAAAGCAGTTTTTTCAGAAAAAAAATGTATTCTACTCTTCAGCTGTCGTGAGTGTTGAATATAAAGATTGATCTCAAATCAGGTATCTATTTGTTAAATTGGCTTAAACTAAGTTATCTGTGTCAAATGACCCGATTTTTTAAAGTTGAGCTTGTATGATTTTAGTTTAATATGAATATGATGCTTCATAATTTTTTTGTGTTAAAGTTAAAATAGAGATACAAACTTGTTTGAATAAAATAATTTGTATTGTTTCTATAAATAAAGTCTTATTTGTGTTTTATATAAATTTATAAATTTTAATTTATATTAATATCGAATCAAAGTCAATTAAGTCATTTTATACTAGTTGCAAAAGGCAATTATTATTTTTTAGATAAAAATAATTTTATTGATTCAAAATAGCAATACATAGATATAAATATAGAATCAAAGTCGTTAAAAGCTAGTAGAGAATAAAATAACATGTAAGTTAATACTTGTAATGAATCGAACCAGCGCATATATTTACGATAATTGAGCTTATTTTATATCGCTATTATGATTCGAATACTATGGTAAAATTATGTAACATGTGTGATCGTTGATTTGATTTTTTTGTGTGTCGAATATCTTTTACTACGATGTGACAAATAAACTTGTCGGGAGCTACCTTGACAGGCATCGTCTTAAAATGATAGCAATGGCATGTTGCACCAAGAAGAGGAAAATGCACGAAAAGGCGACAATCCACGAAGGTCGTCTGAAAATGATAGTAAATTATGAGCGAATATGAATGAAAATACAAATATGTATTAAATACTTGGGTTTTATTGAGAAATAAAACAATGAAAAAATAAGTAGAATGATGATTTCAGACAGAGAAATACCAACAAATTACCTGCAATGATTTTTAAATTTAGAAATTGAGAAGGACTCCCAACTAATTATAGATTCTTATAATAAAATAAAAAAATAGTTTACGTAATTCAATACTTTTACGAGGAGAATACTTGGAGGCTATTTTCAATATTTAAAACAAGAGAGTCTTTAACTAAGAATTGTATTTATTATATTGACTCAATTATTTGGTGATCAATTTTACTCGAAACATTACGAAATTAGTTTTTGAAGATTAATGTCTTGTCGTTTGATAGAATAAGTTCTTACAATATGTTCGTAATATCCATAATCACTTAGTATGAGCGATTAGAATTCTATATGAGATAAAAAGATAACTATATATATATATATATATATATATATATATATATATATATATATATATATATATATATTCGAACCATATGAAAATATATTTTAATATCAAGGTAAAACTGTTTTAAATTTTCTACCAAATATGCTCATAGTTTCAGTTTTAACGATGTCAAATTTATGCTATTGTTTTAGGGATGAATAAAGGTGAAGTTACAGAAACCCGAGTCATCCCTCCTCTCATTTTCTTTCGTTTTGTTTTCTTATAGCCTATTTTTCTTGAGCATGGAAGGGTGATTTTTTTGCAATTCTCGGTCTGAAATAATTCATCTGCATATTTTTTTTCATTTTACTTATTTAATAAAGTAGTTATTCCACGAATATTTTGTTTTATGTGTTGTCGTCGTTTTATCAACGTTTGATTTCTCGCTTATTGCAGCGTTTGGTTTGTCGTCGGCTTATTACGATGTGGTATTGTTCGTCGTATTCTTTACAGTGTTTTATCATGTGGGGAAATGATTCAAGCAATAAAATCTTGGTTGATCGTCGAATATATCAATTATGATCGTAAATATCTTGAATAAGCGGAGTCGTAGATATTACAATCATTTATATTATCAAATTTGTAGGTTTTATCTTTAATTTATTATCTTTGTTACTACAGATATTATTTTATGCGCTAAATTATTTTTAGCTATTTATATGTTGAATCTATCGATCTATTGAAAATTTGAATCAATAAGATTATTTTTCCTTCCAAAAAACAAAAACAAGATTATCAATAAGCCTTATCTCAATTGGTTTAAAACGGTAGACCAGACATTGGAAGGTTCGAAACTTTTTAAGAGTATATTACTGCAATGTTGTAATTCTAAGTGAATACTAAAAAAAAAAAAAGATCCGATAAAATATTTAATGTGGAAATTTCAACTAGGGTCTATGTTCTAATATGTCTCAAATTTATAATTAATATTAATTCATATCTATAAATAATATTTTATAGGGTAATTTTTAGGTCATTATATTATTATTGTAATATTAGATTTCCTTATAGAATAATGTAAGTTGTTAGGAATATCATTATAAATATTATGAGTCTCGAGGGACAAAAAAATCATGATCAGAGAGACGAACTTGTAAATGCTATACGGGGTATGTAGAGATGTGAGAAATAACAAGGATGCCCGATGGAGCGAGGGATTTCGCTGTTCATGGTATGAATATAAGGAATGGAGAAACATGAGATGTTTCGGAAATTCAATTATATGTTGTTCTATCTCTGTAATATTTTATATCGTATAGTGAAAGTATTTTCTTTTATTTATGGATGTGGGCATGGTTGGCCTAACCACGTTAAAACCCCGTGCATTTTTTTATGAGTTATTTTTTATTTTTTGTTCTTAAATTATTATCATCTACATTAAAGCTTCCAACAACACAATAATCTAGAATAAACACTTGTCTCTAAAACTATTTTTTCCCAATTAATTAAAACGATTAAATATTCCTTTGTTTTGTTATGATTAACATTGATTTAAAAAAAAATTAACCATTTATTTATTGAATTTTATTTTATTTTTAGCATGGTGTATATTTTTATCTCAATCAATCTAAACAGAGAAAAATAAAAATTAAATAATATAATATTTTATTCGTTTAAATGTGGAATCTTATATTTCTAATTTTAAATAAAAAAAATTAAACAGCTATTATCTTCTATTCTTTTTAGCAAATCAATAATATTATTGTTTGATTCATATGAAGTAAGAGTATATTTGGGATTTTACAAAGCGTTTTTAGTACTTTAAATACAAAATTTTATAGTGTCCGCAAAGTTGAAAATACTTTACAAGAATTTCTTTACATTCTTTGCGACATTTGGTTGAGTAATCGTCATTTTAACATTTTGTTTTTTAGGTGTGTGCTGAAGTTCGAGCATCGGTTATGAATTGGAAGACTTATGAATAAGCATGGATAACATCCAATTCTTTATGATCATTTTTAAGGGAAAAGCGCAAGAAACAAAACGCGATAGTTTAGGCTAAAATTAGACCCAAATATCATGATCTGGATAGGGAAGTGTTCATAAGATTTCATAACAAGTGGTATCAGAATCGAGTTCAGGCTTAATTGTGTGGGTGGAAGTCGAACAAAATTGTGTGGTGACGATGAGCCCCTAGCAAGTGGTGCTTCACGTAAGGCGTATGCTCGAACGCAATGAAAGACAAGGAAATTATGGTTTGAGGGGAGACTCGATGAAACTTTGTTCAAGTGGATGATTGTTGGGTATGCGCCCAAAGCATCGTAATGTACCACATCAGTTATAAATAAGAAGACTTATGAGTATATAAAGACGAATAACATTCAATTGATATGAGACATTTTAGGGGAAAAGCCTAAAAACAAAATCACAAATACTTAGGCCCAAAGTAGACAACATTATATCAATGTGGATGAAAATGAGTCCGTAAAGCAGTTTAGTTATGAAATTTTTAACTATCAAAATTCGAGAATATGAAAATTTTTAATGTATTATAATCTTTAGTTTCGTTTTAGAAAATACGTTTCGTCTTGAATTTTGTTGAAAATAAGAATAAGAAAATCCCAGTTTGTAAAACCGTTTTATTGAAAATGAAGTTAATGAAAGCGATGAAAATGTGTTAAAATGCGGGTTCTTATTAGCGATCAGTGTTTTTCGTGAGCACAATGAAGAAAATCGAGAAGTGGAATACGAAAGGAAGAAAAAAAGAAAATAGCCACAATCCGGGTGTTTCGTTTTATCCCAATCAACCAAATCATGTTTCGATTTAATTCGAAAATAAGAAACAATAAGCAGTTTTATGATTTATATATAAAATGTTGAAAATAGTGAATTCATTTTATTTGTTTTCAAATTTTGTTTTGTGCGGTCTGCAAATGGCCAGCGTGTTTCCTTATTTTGGAAAGTTTGAATAGATAAAGCATCAAATTTTGTTCACATCTTAAATAGACAGGTTTCATGCATGTCGTAATATCTTTAGCATCAGTATTGGTTTCTTTATTTTGTAACTTTCATTGATGACCAATCTAGAAAAATTCGGGGTTTTCCTTCAAATAACTCCATTATAGAATAGAAAGAGAAACAAGAAGAAAATTAAAGGCTGTCATAGCAGATAATGATGGTGAATACAGGGGCATATTTGAAAGTTATTACAAACTTCATATCATTCGACTTGAAAAATTGTGCCCAAAACTCTAAGCAAAATAGTGTAATTGGCTTGGTGGAGTCCGCAGTAGGTGGTGCTTCATGTAAGTAACGTGTCTGAACGCAGTGAAAGCCCACAATGTCGATGAAAATCATAGTTTGAGAGGAGACTCGATAAAACTTTATTCGAGGATATGATTGTTAAGTATGCGCCCGAAGTCCCACAATGTCCCACATCGGTTAGGAACGAGAAGATATAACAACAACTAATTGGTATGAGGCGTTTTGAGAATTTAGAGTAAAATGAATGATAATAAATATCGATGGGGATGGAGTCGATGAGGTTTTACCGACATGTTTTTCGTCGAACTTTATTCTGACTTTTTATTCGTGTGTGGGGATTCAGATAGACAAAGCATTTTTGATCGGACTGAGACAATAAATCAGATTATGATCGTTAGAATGTTGCAGAACTGGAATCATAGATATACCAGTATTTAGGGGTGCTAATGATGCGAGTCGGAGTTCGGGTTCAGTAGTTTAAGTCAGTGGTTAACGTCTCGGTCGAACTCGGCATAGTCGGGCTTACTCGGTCGGGCTTGACTGAGTCGTTCTTTATTCAGTCGAGGATCGGGCTCGGTCGAGAACTACTCGAGTCGAGGTTTGTGGGGTTTTGATCGAGTCGAGTTCAGTGGCACACATGAGTTAATCTTTCCGTTCGTTAAGCGCGGTATTATATATCTGATTTTAGGAGAATCGGTGTATGGAATATATATATATATATATATATATATATATATATATATATATATATATATATTTATTTATCTCTTTTATAATACTAACTTATTGTATAATTTATAGAATAATATTCTATTCTCTTATCTTTTAACAAAGAAAATTAATTATTTTTAAAATAAATATATTTATAACTAAATAAATAATAAAAATGTATGATTGTTTAAGAATAAAAATATATTATTTATGACGTCACTTAAAATAAAGATATCGAATTTAAAAGAAAACTTCAAAATTTTATATATACAAAATATTTTCGAGGTTTACCATTGAAACTTTTCGAGTCGAGTTACGAGTTCTTCCGACTCGACTCGTTAACATTTCGAGTCGAGTTATTTCGAGTCGAGAGCTGTTTCAGTCAGTTTTAATAGAAGTGAGTTCAGATAATTCCCTTGAGTTAATCTGTCTACATTGCTTTGCAGTATTATTAAATTTATAAAAACAGGCTTTGTTTTATTATCTTTATTAACACCAGATGTTATTTCATATATATTACTGTTTTGAATCAATAAAATTATTTTATTTTTAAAAAGAAAAAAGAAATCTACATCACTCTATACTCCAATACGAAAATAGAAATAAAAATAATTTATATATACATAAATAATATATATATATATTCTCAAGGTACAACTAAAAAAAGCACCAGGTTACAAGGTACAACACTTCCACTTCCGATTCCTTCAGCACCCACCGCCACTTGAGAAGCAGTATAAATTTCCAGAACCTTCGAGTGCTTCGACTCCGCTGCACTCCTTCGATCCATTCACAGAAGGACAGAATCCTCAAAAAGCAGCGTTTTGTGTACACTACAGCAGACCATGTTCAAGAAATCATTGGAGGCGAAGTCGCAGCAGCGGTTGTCCGGCGCCGACCGCAAGAAGTTGAAGCGAACAATCAAGGAGCGGTTTCGTAACGCCTCCGATTCTGAAATCGATTCGATTCTTCCTCCTAAGGTATATGGGGTTGCTTCAATTTGGTTTTTTATCTGGTTTATTTGATCAATTCGATTAGTAGAATTGTTTAGTTCTCTGGTTGGTTGCTCAGAAAATGCTGCGAAGTGAAAATATTTTATTTTTATTTGGAAACTACCGCTTCTTTGATTTGGAGACTGGATTGTGCGTTTTTCTGGTGTTTAAGTATTGAATAAGGAATGAATTGGATACACGATAGTTAGAATGGAGGAAAGGAAAGGAAATTTGGAACCAAATTGCTGACATTGTGGTATATAACCTAATCATTGTTAGAAAGGAATTCAATTTATGGAAGGGAAATGAAATCAATTGGATTGCTTATCATTTGATGAAACTACGTGAACGGTTCTTTATGATTGTCTTGTTTGGCACTCTAGGATACTAGTGACGATGTTTCTTTTTAATTTTTATAAATAGTTTTGATCATTATTCTCTATTCAATGTAGTAACACTAGTGAAGTAATTTATTTTCAATAATATGTGTGTGTACACATAATTTTATAAGTTCAAGAGATGAAGTTTTTCCATGGAAGTTCAACCAAGCATGTGCTACATTCCACATGGTTTTGAGAGTTTTGAATTTGGTTGGTCAAACACAGCCTAGATGGTTTCTCCTACTTGTTTTGCAACTTAGTCATTATTTAGTGTTCAAGTGTCACATATCTTTATGATGCTTAACAGGAAATGTTCTTTTAAGGTTTATCTCATCAAATTGTTGTTGGCCAGATGATTGATTGCTTATCATTGATTTGTCATTTATGTTTCAGACTGAGATAACAATTGTGAAGTTACAAAATCGAGTTCATGTGTATGGTGTAGAAGGTGGCTTTCCTATGTTTTTTGACATAGATGGGCGAGGAACGGAAATATTTCCGACAGGTAGTTGACAATTTATTAATTCTTTGTTAAATTCTATATCTTCTTTTCTTGATTCACTTCCAACAGGGGTTTGAGTTTCCTTTTATTCACTTCCTTTTACTCATCAAAAAAAAAAAAAAAAAAAGTCATGGGTAGCTCTCTTTTCTCTGTCACTTTTATAATTAATATCACCCCCCCTAAAATTAGTCATTTGATGTACTTTCTTGTTAACTTGGAACCTTGATTCAATTATATCTTGAAAATTCACATAATTATTGATTTTGATTGTACTTCCTATTCTGCTACTGTAGTTTTTGCTCTCTGGAAGGTTCCTGAACTCCTGCCTGCTTTCATCCTGAAGGGGGGTGAGGTTTCTCGTTTTGTCATTGGAGGTGCTGATCTGATGTTCCCTGGTATTAGTGTTCCTGCTGAAGGGCTACCTTCATTTGCTGAGGAGAGCCTTGGGCAGGTTAAAGTTCCAGGCAATCCAGCTCCTATTTGCTGTATGCTTATTCAATTTTGATCACTTTCATCTCAATCCATCTTCAATGGTGATCAAATTAGATGAGCTCACTAGTAGCCAGTAGGTTATTGCTGAATTTTGACATTTTTGCAGGTTGGGTCCAGAACTATGAGTAGCACTGCAGCATTAAAAGCTGGTCTGCGTGGAAAAGCTTTGAGAATAACTCATTACTATCGAGATTCACTCTGGCAAGTACAGGGGGAACTTGATTTGATTTTGATAATGGGCTAAATTGGTCAATGATTGATATTTTGATTGGGAATTATTCTTCCAGGAATTAGTTGGGGGCCATTATGGTACCGATACAGGATTTTTGAAGATGTTGTGTTTGAGGATCCTTCTTTGTCATCAGCTTGTCAGACTTCTGATTCATGTGAAGGTGTTAATGAGGCTTCAAGTGATCAACTAAATGACATTAACAATAAAGAAGAGGGTGAATCTGTTGATGTCTTGGATCTAAGTTCAGAAGCTAACACATCTTCAACATCACAACTTGATATAAGCAATGACCTTGCTGAACAAATAACTGCCAATGTGGATGATCTGAAGGTAACTGATGAGGAGTCAAATGTCGAGGTCCATCACTCTCTATCCACACAAGATGTGGATGCACTTTTAGACAAATGTCTGTTGCAAGCCTTGCATACTACGATTAAAGATAAAGACCTTCCGATGCCTGGAAGCACATTGTGGTATGTTACATATGGTAACTCCTTTGCATGAATTCTCCCTTGTGTGGCACTGTGACCCCATGTTGCTCGGATTTGGGTGCGGGTGTCGGATACTAGTACATATCTAAGAGTCGGATTCGTAAATTCTCAAAATTTAGAATATGGGGATACAGATGATAAGTATCCAAAATTTGGATATGGGTGCAAGGGTGTTTTTTGATAAAATAAAGAAATTTTATATAATTTATACATTCATATGAATCATATCTTATGGACAAATATCAACTACATAAATAAGAAATGATTTTATTATTTTAATGACAATTTTACAATATAATGGATGATAATTGACAAGGGACAATATAATATTTTTTATTATTTAATAAATTAGCATATTATAATATTTTTTATTATTAATAAAGTATCATATTATATTTAAATAATGTTTTAAAATATATTTATTTGTGTATTTTAGATAAAATATTTATTGCTAAAATATATTTATTATATATTTAGATAAAATATACGCTTATTGTTTGTATATTTATATAGTATTTATTTAATAAAGTAGCACAATATATTTAGATAATACTTTAGATAATGTTTTAAAATATATTATTATATATATCTAGGTCTAAGACATTCATATTTCAAACCCATTTTTTTTTATTTGACAACCGAACCCATTTTCCCATGGTGTATCCGGAAACGGATTCCACATATCTGTGTCGCGTAGTGTCGACACAATTGCTTCGGGGATTTTGAAGAGTCCAGCATCACAACTGTGACCTTATTATCAAACTAAAATTAGATATTGTTGCCTCAATATCCTAGTGGAATTAAACTTGGTTGGACCATCAAGGTTGCATTCTTTATTTCACATTAAAGTTTCCAAGCTGGACACTTGATTTCAGACCTGCAAATTTTCTTTTTGAAGTAAAAAATTAACAAAATGCTTTCGATGTTATTTGTGCTATTTTTGCAGCTGATTGCCATTTCAGATCCTGAATCTGTCTGATAACATGTTCTTAAATACATAAACTATGTGTATGTATGTGTGCAAACAAAACCTTCATTTAGAAATCAGAAACTTGAAGTCTTGATTAAATCTTACATAGGCTGTTTTCCAGGTGAGCTCTTTTTTTTTATTTCTATTTGTTGACTTACCCAACACAAACCTCCAAAAGGAATCTGGGGCAAATGATAAGTAGATAAATAATAAAATATGGAAACTTGGTAAATCATTAAATCTTAAAACTACTTTTAAAAGAAAACTCTACTAACGTTTTGTTCATTTGAGTAAATTCTATATAAGCAAAGAACATTATTTGTTTGTGGCACTGCTGCAGGTCTGGCTTATTTACCTTGTAGGCCTTCAGGCGTCACTCTTGATATAAAAAAGTCATCCTACAAGAAATTATCAAAATGGTTACTGGCTAAATCCGCGGCAGCATTGGTGTGTCTTTTTTCTCCTTTTATATTCATTCAGATATAACGTACGTAACGATTAGAAAACAAATAAAAGTGTATGTTCTATGCAAAAGATTGTGAAATGGAATCATATAATGCTGTTTGGCTGGAATTTTTTTTTCTTGTTTTATTTCTGATAAGGTGGGATCTGTAGTCGAGCTGGTGGTCATTTGTTATTTTTGGTGCATGGAATTGTTTTTATTTATTTTTCGAATATGGAAGACTTTTCACCCTCCTGATGGATAACAGTTGCTTCACCTTTATACTTTTCTAGGGTTATGGGTTTCTGGATGATTGTGAATTTTCCTCTTAGCCTTGCTTCTGTCTGTTAGTGGGAGGAGATGGACTGAAGTCAAGGAGGCTGCCCAATAACACAGAATATTTCTTCAATTGAAAATTTAATCATGTTCATTTAATTTTCTTACTCTTCTCATTCTAATCACTGTGTGGGTGAATAAAAAAATGACAAGATAGAGAAGGAAAATGTTCTTTAACTGAGCTCCTTTGGTTTGGTGGTTCTCTTGATCAGTGAGCAAACTATTGACTGAGGCTTGCTGAATTTTTTGCTTCCCTTGTTATACATAAGGTTATTTTTGTAGATAGCTTATACCTTGATGGTTTTTATGTTTGGGTTCTGGGGTGTTGGTTGATAAGGCTCTAGAATTAATTGAAGTGCCAAATCATACTTTGCTATGATATGGCATCACCTAGTTGGTTAAATTTAGTAGTTTTAGCCCTAGCTGTCAGAGGGACATTGTAGAGTAACAATTACAGTTAGGTATGGTATTTAGTCTAGGTCACATCAGCTTGCTAGAAAGCCTTAATGAACTGACAGAGGCTGGTTCTTAGAATTTAATCTACAACCAAATCAAGGACATAGACACTCTAATTCGGGGTATTGTGTGTTTATTGGAGTTAACTTAATATATTGGAGGAGTAAGAAACATGATGTAGTAGCCATATCTAATGTTGAAGTTGAGAATCAAGCTAAGGCTTTGGCGACATGTGATCTCATATGGTTAAAACATCTCCTCCAAGAGATAAGATTTGGGAAGGATGAATGGATGAAACTCATTTATGAGAATCAAGTTGTAATCAATATTTTATCTAACCTACTCTATGAGAGAACCAAGAATAATAGCGTGATCGCCACTTTATTACAGAGATGATTGCATCAGAATGCATGGCTGCTAGTTTCGTTTACTCAAATGACCAACTAGCAGACATCTTCACTAAGTCTCTTAGAGGTCCCAGATTAAGTACATCTGTGACAAGGTTGGTGCATATGAGTGTTGAGGATTCTTTTCCTTTTAGGACTTAGATACTTTTCCTTTTTCTTCTTCTTCTTATGTTTCCTCATTCTTCTCTAATTCTGTGACCAGCTTGGTGCTTAATTTTATAATTTGTTTGTCCAATTAAAAAGTGCCAAATGTTTTCTGTTTGTTGTCATTCTCTATTGTGAGCTTGGTGAGATTCAGAACTATGAATGGATGAGCTTATCAGATCCATGGATGGATGATGAAAATTGATATCTTTGATTTTGATGCTTTAAAATTATATTAAATTTGAATGAGAGATACTTTTGGTTGTTAGTTTGGTTACATGCTATGCATGAAAATAAATGTATTGTACCAAATGATGTCACACTTTAAGAGAGATTTCGAATCACTAAATCAAAATTAGTGACTTATCTTTGTTGAAGGTGAGGTTTAGTACCAATAAATCAAGATTAGTAACTTATCTTTCTTGAAAGATCAAGATGCATTTGGATGAACTGCTTGTCCCACCTATTTTGCAAAAGCATATTCTTGAAATCGTATGCCATTCTAGCTGGATCGTTTTGTTTTGGAAATGTTTTTATTTTATTTTGTTTTGTTTTTAGTCCTTTTTCTTTATCTATTTGATGCTGCAATGGATAAGACTTTTTCTTACTAAATACATATAAGGGAGTAAAATAAAAAAGAGAATTTTGACCTTAGCTTTGTCTGGCTTTATAAGTATTTGTTGTTGAACTTATTTGGCTTCCTGTTCATTCTACCTCATTGACAGATTTCAGTGAAAGAGGATAAACATAAAAAAGAGGTGGTATTGAATCTGCTAATCGCAATCATCTGAGTACACATCTTTCAGGCCCGAGAAACGGTGTAAGTGGAGAAAAGTGATCAGCCAAAGATCATTCCCATAGTGAAGGTCGATCACAAAACAATTTGAAGTGGCTGGAAATATACAAACTGGTGCATGTCAACTTATTTTTGCATCTGTGGGAGCTGGATAGGAAACTTTTTCAAACGCTGAAGCCACTGATATCGCCTTCTAGATATGTTGAGAAAAAGAAAATCTGGTCAAGCTAACAAACAACCATGGTATTAGATGCACATTATGATGCTTTGTTCAAAGGAGCTATTAAAAAGGACTCCAGCTACCCAACAGAAATTCATAAAGATTTGGAACTACTTAGAATTCGTGATGCAACCTCATCTTGTGACAAGAGGAGGTGAGTCAGTTGTTCACAAAGGTGCCTTGAAAACTATTCAGATAATGACAGAAAGGAGGCAGGGTAATAAGAAGATGACTAGACTCTCGGGTTTTGAGTCAATCTTGATGGATGCTGAAGCTTTGGCGTCAAAGTTGTAGAAGAAATTTGCTTGCAGTACATCAGTAGCAGAACTACCAGGTATTTCCATAAGTATCTTGTTCATATATTACTACTGTTATTATCATTTTTGTATTGTTGTTATTATATTTGCAAATGGAATGTTCCTTAGAAAACAACTATATTCTTATTGACCCTGCCTTGATAATTTAGGTTGAGAAATGTTGTTTTTGAATCTTCACATAATTACAATATATCTTTAAGGATTTGGACATATCATTATGGCTTGTTATATTGGAATTCAAATTTGTTGGTAATTTCCTATATTTCAGTAAGATTTAAGTGTGCCCATCATGCCTAGCTTATTTGGTAGAGTGTTTTCCGTTTCAAAAAAAGCCAGGCATAGGGAGGGGAGGGGTCCCGGGTTTGAGTCCTAATGGGGACAGTTTACTAAATTGTAATTAAAGTGTTTAGCTGCCAAAAAAAAAAGAAAAAGTAAGACTAAGCGTGTTTCTGTTGCACTTGACATTGGGTCACATTTTGCCTCCTGCCTAACTAGAGAAAAATGGTTAGAAACTAAAAATTATATTCACTAAATGTGTTCCCATCTATAGTTGTATCTTATGCCACTAGGGGAGCTGAAAATTGATCTATTGATTCATTAGGTTGTTCTATATACATTTTTGTTCTTCTTTAAAATAGATCCTACAAAGGATTCTTGATATCAGATTACTTGATAGGTAGAGATATATGTGGGCTCAATTTGGACATTTAGTTGCTATCTTCTTGATTTTACAATCGCTACATGCCCTCAAATATATGTTCTATGTTAATTTGGGATTTTTTTTTCATTTTGTTCCTTTCAGGTAAGAAAGGGACATGAAGTTCTTGTTCATGGTGGGGATTGGAAGATCTGGCCAAACATCTAGGTTGACTGGCTACAATCCCAAGATACATTGAAGTGCTTGATAAAACTAAGAAATGAGGACATGTATACGGTTAGTAGTCTCCTCTCATCGATCTTTTCACAAACTTTGTACACCATGTGGTTCAACATCTCTTTACACCATTCATTAGTTCATGAAATAAGGTTCACGAAATATTTGTCCTTACATAGTTTTCTTTATTTCTCTCTTGAAATTAAATAAGATGCATATCTTGCTCTATTTAAGATACAAATCTTGATCTATTTTTAGGACTTCTTGTTATACTGATCATACAAGGGACCCTCATGCCATCCATTTTCTGTGATTTTTCTAATCCTCCTTCAAATGTCATAATATCAAATATCATTGAGTCTACACCTAAGCATTATTGTATCATTTAGTCATGAAAATTTGTTGGCTGAAAGTTCAGAACTGTGTGATACGATTCCACAAGAAATTGTGGAATGGTACTTGAGCTTTAGACATTCTCCCACCTATTGCCGGTCTGGTCGGGCTCTCCATCAACTTGGGTATCTATCATTATGCTTCATTGGAGACGGGTAGCGGAAAGGGGCTACTTGAAGAAAATGGTCCCAGCCTCCAAGAGAGGGTTCAGAGGGAAGCTATTTAGAGTGTGAACTGCAGACGTCAGACGTTGGGTGGACAAAGATAATGACCTACAAGAAATTGTGGAGTGGTACCGTTTATAATCTCCCATTTATCATGCCGGTCTGCTGTACTCCTCTTATCGGGCTTGAGTACCTCCATCACCATGTTTTCTACTGAGCTGGTGCAAGAGCGAAAGGGCCACCTGATGGCTCTGGCAGAGGTCCATATGTAAACCGTCTATGGACGTCCACTTTTCTAAGGTGGACACAGAGTCCCACAAGAAATTATGGGGTGATACTTAAGTTTGAGAGGTTCTCCTCAGACAGCCCGCTTTTGGCTGTCCTCCTATCGGGCTTGGCTCCACTTCAATGAAAGCATCAATGATAGGTACCCAAACCTAATAGGCAATCCCAATCCAAAAGACGGCCTAATAAATGGGAGAACCACTCAAGATTAAATATTACTCCACAATTTCTTGTGGAATTGTTTCACAATGTCATAGGCACGTTAAAAATATTCTAGTTACATAAACAATGTAGAAGCATGTATCAACATGTCGTTCCTCATCAAGGAGAATTGAGAGCCCTCGGATACTGAGCTTATGTGTTTTCTAGAAACATTTTCTTGGCGTAAGAACATTACATTGAGTAATAGGATAAGACTCGTCATTGAGAGCAAGATTATGCGATATGCGATAGGTTTCCACCTTCCCTTCACTCTTGTCAAGGCATCATTTTGTAAGTATTTTACTCTCTAGATTCTTAGCAATCCAACCCATTAGCACGCCAAATGGTACATTTAATTTGTGTTAAAAACATGATATTCATATTTAATTGAGCTTTGAGGAGAGTTGTTTGTCTCGATACTTTATCACATCTCGCTCACAGAGATTCTGCCTTGCTCTATCATCTCTTTCCAATTTGAATCCCCATTTATTTATTTGAAAGTACATGAAGAACTCTTTTTGGTTTGTTTTACTCCACGTGCAAGTAGTGGCGGAGCTAGAAAATATACAGTACAAATATTTGGTGGGAGTATGGTAGTATGGATGATACATCATACCTTCCAAACAAAAGATTATGGTTCATATTAAAACTGAATCTATTAGATTTGAGCTTTAGGAGAGCGTCTGTTTAACAATTTGAAAAGGCTCATCAACTGGTGCTTTCAGGTAAGAAGGTTTCCTGGGGAGTCTTTTGATTGGAGGATTCTCAAGGATAAACTGCCAATAGCCTGTCAAGTATCATCCCCATCAGGAGTTGGGTATCAAATGCTTAAGTATTAGCTCTGAAAAGAGAACTGCAAAGTATATCTTTTCTTCAATTTGCTTTGATTATATTTTTACCTTTTGGCAATAACTCATAAAGGGAAAAAAGAAAAATGTGGCTTTTCATTTTCTCCATCTTTGTATCTTACATGGTTGAGTTGTGTTTCTATTTTTTATTTAATCAAATGCAGTTAACTTTGGATTGTGTTATTTAGTGTTTATAATATATAATCTGATTCAATGTGAGGAATTTAATCTTCGCATTTGTGTATCAGGAGTTTAACTTCGAGATATGTTATTTTAGTATTCTAGTATTTATAATTTATAGGATTGGTTCAATGTGAAGAATTTAAGGTTTGTTTGTTTACTCTTTTTGAAAACAATTTTATGTTCTTAAAAATAAGGAGAAAATAAAAATAAGTAAAACATGTTTGATTTTCAGTTTATTTATTTTTCCTAAAAACATAAAAACACAAAAAAAAAAAAAAAACTAAATTTGAAAAACAAAGAGTTTTCAGTGTTCTTTGTGTTTTAAAAAACTATTCTCAATAACAGTTTTCAAAAATGGGAACCAGATAGGCCCTTAATGTTTTGTTAGGTTCATGTTTTTGAAAATTGTTTTTGTTACCAGCAAAGAACGAGGAAAGCGAAGAAACGTTTAGTTAACTTAGTTTCTTTTATTTGAGCTTGAGCAATATAAGCCCATTTAAATTTAAGAGAAAACGAAAAACCGATTTTGACAATAAAAATGATGTTCTTAGTGTTTTTGAATACTATTCTCAAGAACAGTTCTTAAAAACAGGAACTAAATATGCGTTAATGTTCTAATTTGTATATTAGGGGTTTGCATGCCTTGACTTATTTGGAACATTAGGCTTTAGATGATATGTAAGGGTTTACTTTGTTGGTTCAACCTACATAACGTAGTTCAGTTATCTTTTAAATTTTATATGGGCTAGTATTATACATTTGTTATTTGATGTCATTGGTTTTAATGAATGAAAACAACATATTGTTTTTTCTTTTGAAAGGAAGAATAATATTATTGATTAATTTATGATAGGCGATAGTCACGAGATAAATAAATTAAAATCGTATATGATGAAATGATATAAGTTAATAGTATAATAAATAGGTATAAAACTTATAAAATTTGCTTTAAAATGTAGTAGAATATACAGCTACAGTTAACTGACATCTGTGATCGTGGTTTGATATTTTACGATTGATGGTATTAACAACATGCGAATCGCTCTCACGAGGATCGCGGCATAACAGATGGCCAGATAATCTTATGTTGTAACAAAGCGATGACAAGCCGGAAATGTATCGCGCTGATAACACGAGCAAAATAAAACTAAATCTTGAGGAAAAACTTAATTTTATTAAGGGATAAAATGAAAGAAAAGAATTATGAGAGTGATTTCATTATCAGAATAGTAAAGAATCCTTTTTCATTCTTTGAGGAAAATAGAGGCTATAAAAGAGAAAGGAAAAAATGTGATAAAATGAGAGAAGGACAGCTAAAACAACATATTGTTATTTCAATTAGTAAGTACTCAAAACTCAAAATATATGTGTGTATATACATGAACAAGCAAAATTTATTATTGAATATTTATTTTAAATTTCGCTTAGAGCTAGAGTTGATTTAGAGAGAAAATGAAAAAACAAGAAAAGAAAAAAAGGAAATTGGAAGTGAAAATAAAGTATAAAAAAAAAAGCAAAAATTATAAAATAAATTAAAAAATAAATTAATTTTTGTATATATATATATATTATAGAAAAATGAAAAAAAGAAACGGATGCACATGTAAAATTAATGAATTGTTTTTATCAAAACTTTCAAGCCAATTACAATTATTTTCCTATTTTATGCTAAAAATTAAATAATTTCAAAGTTTATAAATAACATGATAATTTCTCATTTTCTATACTTTATGAAACTTAATATGATCATTAATGCAATCTTAACTTTAAGATTTATTAAAAAAAAAAAAAAACTTTTTAAGATATTATTATTGTTACCATGTTACATGAATTAGACAAATTCTTTAACAATAACTCTTTAAAAAAAGAGTTTATCCTTAAGTTGAATATGTAAGAGTTTCGTCTCAGTGAAAAGCGAATTGTGGAATAGGAGTTATCATATTTTGGAGAAGGTAACTATCGTATGTGAAGAAGAAGAAGAGGGATTAGTGAAAGAGCTGAAGATGATTGATCTCAAGCTTTTCTGAAATGGAGTCTAAGCTAAGAAAAAATGGTGGGATAACTTTTCGGGCCATGGCTATGTTCTCCTACTTGCCATTTAGGGAAAAATATCAGCGAGCGCTGGCTTCGATTAGCACATTCGACGAACTACAACATTGAAAGAGAGAATGATGGTGAGATCAATGAGGCCAATAAGGGAAGGGGATCAATCTCGATTGGTAGCAACTATGATCAAGGCATAATTGGCTGGTAAGATGTCGGGAAAAGATCAATGCACAAGCACAACTATTTATGGTCAATATGGAGACTTGCCAAATTCAGCGCCTTAATAGTATTTGAAGTATGTCATCTCAGTAGTAAGCGGGAAACGGGAGAAGTATTTTGGCAAACGTATTTAGTTTAAATATAGGTTCGTGGCCGATACGGCGTAACCGTTCGTGGCCACTTGATACACCTCGTTATCGATAGATGAGACCTAAAAGCGAAAATGCTTTGACGTAGTTAAGCTTGTACCTTAAGCAAAAAGAGATGGGACTCGAGTGAGACCCACATGAATGACGAATAAGGAATATCTAACTGTCTCGATAAGGGAACAAACACGTGTTACCCAAAAAATCTATAAAAGGATTGGGGAGGAGAAAAAGGATGGTTTTGGAAATTCAAAAGATATTACATGGCAGGAGGAGACTTCAGTTGCATAAAAGAAATATATATATACATAGGGGGCATGACAATACCCGAATCTACTTAAGATTTGAAAAATTAAATCAAGATTCGCTAAAAACTTAATTACAATTAAATTAAATCGTGGAATTAGAGACGAGATAGGATAAGAAACCGAAATTGAAGTTGTTGGTGCACTAGTAAAAAGTTGTTTGTTTTGAGCCTGGCCAGGGAGACAAAAACTGTATGAACCGTTGACCCCCAAGTTTAAAGATAAGTACTAGTCAGGGGTTATCCCCTCGTTTTTATTTGGAATGTGCTATAGTCATGGGTTTGAAGTAATACATTAAATTTAATTAAAATATTTTCTTATTATATATTTATTTTTTCTGCACTATGATACTACACATGGATATGAATCTTGACTATCCTTGACTTAGATCCGAATAAAAATGTGAAATAATATTTATAATTATTTAATTTTCAAAGTAACTAAACATTCTTTATTTGTTGGGACAACTACATTCATATCCCTTTCGTTTCTCCCATATCTCACCGCCATTGAGAAATGTCCGGTACCTCCGGTGTCGTTGTCCGCCCGTCATGGCGGATCTTCCATAGAGCTCCCGCCTTTATTTATCATTTAACCATCGTCTGCGACGCCTGTCTCCGCCGTGACGGCACCGTTAACCGCCGCCTCTTGAGCTTCCTGGATCTCAAAGTCCCTCCCTCTGCAAAACCGGTGAACGGCGTCACCACCTCCGACACTACCGTCGACCCCTCTCGGAACCTCTGGTTCCGCCTCTTCCTCCCTAGAGAAGCCGCCGTCGCCGGCGAGAATCTCCCCGTCATCGTCTACTTCCACGGCGGCGGGTTCGTGTTCCTCCCCGCCAACTCCAAGTCTCTCGACGGCTACTGCCGCCGCCTAGCTCGAGAACTCCCCGCCGCCGTGGTCTCCGTCGACTACCGCCTCGCGCCGGAGCACCGCTGCCCCTCCCAGTACGACGACGGCTTCGACGTCCTTAAATTCATCGACGAGAATCCTCCACTGAACTCCGATCTAACCCGCTGCTTTATTGCCGGCGACAGCGCCGGCGGCAACATCGCCCACCACGTGGCGGCCAGAGCCGGCGAGTTCAAATTCCGGAACTTGAAAATCCAGGGGCTGGTACCGATACAGCCGTATTTCGGAGGAGAAGAGAGGACAGAATCCGAAATTCAACTCGCCGGAGCTCCGGTAGTATCGATGGGCCGCACAGACTGGTGTTGGAAGGTGTTTCTACCAGAAGGGTCGGACAGAGACCATCCGGCTGCTAACGTATTCGGGCCGAAATCCGGCGATATATCGGGGGTGAAATTCCCGAAATGCTTGGTGTTCATCGGGGGATTTGATCCGTTAAAAGATTGGCAGAAGAGATACTGTGAAGGAATGAAGAAAAATGGGAAAAATTTGAAGATGATTGAATATCCAAACGCTATCCATTCCTTTTATGGGATTCCTGAATTGCCTGAATCAAGTTTGTTTATAAAAGAGTTCAGAAATTTCATTTATTTTCAATAATTTGAAATAATCCATCCAGTATATATTATGCTTCAATTGCCCTTTGTATTAGATAAATCATTGCAGCTACTGAAATTGGATAAAGTAAATACCAAGTACAATTTTTTTTTATGGAAATTATGTTATGCGGTTTTTATTTTAATTTATTTAAAAAATTAGGATCAAATAGGTTTCTGATTTAAAAAATATTTGATAAGGAAGGAAAAATATGTAATAAAGATTATCTGTAATATATTTATACTCCAAAGGATTTATTGAAATCGACACGAGATTTGTTAAGTATGCAATTACCATTTAATATAAATTCATTTTTGTAAAAAATATTTTATACGATAATTCATAATTGTTATATTACAATAATATAATAACTACAAATTATCCTATAAAATATTTTTTAATATTAAATAAGAATTTGAGACATATTGTAACAATCTTTATCCTGTATCAAATTCCTTCACATCTTTATCCTAGTTCTTGATGGATGCTGAAGCTTTGGCGTCAGAGTCGCAGAAGAAATTTGCTTGCAGTACATCAGTAGCAGAACTACCAGGTAATTTCGGAAACTATCTCGTTCATATGATTATTACTACTACTATTATTATCATTTTTGTATTGTTATTATTATTTACACATATGTTCTTTTGGAAACAATCCATATTCTTAAGATTGACCCTGTTTTTGATAATTTAGGTTGAGAAATGTTGTTTTGGTCCTTTTTGTTGCCGATTACAATATATCTTTTTAAGGATCTGGACATATCATTATGGCATGTAATATTGGAATTCAAATTTGTTGGTAATTTCCTATATTTCAGTAAGATATAAATGTGCTTATCATGTCTAGCTCATGTGATAGAGTGTTTATAGTTTCAAAAAAGGCAGGACATAGAGAGGGGAAGGGTTCCGGGTTTGAGTCCTAATGAGGACAATTTACTAAATTGTAATTAAAGTATTGAGTTGCCAAAAAAAAAGAAAAAAAAAGAAATGAAAAATAAAGTAAGACTCAAGTGTGCTCTTATGTTGCACTTGACATTGGTCATGATTTTGCCGCCCAGCTAGAAAAGAAATGGTTAGAAACTAAAAGTTATATTCACCAAATGGGAAAAACTCCCATCTATAGTTGTATCTTATGCCACTAGGGGAGCTGGAAAATTGATCTATTGATTCCTTAGGTTGTCTTATATACATTTTTGTTCTTCTCCTTTTTATATATGATCCTACAGTATGATTCTTGATTACAGATTACTTGATTGGTAGGAGATTTATGTGGGCTCAATCTGACATTTATCTGCTATCTTCTTGGATTTGGCTAATCTGCTAATGCCCCTCAAATATATGTTCTATGTTAATTTGAGATTTTTTTTTTCATTTTGTTCCTTTCAGGTAAGAAAGGACATGAAGTTCTTGTTCAAGGGGGTGTGATTGAAGATCTGACGAAACATCTAGTTGATCAATATGGAATCCCCAAGAGATACATTGAAGTGCTTGATAAAACTAAGAAATGAGGACATGGATATGGTTAGTAGTCTCCTCTCATCAATCTTTCTTACAAACTTCTTGTACACCATGTGGTTCAACATCTCACCATTCATTAATTCATGAAATAAGGTCTACGAAATATTTGTCCTTATTATTAGTTTTCTTTTTTACTTCTCTTGAAATTAAATAAGATACATATCTTGATATATTTTAAGGACTTCTTGTTAAAGTGATCAAATATCACTGGAGTCTACACCTAAGCAATATTGTATCATTTAGTCATGAAAATTTGGTGGCTGAAGTTCAAAGCGTAGCGATGGTCGCGAAATTGTGGAGTGATCTTAAGCAGGCGTTCTTCCACCTATTAGGCGGTCTTGGGTTGAAGTACATCCCCTCTTGAACTTGGTGCTCCCTATCATTGAATGCTTTTATTAAGATTCGGTGCGTAGCGGGAAAGGGCTACTTAGAAAATGGCTACTTGGTGCCCTAAGAAAGGGTTCGCAGTGGAAGCTATCTAGAGTATGAGCCGTTCGTGGACGTCCAACTTCTTTAAGGGTGAGACCCGATACGATTACTGAAATGAGTGAATTAATTTTCGAAGATTGAGATGTTCTCCCACTTATCATGCCGGTCTTTTGGGTTAGGCTCTCTTATTGGGCTTGAGTACCTATCATTGATGCTTTCATTGAGCGGTATGTAGGCGTGAAGAGTGCTGATACCCTGAGGGTCCCGAGTGTGAGCGCAATCAGTGGACGTTTGGCTTCTCTAGGGTGGATAATCTGATTCTACAAGAAATTGACGAAGTGGTATTTAAGCAGGAGAACCTCCTGCACTGTCAGTCGGTCTTTTAGGTTGAACTCCTATTGGAGCGAGTTCGATTCTGTCAAGCATCAATGATAGGTATCCAGAAGCCCGATAGGAGAGTCAGAAGCCCAAGGAGGCCCAGGCTGTCTTCAGAACTGCAGTTTAGAATACCAACTCATATTTCTTATGGAATCATATCACAATGTCATAGGCATGTTAAAAATATTCTAGTTACAGAAACAATGTAGAAGCACGTTGTTGAGCTGTAAATAGAATGTTGAGTTGTAAATAGAATAAGATAATTATTTCTAAATCTCTTAAATTGAGGGATTCGGTTAGTTTCCTGCTTCTGTTTTTAGGAATAAGTTAGTTTCCTTTTTATGTCTCTTGTTTCCTTTTCCTTTCTTTTGTAATCCCCTATATAAACATGGTGTATAGTCAATCTAAAATACATAAAATTATCACTCTTCATCCCATATTTCATGTCATGGTATCAGAGCTATAGGTTTCTAAAACCTAAGCATCGTTCTGGCCTTCATTGCCATTTTTTCCTGGATTTTTTGCTTCTTTCACATTTTTCTTTCTCTGCTTTGTTTTGCTCTAATTTTTGAAGGCAAAATAGAGTATTACACATCAGGGTTTTTTCGTGAAAGATGTCGGAGGTTGCAGAGACGACTACTACAACATAATTGGAGGAGATTGTTACATCTCTGCAATCTAAGGAATTGCAAAATATTCAGGCTGCATATAGGCTGGATGGAAAAATTAAATTAAACGGTCTCAACTTGTTCGAACTGTGCTAAAAGGGAAAAGGAAGATTAACCATCTTATGGGTACAAGGTCGAAACCAGGAGATCCCCGTTTTGAAGTATGGGATGAAGAAGATTCTATGATTATGGCGTGGCTATGGAATTCTATGACTCCCGAGATTAGCGACACATGTATGTTCTTGGCTACGACTAAGGATATTTGGGACACAATCCAACAAACTTATTCAAAAGCTAGAGATGCGGCTCAAGTATATGAGGTCGAGTGGGACGATTGCTACAAAGCAGTTAAGCGATTCTTGAATAAGCCCGATCAATTGAAAACTTTGTGGCAAGAGCTTGATCATTATAGGGTGATAATAACCAAATGTCCTAAGGATGCCGTTGTTCTAAAGATTTCATTGAGCAAGATAGTCTATGATTTTCTTGTTAGGCTTAACCCATAATTTGATCAAGTGCGAATCCAGATTCTTGGCAAGTAGGAGGTTCCGTGCTTTAATGAGGTGGTGGCACTGATTCGAGAGGAAAGCCGAAGGAGTGTTATTCTTGAACCATAAACCTTTGTTGATTATGCTAGTAGCAAAAACAGAATATCCAGAGAAAGAAAATGTAACACCATGAAATATACCATAGCACTTTTCGGACATGTTTAGGGTATAATAAAAGTAAAAGTATATTTATCGGAATAAAATAAATGATAACTTGGAATTAATACAACAATTAGGGTAAATTACTAAATTACCAATTCATGACCCAAGGGTCATAATATAATAAGTTCATATCATCAGAAGTAGGATTTTGATAAATTCAGATGAGAATAAAAAAGCTGAAAGGAGGACCAAGAGTAATAAAGAAAGATATTAGAATAAAATAAGGAAAGAAAATTGTGGAAGAGACAAAGTGACTTGAAGGAAAGAGGAAGGAAGTTTCCTCGCTGAAGAGTAAAAAAAGGGGGATAAGATCAAATAAGGAGAAGACCAAAAGAAATATCTCATTTTGGTCTTAGAGAAAGGAGAGAGCAAAAACGGAAGAAGAAAGAAGAAAAGAAAAGAAGAAAGAAGAAAAAGGAAAGAGAAGATCACGGGTATGGAAGCGTGAATATTTGTATGAATACATGTCTTGGGGTGTATGGAACTCACCCAAATTTGAATATGGATTACATGTCTTGGGTTTGAAACTCCCGATCTCATTTCTTGTTAGGATTAAGTGAGAAGAGCTCTAAGGATCCTAGATATGTGTTTTAGGAAGGGTCTAGTTGTAGGTTAAACCAAGAAAATTCCCTATTTTTGATCATATGAAGTAGCCGGACCTTAGAACAAGTTTTTAGGTCAGAAGTAAAGGGAATCTGGGAGTAAGTCCTTCTGATAAATTGTAGCCATATCAATGAGCTTGATGTTAGGCTTTTGAATCTCTCAATTCGGACCCCTGTAGACCAAGTTATGGTCTTTTTACTCTGAACAGTCAAATGGGTGAAGGATCAGCCCATAGAGGTCGAGGTTGAGAGCCCCTGTATGCTCGTAGTGCGGGCTGACTCGTCGTGTAGAGCTTGGCTCTTCCGCCGGTGCATCTCGTCGATCCGAGATCGGCTCGTCAAGATTGGCTGCGCATGACCTCAACCGGAAGGTCATATCTCCTTCGTTTGAACTTTCAGATTTGGGTGTTCTTGGACTCTATAGAAAAGCCCAGTAAGTCAGAATCCATCCATGGCACGCCAGGAAGATATTGGATGTCAGACCGAGGTGTTGGGCGGGCTCGTCGCCGGTCGCGGCTTCGTGGAGTCAGTCGGCTCGTCAAGGCGGTATGACTCCAGCCGGAAGGTCATATCTCCTTCGTTTGAACTCCGATTTAGGTGTTCTTGGACTCTATGGAAAGCCCATTGAATCAAGAATTCATCCATATGCATGAGGAAGATATTAGATGTCAGACCGAGGTGTTAGACTGAGCTCATCACTTCCGATGCGGCTCGTCCAGTCTAGGTCGGCTCGTCAAGGCCCATTGCGCATGACCTCCAACCGGGAAGGTCATATCTCCTTCGTTTGAACTCCGATTTGGGTGTTCTTAGACTCTATCGGCCGGTAGGTCAGAATCCATCCATATGCCTGAGGAAGATATTAGATGTCGAACCAGTGTTAGGTGAGCTTGTCACTTGATTGCAGCTCGTCAGTCGAATCAGCTCGTCAAAAGGCCCGGTTGCGCATGACCTCCAACTTCGGAAGGTCATATCTCTTTTGTTTGAACTCCGATTTGGGTGTTCTTGGACTCTATGGAAAGCCCATTGAGTCAAGAATACATTCACATGCCTGAGAAGGATATTAGATGTCAGACCAAGGTGTTGGGGCGGGCTCGTCACTTGAGTTCAGCTCGTCGGTTGGTCAAACTCTTACGGGTTGACTGCGCATGACCTCAAGCTTGAGAAGATTAAGTATCTCCCTTCGTTTGACTGGTTGGGTGTTCTTGGACTCTATAAAATCCCATTGGAGTCAATACATTCATATGCCTGAGGAAGATATTAGATGTCGGACCGAGGTGATAGATAGAGCTCGTCGAGAACAGGTCATTTCGTCGGTTAGTCGGCTCGTCACAGGTTGACTACGTATATTATCCCGACTTTGGAAGGTCGCCAAACCTTCGTCCCGAACTCCGATTTGAGTGTTCTTGGACTCTATGGAAAGCCCATTGAGTCAAGCATACATCCATATACCTGAGGAGGATATTAGATGTCAGACCGAGGTGTTAGATCGAGCTCGTCCATGTCATGTCAGCTCGTCCAGTTCAGGATTTGACTACGTATGACCTTCAACTTCGGAAGGTCATAACTCTTTCGTCCGAACTCCAATTCGGGTGTTATTGGACTCTATGGAAAGCCCATTGAGTCAAGAATACAACATACCCCAAAGTATGATAAAAATTTGGAAACTCATATTAGGTCGAAATAAGGAAAATAGTAGCGGATATGAGACGATAAATAGCGACATAAGTAGATGTAATATGTAAAGGAATATAGAAGAAAAAAAATGATAAGTTCGAGGAGAAAGCGTGTAAGTGTATATTTGCCTAAGGCCAGGATGTTGAATGACAAGACATATATGATCAGTGCTTCAGCACTCCTGCTAGTGTTACGACGCTTCTATCACGTGGGCAGGCACGATCTACCGTGCATGCCGTCTTGTACCTTTGGGTATATATTGTCTTAAAGTCTCATTTCATTCTTTATCTCCCGATTACAAGTAAGCGAATGTTTATACGTGTGTATCTGAATAAGAAAAGATAAAAAGGTAAATAGTTTGGACATTAAGAATTATTAAAGAAGAAGTCTATGTTACACTCCCCATGGGAGATGAAACAGTCACGATAAGCATAAGTAAAGCGTCTGAGTATAGAAATGTATAGGTATATGTCATAAGATATGATAGTATAATAAAGTGCAGCTGAAAGATATAAGTTAATAAGATATAAGATATTAACGGGAATGAGCAGGTACACGAATGATAGCATATATGAATATAAGAATGAGTGAATGCATGCATGAAATAAAACTATAGGAATATATGTATTATAGAAATGTATTAGCCATAATATGAAGCTACGAGATATGAGCAGAATATAGATTTAAAAGAAATGATGGTATAAATTGCATAATGTGATTTAAGCGAAACTAGGAATGGGTTTGTTCTACTTACTCATATTCCTCGTTTCAAGTTTTGCATGATTGTTCTAAAGCATATTGAATTGATTAAATTGATTTGAGAAGAAAAGTGATTGTGAAATGTTTGCATATAAAAGTGCATGATTGTGAAAATAAACTATTTATCTGGCGTACCATATTGTACTATGTTTTTGCTATAAAGGATTTGAACGCTCTTAATAGAATGTTAACCGTTTATTTAGCATTAAGGATGAATTGGTATACCAATAGGGTCAAATAAGCGATGCTGAACTGTGTATTGATGTGTCACTCGATTAAGCGACCCCAGCGGGTTCGTATTAGTAGTGTTCACTATTTGATTGTTTATAACCGGTCAATGACCCGGCGGGACATCTTGTGTTATAAAACCATTTGTCTGACACGCAGCGAATTTGGGCCGTCTTGGTAACTCCCGATATCCTGTATATCGAACATAGGTTAAATTCGTTAAGAACCTCGCGAATTGGTTGCATCTTTGAATTGATCTGCCTGGCCCAGATTAGTGCGGGCGGGCGGGTGTGAGCATAATTAGATTGATTTGAGATCACGAGGAAATATTACAGAAAATGAAAGTGTATTTTTGGGATGATCCATGAACCATGACTAATTGTATATAAAACAAGTATATGTATCGTATTTATATTGGTCATCCATAATGATTTGAAGGTTTTGAATTGTTAAATTGCATAATGTGATAACAGTATGTGAAAACAGTACATGATCACAGTATATGAAAATAGTACATGAAAATAGAGCATAACAAATGGTATATAGTATATAACCATGAAAGAAATATATGTATAAGAATATGACATGCACATAATAGGATATGTAATATGAATACATGATAGAAATGCATATGTCTTAAGAAACGATAGAGATAAGTAAAAGATGACAAAGCACTAGAATACAGTAAAAGTATAGATAGGAGATATGTCAAAGACAGAGAACATGTGACATGTGATAGTAATGTAAAGATGATAAGTAATATAAAGTTATATGCATATGTATAAGCTTGTGACTGTCACCATAGGTGGTTGTCCATGTATATTACAAGCGTAAAGCTTAACACGGGTGTTCAATCCTTGTAGATACCAGTAGAAGACAAGGATAGGGCGGAACATCCCATCGCGAGGCCCGGGCTGGTTCGAGATAGGTGCTCACCTCCTTTGCTTCAGCGATCTCGATGTTTTGTAGAAAAAAGAAAAATGTACATGTATAAGTAAGTGGGACTCGTATGTATATAGATGTTGAGGACACCACTCAGGTGGTAGTTCTTTATATGGAAATGATTTTGTTATTACAGGAATTGTTTGTATAACCCACAGTACAAGTTCGTCTGAAGAACAGGTCAATGAGTCCCAACGGTGTGGTGTGGCACCCGGACTGTTCGGATCGCCAGTCAGGGTGGATCGGGGGAAGGCGTCACAGAAAAAATGATCTGCCTAAACACTTAGGTAGAGACAATTAGTGGAAGGAGAACAAGGACAATCTTTGGTGCACCTATTACAAGAAACCAAGGCACACAAAAAAGAAGTGTTGGAAGTTGAATGGTAAATCACCAAGTCGATAATGGGAAATAGTGGAGCGACAGAGGCCTCGAGCACACATGTGACTTGACCTAAAGCGAGGAAAATTCGGCAATAGGTGGGTTGATAATGAAGAAATGGAAGAATTTAGAAGCTTGTTTTGGATCCCATGACAAACTACAAGAGCTTGTTCTTTGACTCTTTGGAGTACACCTTCATTCTCTTTGCCAAATACCTCAAACAAGGTTTATGATGATTCTTGAGTAATAGACCGATTGCCACTAGGACCATATGACTTTTAAATCTCCCGACTTTTTCATACCTATACTCAAGCCCAAGTAACAGAAAATTATAGTGGCCAATTGCTCTTTAGCTATTGTTGCAAGTTTCAGAGACATATATATCACACCTACCCTTATCCTTAAAAATGTCCACCATGTACCAAAATTGTCGGCCAACCTTGTTTCCATTCAAAAGCTTACTCATGATCTTAAATGTTATGCTATTTTTTCCCTTTCTTATTGTGTTTTTTAGGAACAGGGTTCAGGTAGGAGGATTGAACTTGCTAAGGAAAGGAACGGACTTTACCACCTTGAATTATCTCAAAAAACTAGTAATAATTTGTCTTTGTCTTTTCTCAGTTCCTCAAATAAAGATATCATTTGGTTGTATCACCTACGTCTAGGTCATCCATCTTTTAGGGTTTTAAAGGTCATGTTTCCTTATTTGTTCCAAGGATCAGATATTTATGAGTTTCATTGCAAAACTTGTGAATTGGCAAAACATACTCTTATATCTTTTCCTATTAGCAATAAAAGAAGTTCTCATCTTTTTCATTTAATTCATAGTGACATATGGGGTCCTTCGACTATACTTAAGGTTTCTAGGGCTCGTTGGTCTGTATCCTTAATTGATGACTGCACTCGAGTTACATGGATCTTTCTTCTTAAACAAAAATTTGATGTTAGCATATACCTAATTTCCACTCAATGGTTCAAAACCAATTTGGGGTTCAAATAAAAAGCTTTAGGATAGATAATGCTAGAGATTACTTCAACCTGATTTTGTCACCCTATTTTCAATCACGGGGCATTCTCCATGACTCATCGTATTAACACCTAACAAAATGGGGTAGTTGAGAGGAAAATGAGCGTTACTTAACCTAAGCGAGCCTTACTCTTTCAATGGAATGCTCTAAGTCTATTGGGGTGAAGAGCATTTCTTCTTGCCACATACTTGATAAAATAGAATTCCCTCTCTAGTGTTAGACAACAAAGTCCATAGAGGGACTTGAGTTTTCTAGCCACGCCCGAGGAGCCTCAAGCGGGCCTAACTCTTAGGGTATTTGGGTGCACTGCATTTGTTCATGTCCACAGCCAACATAGAGACAAGCTAGACCCCCGAGCCATAAAATGTGTCTTCCTTGGTTACTCATTCTCTCAAAAAGGTTACAAATGTTACAACCCTTCAACCGGAAAATTTTACATCTCTGCAGATGTCACCTTAATAAAAAACAAACCTTTTTGCCCCAAGTCCTCTCTTTAGGGGGAGATTTCAATGATGGAAGATAGTCCTTGTGAGTCATTTGAACCTCTCGACCTTCCTCATGTCTCAACCCATGGTGATGAAGAACCTAAGTCACTTGATTCTACACTTGGGCAGTGTCATCCCCTGTTCCAACCCAGTGTCACTCTGAATTTTCCCGCAGTTTCCTAAAGGCGTGCTCGGGAAAGGCCATTCTAGGGCAGAGTAGGTCCAGAGATCCAGCTCGGACCACGGAAATGATCACGGTAGATTAGACCCACCTTTACATACCTGACTTGTTTGGCTTCCATTGACTCAACAAACAACCTAGACCTAGACCCATTCTTTGTTAGAAAAGGCACTACAGAGAGATACACTAACGAGCCACTTTATCCACTATCCACATATGTCTCTTAAACATCATCACCAGCCCATAAGAATTTCATTGTGAGTCTAAACACCACTATCATCACTAACACTGTTTCTGAGGCATTGACAAAAAGGGAATGGAAGGATGCTATGAAAGAGGAGATGAGTGCATTATAAAAGAAGGAAACATGGGAGATCGTTGAAAGACCGAAAGGGAAAAACATTGTTGATTGCAAGTGGATTTTCACACTGAAATATAAGGTTGATGGATCTCTTGAGAGACTTAAGCAAGATTAATTGTAGCAAAGGGAATGCGCTCAAGCTTATGGAGTTGATTATTAGAGACTTTTGCTTCAATTGCAAGGAAATGAATCTTGTAAAATCTTATTGTCATTGGTGCCTACAATTGTAGCCCACACAATAAGATGTTAAGAATGCATTTTTTCATGGTTATTTAGATGAAGAGATTTACATGAACATCCCATTAGGATTTGAGGGGAATACAGGTAATAAGGTGTGCAAGCTAAAAAAGGCCCTTTATGGGCTAAAACAATCTCCTAGGGCTTAGTTTGAGAGATTTGCATAAGTCATGAAAGATTTTGGGTACAAACAAAGCCAAGGTGACCATACTCTCTTCATTAAGTATTCTGTTGTAGGGGGAATAACTGCTCTTCTAATCTATGTTGACGACATCATAGTGACTGGAAATGATGAGAGAGAGAAGCATGATGTGAAGTAGAGATTAAAAAAAGAGTTTGAATAAAGACAGAATGAAGTACTTCTTGTTATTGGTGGCATATTCTACATAAGGGATCTTCATCTCTTAACAAAAGTATGTGACTGATTTATTGGCAAAAACATGGAAGATTTGGTGTAAACCAGTCTCTATCCCAATGGATCCAAACCACAAGTTGGGAGAGGCTAAAAAAAGATCAATGGTGGATAAAAGAATGTATCAGAGGCTGGTTGGTAGGCTCATATACCTTGCTCACACTCAGCCATACATCGCCTACTTGGTGAGCGTGATCAGTCAATTCATGCATGATCCAAGAGAACCTCATCTTCAAGGCCCGGTTATAAGGTCTTGCATTAGCGAAGACGGCCGGAAAGGAATTTTGTTCAAGAAGAAATACTCTTGCTCTAGAAGCATGCATCATGGCCCGACCTCACGGGTTCCATAGTGGATTGAAGATTAACTACATGGTATTGTACTTTTCTTGGAGGTAATTTGGTAACATGGAGAAGTAAAAAGCAAAATGTGGGAGCAAGGTCGTCTACTGAATTAGAGTTTAGGGCCATTGCTCAGGGGTTGTGTGAACTACTTTGGTTGAAGATTGATACAGATGATTTGAGGCTCAAGTGGGATATTATGAAGCTCTATTGTGACAACAAGTCGAAGCCCTATCAATATTGTTCATAACCACATACAACATGATAGGACAAAACATATTAGGTTGATAGACGTTTCATTAGAAAAATTGGAGGAAGGTAGTGTGTATTATGTCACATGTTCGTTCTGAGGCATCCCGGTTAAAGTGATATTCTAACAAAAGGGTTGAACAGTTCAATGTTTCACGATCTTGTATTCGAGCTAGGAATGGAAGACATCTATTCCTCAGCTTGAGGGGGAGTGTTAAGCTGTAAATAGAATGTTGAGCTATAAATAGAATAGGAGAATTATTTCAAAATCCCTTAAATTGAGGGATTCAGTTAGTTTCCTTTTTCTGTTTTTAGGAATAAGTTAATTTCCTTTTTATGTCTCTTGTTTCATTTTTCCTTCTCTTGTAATCTCCTATATAAACAGGGTGTAAAGTCAATCTAAAATACAGAAAATTATCACTTTTCATCCCATATTTCGTGTTGCACGTATCAACATGTCATGTTCCTTACCCAAGGAGAATTGAGAGCCCCTGTATACTCGAGCTTTTGGGTGTTTTAGAACAATTCTATAAGAACATTACATTGAGTATCAGGATAAGACTCGTCATCCATAGCAAGATTATGCGATATGCTATAGGTTTCCACCTTCCTTCACTTTGCTTGGCCAGATCATATTTTATGGGCATTTTACTTGTAGATTTAGCAACTAAACTCCATAAAAGTACGCTAAATATACATTTAATTTGTGTTAAAGAGTATGATATTCATATTAAAACTCAAATCTTAAATCCTAACAGTTTGAGTTTTTAGGAGAGTTGGTCATTTAATATGATATTAGAACTTGGTTTGGCTAGAGGTTTTGGGTTCGAGCCATCTCTTTGCAATTCAAATTCTCATTTGTTCATTTGAAAGTCCATGAAGAACTTTTTTGGGTTTGTTTGACTCTCCACATGTAGGTATGAGGCCGCATATAAGGGAGGGTGTTAAAGAGCAGAATATTTATATTAAAACCCAAGTCTTAAAATATTGAGTTTTTAAGAGAATTGATCGTTTAGCAATTTTAAAAAGATGTTAGATGCTTTAATCTATTAATCAAAGAGACAGGAAGTTAAAAAACACTCCTCACTCTGAATCTGTAGTTTCAGGTAAGAAGGTTTCTTGGGCAGGTTTTGATTGGAGGATTCTCAAGGATAAAATAACAATAGCCTGTCAAGTATCATCCCAATCAGGAGTTGCATTTAAATGCTTGCTATTAGCCTGAAAAAGAGAACTGCAAAGTTAGTATATCTTTTCTTCAATTTTCTTTGATTATATTTTTACCTTTTGGCAAAAACTCATAAAGGGAAAAAAGAAAAATGTGGTTTGTCATTTTTTCCATCTTTGTATCTTACTATGGTTGAGTTGTGTTTCTATTTTTTATTTAATTAAATGCAGTTGACTTTGAGACGTGTTATTTAGTGTTTATAATTTATAATCTGATTCAATGTGAGGAATTTAATCTTCGAATTTGTGTAAAAGGAGTTTACATTTATCGACTTATTTGGAACTTTTAGGGCCTGCTTGTTTACTTTTTTTGAAAACAGTTTTCTATTCTTAAAAACAAGGAGGAAAAACAAGAAAAATATATTTGATTTTTAATTTATTTTTTTCCCGAAAAATATAAAAAACACTAAATTTAAAAACAAAAAGTTTTCATATAACACCTTTTTGGTGTTTTTTATGTTTTAAAAAACTATTGTCAAGAACAGTTTTAAAAAATGGGAACCCGATAAGCCCTTAATGTCCTGTTAGGTTCAATTTTTTGAAAATTGTTTTTTGTTCTCAAAAACAAGGAGAACAAGAATAACAAAAAGAACATGCTTGGTTTCCAATTTTTTTTGTTTTGGAAAACGTAAACACATAAACACTAAATTTAGAGAACAATAACAGCTTTCAGAGAACAACAAAATGATATTTTTAGTGTTTTCAAATACTATTCTCAAGAACAATTCTCAAAAACAGAAACTAAACATGTCCTAATCTTCTAATTTGTATATGGGGGTTTGCATGTCATGACTTATTTGGAACATTAGGCTTTAGATAATATGTAGGGGTTTACTTTGTTGGTTCAACCTACAACAACGTCGTTCAAGTTATCTTTTAAATTTTATATAGGCTAGTATTATACATTTGTTTTATGATGTCATTGGTTTTAATGAAAGAAAACAACATATTGTTTTTTTTTTAAATGAAAAATAATATTATTGATTCAAACTTGCAATAGAAAATAGATCCTAGATACAAATAGCTAAAAACTATATAAGATGAAACAATATCCAGGTTAATAGCATAATAAATCGGTTTAAAACCTACAAATTTGATAAAATAATGACTAAAATAACTGTAATTTCAGTTCTTCAACATATTGACGATCATGATTTGATATCTTTAACTGATCAAATCTGTTTTGCTTGTTTGAATCGCCCTCATACGGATAAAACGTTGTAATAAGGTGACGAATAGCATCACGTCGTAACAAAGCCGACGACAAACCAAATGTTAATAAAATAATGACAACACAAAAAATAAAATAAAACCTAAATCTTTTTGGAAGAACCACTTTATTAACAGTATAAATGAAAGAAAAGGATTCAGATGGGTGATTTCAGGCCAAGAATGACAAAACAATCATCCCTCATTGCTTGAGAAAATAGGCTACAAGAGGAAAAGACGAGAGAAGGGAGGCTAAAACAACATATTGTTATTTCAATTGATAAGTACTCAAAACTCAAAACATATGTGTGTATATACATGAACAAGCAAAATTGTGTGGAATATTTATTTTAAATTTCGGTTAGAGCTAGGATTGATTTAGAGAGAAAATAGAAAAAACAAAGAAAAGAAAAATAAATTGGAAGTAAAATAAAGTATAAAAAGAAAACAAAATTAGAAAATAAATTGAAAAAAAATAAATTATTTTTGTATATATATATATATATATATATATATATATATATATATATATATATATATATATATATATATATATATTATTTTAGAAAAAAGAAAAAAAACGGATGCACATGTAAAATTATTGAATTGTTTTATCAAAACTTTCAAAGCAATTACAATTATTTTTCCTATTTTATGCTAAAATTAAATAATTTCAAAAGTTATAAATAATAATTTTCTCATTTTCTATACTTTATGAAAAAACTTAATATGGTCATTAAAGCAATCTTAACTTTAAGATTTATTCAAAAAAAAAAAAAAAACCTTTAAGATATTATTATTGTTACCATATTACATGAATTAAACAAATTCTTTTAACAATAACTCTTTAAAAAAAGAGTTTATCCTTAAGTTGAACAAGTAAGAGTTGCGTCTCTATGGAAAGCGAGTTGTGGAACAGGAGTTATCATACTATCATATGTGAAAAAGAAGAGGGATTGGTGAAAGAGTTGAAGATGATCGATCTCAAGCTTTTCTCAAATGGAGTCTAAGCTAAGAAAAAATGGAGAAAAAATTTTTCTGGCCATGGCTACGTCCTCCTACTTGCTAATTAGGGAAAAATATTGGTGAGCGCTTGCTTCGATTAGCACCATTGACGAACTCCAACATCGAAAGAGAGAATGACGATGAGATCAATGCAGCCAATAAGGGAAGGGGATCAATCTCGGTTGGTAGCAACTATGATCAAGGCATAATTGGTGGGTAAGATGTCGGGAAAAGATCAATGCATAGGCACAACTATTTATGGTCAATATGGAGACTTGCCAAATTCAGCGCTAGTGACTGAAGAGGCCACATTTGTCTCCAATTAGTAAATGGGAAACGGGAGGCGGACTCGACACAGTTGCAACTCTAGTTTAAATATAGGTCCACAAAACCGCTTGACATAGCAGCCTGACACAATCGTCTGGCACACCTCATCCCTGATAGATGGGACCCAAAGGTAAAACCGTATGACACAACAGTCTGACATAGTCACTTGAAGAGATGGGACTCAGGTGGCACTTTCGTCTTGAATAGTGAATAAAATAACCAGCTTGTGTAGATAAGAGCAAACATGTGTTGCAAAAAAATCTATAAAAGGACTGGGGAGGAGAAAATGAGTGAGATTGGACCACCCGCTAACTATGATTCGGCTACGAGCTTCGAGGCTTTGGAGAAAGTCTAGTTGTGAAGCCCTCCACTTTCTTAGTATTATAGTTGTAGCAGTGTAAAGAATTACACCGCAATTTTGTTCGTCACGATCTCAGGGCATCTGCGTATGCATGTGAACACCCGCAAAAGGGGCGTCCGGCGGTGGTGGGGGTTTGTAGCCTCTCAGATGATTAAGTCCAGTGATATGGAGATGAAGAAGAAAGGAGGAGTTCGGATAGTAGGAATTGCATACTGCAGCTACGTGAGGATTTTCTCAATTTATAGGGTTCGGTTCCCAAATCTCCGTTCTTATTTTAGGAATAATATTTGTTTTTCCTTATTAAGGATTATCCTTTTATGGGATAAGATCCGTTTTTCCTTATCAAGGATTATCCTTTCAAGGGATAATACATGTTTTTCCTTATTAAGGAATATTCTTCCAAATAAATGATTTAAAAATTAGGAAACTCAGGGATAAATATATTTTTTGCGTATTTTTCCATACACGGTGAGGTGGCCGGCTGGGGGGGACTCGGTATCCCACACGGGTTTTAGGACTATACTTTCTGGTGGGTTCCCCGTGTGGATGTAGTGGGCCGCCTTGGGCCGCTTCATGAGGCGAGCCAGGCAGTGGGCCTGCGCACCGAACTGTAATTACGGGCTAAAAATCATGGTACCCACAATGCCCCCTTTTTCATTTGAAGTTGGTACTTCTTAGTCGAGGAAAAATATGGTGTTACAAACAGTGGAGAAAGTTGAAGGAATTTGGGAGAATTAATCGTGCATTGAGCGTGTGTTTGGATATAAGCACGTGTGAACGCATGTTTCTGACATCGGTTAATGTCTCGAGGATCCCGAGAGGGACGCAATGGCTCCTCTTGTCTGTGAAGAACTCGCGGGAAGTTAGGCTCAGCCTTTCCTTAGCGTGACATATCTCGTCCAGTTACTAGGAGAGGTCGTTAGAAATTGTTGTTTGTTCTTGTTGACCACTGTGATCAATCTCGATGGCTCTTCCCGGCGGGGTCGGCTCAGGCCTGATGCGAGATCATTTGGAAGGGCGCCCAGTTAGCCGTCGACACGATCAATCACCTTTTAGGGAGCAGACTCACGGTACGCCCCCCCAGTGGTGAAGAGAAAGATACCTGACTTAGAGCCACGATGCGGCTATGGGTGCGGGTGGCTTGAGGCAGTGCAGCACTAAGGAGTGCTAGGCGAACTGCGCCGGAAGTCGGCATTAGGAAGTGCCCGAGACGGCTTAGAGCACGAGTTTGACATTAAAAGTGCGGGCGACTTAGGCGGAGAGTGCGGCGTGAAAGTGCGGATGACTTTTAGAAATTGTCGAGACGGCAGGCGATAGCGCCATCGGACTTTAATATGGTAAATTTGGACATTAGCCATCGAGTGATAGGGAATTTTGCGCCATCCAGGACTTTGTCTGGCCGTGGGCATTATGCATCTTGGGCGGATAGGGCATTTAATTGCCATCAGGACTTTTAAGTTAGGCCGACTAGATGTGATCTATCTTTGGCGGACGAATCGATTTCACGCCACGGACTTTGGAATTGACTAGCTAGATGTGATCTATCTTCCCGGGTCGGATAAAATTCGATTTCCTATACAGGACTTTTAAATTGACCATTTAGATGTGATCTATCTTGGTGGATATTTTACTCGCCACGGACTTTGGAATTGACTGGCTAGATGTGATTTATCTTTGGTAGGATAAAGTGGGTTTCCTCATACCCAGGACTTTTAAAGTTGGCTAGGTTAGATGTTGTCTATACCGGGCCGGACAGGTCATTTTACTGCACCACCCGGACTTTGGAATTGACCAACTAGATGTGATCTATGCTGGGCCGGATAGGTCAGTTTCCTGCGCCACTCGGACTTTGGAATTGACCAGCTAGATGTGATCTATGCTGGGTCGGATAGGTCAGTTTCCTGCACCACTCGGACTTTTAAGTTGACCGGTTAGATGTTGTCTATACGGGCAGACCAGTCTGCTGCGCCACGGACTGGAATTGACCCGGCTAGATGTGATCTATTACGGCCGGATAAGTCGATTCCTGCACCACTGGACTTTTAAGTTGGCCGGTTAGATATTGTCTATCTGCATTAGGATATGTCATTTGGCCACCACCGGACTTTGGAATTATTGGCTAGATGTGATCTATCTTCCGAAATTTGGATAAGTCAGTTTCTGTGCCACCGGACTTTTAAGTTGGCCGGTTAGATGTTGTCTATCTTAGGAATTCGGACGAATCATTTTATTCATCATCTGAGACTTTTATAGTGAGCTATTGCAAAAAGATTGATAGAGGATATTTTAAAGGCTTTATTGATAATACCTCTTCTAGGTTGGCGGATTTCTCGATCTAGTGCGCAGGCTGGTCAACATGACTTTGCAACTCCTTCTTGTTCCTCCTTCTTCTTCTTCTGCCTTGACGCTAATGGAGGAATTTATCTTCTGTCGATTGGATCATAAAGTTGCATGACATTGCGACTGCCCGGGAAGAATAAGATGTGGAATTGGGGATCGACCAAGCTCTAGGTGACGAAAGGCCACTGGACAGTCGTCGGAGCCAAGCTCTTGCCAATCGTCGGCGAGACTTTTTTGTTCGAGTTCCCACAAACGGCGCCAATTGTAAGTACCAATTTTGTTCGTCTGATCTCCGGGGCATCTGCGATGCAATGTGAACTTGCAAAAAGGGCAATCCGACGGTGGTGGGCCGGCCGCCTCTCCGATGATTAAGTCAACAATATGGAGAGGAAGAAGAAGGAGGTTGAGATAGTAGAAATTGCGTACGGCACTACGTAGGGATCTTGTTTATAGGGTTTGGTTCTAAATTTCCGTTCTTATTTTATAAATAATATATGTTTTTTCTTATTAAAGATTATTCTTTTATGAGATAAGATCCATTTTTCTTTATCAAAGATTATCCTTTTAAGGGATAATACATGTTTTTCCTTATTAAGGAATATTCTTCCAAATAAATGATTTAGAAATTAGGAAACTCAGGATAAATATCTATTTTGCGTATTTTCCCATATGCGATGAGGTGGTCGGCTGGGGGGACTCGGTATCACACACGGATTTTAGGACTATACTTTCTGATGGGTTCCCCGTGTGGGTGTAGTGGGCCGCCTTAGGCCGCTTCATGAGGCAGGTCAGGTAGTGGGCTTGCACGGGTACCGGGCCTATTAAACAGTGGGTCTGGACCTAAAAAGTCATGATACCCACACGAAGGACATAGAGACAAAAATGGTTTGAATCATTGATCTCAAGTTTGAAGGTAAGTTTCTTGACGATTGCGTTACAAATTCTGCCCAAATTTTTATTCGCATCTAAGACTTTATTTCCTTGATCCACCATTGGTTATCTTGTTTTTTTTCTTAGCCATTGGTTATCCCTCTTTTTCTTTGTAATGTGATAGTCATGGATTTGATGTAATACTTTAAATTTAATTAAAATATTTTCTTATTATATATTTCTTTTTTCTGTACTATGATACTACATGGATATGAACCTTGACCATCCTTAAATAAGATCCAAATCAAAATGTGAAATAATATTTATAATTATTTAATTTTCAAAGTAAGTAATCATTCTTTATTTTTGGGACAACTACATATATTCTATATATACCAGTAGACGTACTCCAAGCTTGCACTCATATCCCTTTCGTTTCTCCCATATCTCACTGCCATTGAGAAATGTCCGGTACCGCCGGCGTCGTTGTCCGCCAGTCGCCGGATCTTCCATGGGGGCTCCGCCTTTATTTAACCATTTTAACCATCGTCTGCGACGCCTGTCTCCGCCGTGACGGCACCGTTAGCCGTCGCCTCTTGAGCTTCCTGGATCTCACAGTCCCTCCCTCTGCAAAACCGGTGAACGGCGTCACCTCCGACACCGCAATCTCGACCTCTCGGAACCTCTGGTTCCGCCTCTTCCTCCCTAGAGAAGCCGCCGTCGCCGGCGAGAATCTCCCCGTCATCGTCTACTTCCACGGCGGCGGGTTCGTGTTCCTCCCCGCCAACTCCCAAGTCTCTCGACGACTACTGCCACCACCTCGCTCGCGAACTCCCCGCCGCCGTCGTCTCCGTCGACTACCGCCTCGCTCCGGAGCACCGCTGCCCCTGAACTCCTTAAATTCATCGACGAGAATCCTCCACTGAACTCCGATCTAACCCGCTTCTTTATTGCCGGCGACAGCGCCGGCAGCTTGCGTTTCGCACACGTGGCGGCCGGAAACCAGGAGTTCAAATTCCTGAACGAAAATCCAGGGGCTGGTACCGACACAGCGGTATTTCGGAGGAGAAGAGAGGACAGAATCCGAAATTCAACTCGCCGGAGCTCGGGTAGTATCGATGGGCAGCACAGACAGGTGTTGGAAGGCGTTTCTACCAGAGGGGTCGGACCGAGACCATCCGGCGGCTAATGTATTCGGGCCGAAATCCGGCGATATATCGGGGGTGAAATTCTCGAAATGCTTGGTGTTCATCGGAGGATTTGATCCGTTAAAAGATTGGCAGAAGAGATACTGTGAAGGAATGAAGAAAAATGGGAAAAATTTGAAGATGATTGAATATCCAAAAGCTATCCATTTCTTTTATGGGATTCCTGAATTGCCTGAATCAAGTTTGTTTATGAAGGAGTTCAGAAATTTCATTTCTTTTCAATAATTTGAAATAATCCATCCACTATATTATGCTTCAATTGCCTTTTGCATTAGATAAATCATTGCAACTAGTGAAAATTGGATAAAGTAAATACTAAATACAATTTTTTTTTTTGGAAATTATGTTGAGGGGTTCTAATTTTAATTTATTTGAAAAAATAGGTCCAAAGGACCTAAAATAAATGTTAGGTTTATGATTTCTAAAATCTTTGATAAGTAGAATACAATAGGCGTAGGTATAACGCTAGTAAACACCGAAGAGATCATCACCTATATAATATTTATAAAATTTATTGAAATTCGAACCTAGGTTTGTTAAGTAATATGCCGATTTAAATAACAATTACTTTTTGTAAAGAATGTTTTATAGGTGATAGTCTTTACATCGATCTTTGAAATTTGGGCGCATAGGAGTTGCGGGGTCGATTTGTTGGGTTGGTTGTCGAATGACACGCGGCACGCATTGAGCGGATGATACGGCGGTGCGGCATATTTTCGATGCCTAAGTCGGTTTTTCTTAGGAAGGAAAGAATTCAGCTGTGATGGTGTTATGATTGCATACCTTTTTGTTGGTGGGATTGCTCGATATTTATAATAGATGATCATGATGACTTTCCTTATTGGATGGTGATATGTCGTCCTCCCCATTGGGTGGGGGATCTTTTCTCCCTTATCGCTAATCGAATATTTGGAGGATAAGTAGAAGGCCGTAATCATGGGGGATCCTTCTTTCCTTAATTGATATCGGGTCACGAATATGCAGTGCTTTCCTTTGCTACGGCTCGTGACGGTCCAGCGGGATTACCCTCGTCCAGGTTCGACCTCACCCAGGCTTAGTTTAAGACCACGGGCCTAAGCGGGGAACAGGTTTATCGTTATGGGCGAGTTCCCCCAAATGACTTACGCGCCTCATGGAGGATCTTGGCTGTGAGGCCGTTCCATAGGCTGTGTTTTTTTTTGTTTGTAAGATTTGCTTTCATTTTAGGTACCATCAGTTACCCTCCAACCCTTTGCCGAAGCGAGCTTGGGCAAGGGTTGAATCGTTTCTTGGATCGAGCGGCGAGTTCCACGTGGCTAGACAGGGTTTGTTGGTCTAGGCTTGTGCGCGTCAATTGCGATGCGATAATGACAGTGGCTTCGACTTTATGCTTGTTTGGTTGACATTCCAGTGTTTTTAGGCGTCATGATTACTTGACCGTATTCCATTTCTTTAATCCGCTGTTATCGGTTTTCCTCTTTCTTAATTTCCTTTGTTCTTCAACCCTCTTTCTCTATGGCCTCAGATTTTTTTCTTTCTCGAACTTTTCGGATTATCACGTAGGACTGTTCTAGGTGATTTCTATTGTTCTGTCTCGCTCAGAGTTGTTTCTCGTGTCCCTGTCCCTGGTTTGGTACGTCTTTCTTCTTCTTCCCCTGTTTACCTTTATTTGTTATGGAGTTTGTGGGTTTGTAGTGGTAGTTGTTTGTCCTTTCTTTCCCACTTTTTACCTTTGCTGATTGTAATTTTCTGAGACAACTTTAATACAACTACAGTCTTTGGAAATGTGTGTACTTGTTTGATGGTTTTTTTGTATCACTCCCGGGCCCTTAGGTCTCATGGGTTTACGACCTTAAACCTCTGGCTTTTTCTTTATGATTTAGAAAGTTGTTAGAAGCGAGAATTGTTATTTGGCGGAGTAGAAGCTGATAGCGTATTAATAAGTACTGATTGGAGGTTTAGGGGTAAAAGCGAGTGTAGTGCTGAACATTCTACCAGTGTTGCGGGATCTTTCCTCCTTTGTTTGTTAATTCTTGGGACGGATTACCCGTGATACGATATAAGGTCCTTCCCAATTGGGTCCTAGTTTCCCGTGAGTAGGGTCCTTCCTTGCTGGCAGGAGTTTCTTGAGTACTAGGTTGCCAGACTTGAAACTATTAGGCTTGACCTTCCGATCATAGTACTTTGACACTAGATTAGTGATCCTGTGGCTGGCCAGCCGAGCTTACTCACGCTTCTCTTCTAGGAGGTCCCGAGGTTCGGTGAAGTCTCCTTGTTGAAAACAAATCACTCGAACTGATACAGGTGACTCACAGCCCAGCCTCGACAAGGGCTTCGCCTCGGTGCCAAATGCCAAAGTGACGAGTTTCGAGGATTGCGGACTGCGTGTAGTTTCGTATGCCCATAGTATACGGGGAGTATTCACCCATTTTCCATATGGTCTTCCCGGCAGTCTTTGTCTTGCGTGAGTCCGCTGCCAGTGACACGCTGTCCTTTACACTGCAGATGAGATGGGGACGAATAGTAATAGTTGATTCCTGGCTCAACGCAAAAGCTTTTGAATCTCTGGTTGTTGAACTGTTTTCCATTATCTGATATCAGCGCTTTTGGGATTTCGAACCGACAGATTATGGACTGCCAAAAGAAGTTGCGCACCTTTTGCTATGTGATTATCGCCAATGGCTTAGCCTCAACCCATTTAGTGGAGTAGTCCACTCCTATAATAGCGAATTTGCATTGACCCCTTCCAATGGGCAGGGGCAGTATGTCAATCCCCTTTCTGGAAAAGACGGGGCTTATAATCGAGGTCAGTGGCTCAGTTGGGAGATGAGAGATCTTGGCATGCTCTTGGCAGATTATGCACTTTCTGACTAGTTCTGCGGCGTCTTTAAGCATCGTGGGCTAGTAATACCCTTGCCTAAGGGTTTTTCCTGCTAAGGCCTGAGCTTCGATATGGTTGCCACAGATGCCTTCATGCACCTCTCTTAGTATGTAGTTGCCATCTTCATTTCCTATGCATTTGAGGAGGGGTGCGGAAAAACCCCATTTATAAAGGGTCCCCCGTAAAAGAGTGAATATGGCTGACCTTGCTCTTAGTTTAGATGCTTCCTTTGGATCGCTTGGCAATATCCCGTTCAATAGGTAGTCCCATATGGGATCCATCACCTACGATCTGATAGTATTAAGGCGACCTCGTCGTTGTTGGCGTATTGAAGGTTCCATGAGGTCTTTCGACGAGCAGGTTTGTCGAATCTTCTTCGCGACTATTTATTTCTAAGCTTAAACATGGCGTCCACCATTAATTCTCGAATCCTTGGGATGTGTATCGACTTGGACCGTCTGAATTTTGAGCAACTCACGTACCTTCTTGAGATAACGGATCATCTTTTTGCCTTTCGCTTTGTAGTCATCCTCTATCTGTTTCACCACCAACTGAGAATCGCTGCATACCTCTAGTTGATTAGCCTCCATAGAGTGGCGGGTTGAGTCAGAAAGCGATAGCGACCGTATTAGACCGTTGTTGGAGGCTTGGAATAATTTGAGTGCGTATTCCCGTCGATCTGATCCCGGGGAGGTTAGAATCAAGCCTGCTCCACTTCCATGGGCATTGGCGGCCCCATCTACGGACAACCTCCAGATGGGGAGGTCGGATGCGAGTTGGGCGGTTTCAGTGGGGTCTACCGAGGTGAATTCCATGATGAAATCTTCCAAAATTTGCCCTTTGATTGTTGTTCTTGGCTAGTACCTAATGTCGAACTCGCTCAGCTCTATGGCCCATTTCACTAGTCTTCCAAAGGTTTCTGGTTTGTGCAATATTTGCTTCATCGAGTGTTATGTTGGAATTTTGATAGTGTGGGCTTGGAAGTACGGCCAAAGTCTTCTGGCGGTGGTCACCAATGCTAGAACGAGCTTTTCCATCTTCGGGTACCTTTCCTCTGCTCCTCTCAAAGCTCGGCTACGATGGCTTGGGCCGGTTCTTGTGTTACATCTTGTTCTCGACTAAGGCGGCACTAGTCGAGAAATCAGTGGCTAAGTGAGTGTAACTCCTCAGACGGCTTACGAGAATGAGAGGGCTCCAGTGGGTTTATTGTGAGCGCTCGTCCACCATGGGCATCAGTGGAAGGCCTTTTGAATTTGAAGGTGGCGTTGTCATGTCACGGACACAAAGTGACTCGGCGCAATTATTCTCGGTCGGGGTGAGACTTCTTTAGTGTTTGAGGGCGTCGCATGTCGAGCACGACTCTTATTTTGTCTGGATTGGCCTCTATTCTGCGGCTATTGACTATGAAACCCAAGAACTTCCCTGTAGAGACTCCGAAAGCACACTTGGTTGGGTTTAACTTCATCTTAGTCCTTGGGAAGCTGGGCGCCTCGGCCGGATGGTTGGCAGTGGAGCCTGTTGTAAGCAGCAATGACGCCCCAACTCGGCATAGGATGTCGAGTGAGATTACTCTTTTTTTTTTTTTTAACTTATAACCTTTACACTTGCATATTCATATAATGTTAAACATTTAACTTGTATTGTTATATTATGTAGCAGCGGATTACAAAAATATATATATATATATACAAGCTGCATATATGGAAGTGTTTGCTTGTTTTACAATTTTACATTGTTTACAAACTTCATATACAAAATGAACCTAAGGTCTTCCGGTGGGCACCTATTGATGTGGCCTTAGTGCGCTGTTGATGTGGTTGTCCGGTCCTGCGGCTGTACAATGCTGCGCGGTTGAGCACTTTGAATGCTTAAGCTTTGCGCTTGGTGGGAATTAATACACATGGATGACCTCTGCTAGGTGCACACTTCTATACAAATGCATATAACACATATAACGATTCTGATTCTTATCATTTCTCATATATATACTTATCGCCAACCGGTTCCATTTCTTATCATCATCCATATACTTTTCATGTCATCTTGTATTTTTACTTCTTGTTCTTATGCTTGTATACTATCATCACGTGCTTGATTGCTATCTTCTCATATTCTCTTCATTTCATTTGCACATACCTTTCATTTTCTTTTATGTTTCATGTCTGCATAAACCTTAGAAGTGGATACAGGAAACCATGAGGGCCCGAAGGCGCTGTGCTCACTGTATGAAACAGTGGTCCATGAGGGCCCGAAGGCGCTATGTGTTGTATGAAAGCAGTGAATTATGAGAAACTTGAAGCGGCGTGATATATTATACCGAAGGTATCATCAGCACATGCGAGGTGACCATCCATGAGGGCCGGAGGCGTGGTGACCCTTTCGAGGCCCGCGAGTGATCCAAACGGGATCTATGTCCTTCGACCCAAAGCGGGGCCTCGATGTCCAGAACTTGTATCTTTGCTGAGACTTATTTTTCCTAATAGGCGCTGGCCATCATCCCTCTACTAGGTTCTAGCGGACAATCAATATGTATTTTATCAATTTTTGTATATATCTCATATTCAGAATAATTATTGTGGATTAGAATCATATGATATATATATCTGATCGTTGTCATGTCTTTGCGTTTTTCGTATCACCGTTACATGCGTAAATAAATATGCTTACCATGTATGCTTCTGAGCTATTTATGAATTTATAATAGGCATTTATAAAATGAATAAGCTATGGTACTTGTAGTGCCTACTGTTTTCATACTAGACTAATATGAGTTCCCATCTTATTAATCTGTCTATTAATGGATTCTTGACTGAATGGGCTTTCCATAGAGTCCAAGAACACCCGAATCGAAGTTCAGACGAAGGAGATATGACCTTCCAAAGTTGGAGGTCACGAACAAATCTGACCGGTGACACGGATTGACGAGTTGACCTGAAGTGACGAGCTCATCTATCACCTCAGCCAGGCATCTAATATTCTCCTCAGGCATATGAATGTATTCTTGACTCAATGGGCTTTCCATAGAGTCCAAGAACACCCAAATCGGAGTTCGGACGGAGGAGTTATGACCTTCCGAAGTTGGAGGTCACACGTAGTTAACTCAGACGAGCTGACCTGAACTAACGAGCTAAGCTGACCTCAGTAAACTTGGTCTATCACCTCGGTCAGGCATCTAATATTCTCATCAGGCATATGAATGTATTCTTGACTCGATGGGCTTTCCATAGAGTTCAAGAACACCCAAATCGGAGTTCAAACGAAGGAGATATGACCTTCCTCCGCTGGAGGTCATGCGCAATACCTTGACGAGTCGATCTCTGACCGGGACGAACAAGTAAAGGAAGCGTCGACGAGCCCAGCCCAACACCTCGGTCTAACATCTAATATCTTCCCTCAGGAATATGGATGGATTCTTGACTCAATGGGCTTCCATAGAGTCCAAGAACACCCAAATCGAGTTCAAACGAAGGAGATATGACCTTCCGGGTTGGAGGTCATGCCAAATACCTTGACGAGTCGACTGACTCGACACGAGCCGCACCGGGGTCGATTTGTTCTCAGTCTAACACTGTCGACATCTAATATCTTCCTCGTGCATATGGATGGATTCTGACTCAATGGGATTTGATAGAGTCCAAGAACACCCAAATCGGAGTTCAAACGAAGGAGATATGATCTTCCGGTTGGAGGTCGCGCTACAGCCGCCTTGGACGAGCCGAATTCGACCGACGAGCCAGACTGGCCGACGAGCTCAATGGCCAGGACGTTGAGTTTCAGATCGAGCTAAGCTCTACATGACGAGTTGAGCTCGTGATGACGCAGTTGAGCTCGTGATGACGTAGTTGAGCTCAGATGACGCAGCTGAGCTCTTCAGACAAGATCTCGCGACTCCTATTTGACGACCTCATCGGGTCGAATTCCCTTCACCCATTTGACTGTTCAGAGTAAAAAGACCATAACTTAGTCTACAGTGGTCCAAATTGGGAAATTCAAAAGCCTAACATCAAGTTCACGGACGTGGCTACAATTTCTTAGAAGGACTTACTACCAAATTCTCTTTATTTCTGACCCAAAAACCCGTTCTAAGGTACGGCTAGTTGACCCAAACTGGACGACTGACCCGACCAGATTTAGCTGAGTTGACCTCGGTAAAAGGACCATAACTTGGTCTACAGAGGTCCAAATCGAGAAATTCAAGAGCCTATCATCAAGTTAATTGATGTGGCTACAATTTATCAGAAGGACTTACTTCCAGATTCCCTTTATTTCTTACCTAAAACTCAGTTCTAAGGTCAGGCTAATGGTGATATGATCAAACATAAGAAATTTTCTTGTCAACCCAACTCAGACTCCTTTCTAAAAAACACATATCTAGGATCCTTAGAGCTCTTTCTCAACTTAATCCTAACAAGAAATGAGATTGGGAGTTTCCAAACCCACGATATGTATCCATACTCAAAATTAGTAGTTCCATACCTGTAATCTTCTTCTTTTCTTCTTCTTCTTTTCTTCTCTCTTCTCTCTTGTTCGTATTTGCTCTCCTTTTTCCAAGCACCAAAACGGTATATATTTATTTTCGTGGCCTTATCCCTTTTATTTCACTTTATAATCAAAGGAGGAAACTTCCTCCCTCTTTCCTTAAGCCACTTGTCTCTTCCACAATTTTCATCCTTATTTCATTCTAATATCTTTCTTTATTACTTGGTCATTAAATCCTTTCTACTATTTGCAAATCAATTTATGTTATTTTTACAATAGCCTCTAATCTTCTTTTATTATTTGTAATTTTAACTTATGCACATTCCTACTTTCTCAGAGCTTTATACTTTATTTATTCTTAAAATAGGTTTTTGCTTTTATTATACTAAAACATGTTATAAAACTCCAGGACACTAAAGTGTTACAGAACACCCCAAAATATACCCTGACAGTTTTATAACATGTTTCGGGTATAATAAAAGTAAAAGTATATTTTTTTTGGAATAAAATAATACGAAAAATAAAATAAGCAAAAACCCGGAATTCATTCAAGAGTCAAGGGTCAACTGGTCATTTACCAATTAGGGACCTAAGGATCATAATCTCATAAGAATATATGCTAAAGTGAAAATAAGACAAGTCAAGATTGCAATTAGAATAAGTTGAATTGAGAATGGATGAGAAATGAAGGACTTAAATGAAAAAAATGGGAAAAGAATTCAAATATGTATAAGGCCAAACATGGCCTTAATTGGGAATAAAAAGATCTCATTTGGTCTCTCATTTTAGGAGAGCAAAACGAATAAGGAAGGAAGAAGAGAAGGAGAAGAAGAAGAAGGGAAGAGAAGAAGAAGAAGAGAAGGAGAAGAGGAGTTCAAAGAAGATCAAAGGTATGGAATCATGTGTAATTTTGGACTTTGGTAGGGATTTATAGGGTTTCCAAACCTAGGGTTTAATTAGGAATTCATCCTAACCCTAGAATTGTTGGAATTAGGGTTGATAAAACCCTAGTTTGTATAAATGGAGCATGGAATCCTCCCTTTAAAGTTGGATTCATGGTTTAATTGCAAGGAATGAAGTTTGGGTTTAGACAAACCCTAACTAATCTTCATGTTAGGTTTATGTATGAGTTATGATCCATTTTAGAGTTGTTTTGAGAGTAAATTATGATAGGTTTTTGAAGTAAGATAGAATAGAGGAAGAGTATGGAAGCAAAGTGAGTGAAAGAGGGAAAATTGGCCATTAATTTCCGCGACTGGTATCGGTACCAGAACAGGGTGGTACCGGTACCACCTATATAGAAGCAAAAGGGTACCGGTACCATCCAAAGTGGTACCTGATTATCCAAAGTGGTACCGCATTCTCACTCACTGTATCAGAATGGTACTTCGCACGGCATGTACCGATGCAAAGACTACTCTCTTTCCCGAGCCCTAGTTTCTTGTATTGTGACATTTTTAAACCCAAATTCATACACCAATAGTATAGGAACCCTAGTAAATGACTAATGGGGGTTCAAATAAAAGTAAAATTAAGTGAAAAATGCACCATACTTCGCCTCGGCAAGTTTGATGTGGGCAAACTTAATGCCCTAGAATGTGAATAAGTACAAGTATATGTATAAGTTTAATATATGAAAGCTAAAGAGAATATATGTATAATTTGGTTATATGAAAAAGTATAGTAAAATGTTTATAAGAGAGATGCTATTTGATAACGAATATATCTCATATGTATACTTGATATCAGTAGGTATTCATTTATATGAGATATCATTTTTAATACATGAAAGAAAACATAATAAAACCGATTGCCTGCTAATGATCGAGTAGATGGATAGATAGGCATGCCTATAGGGAAGATACGCTTGCCGCAACTACGCATACGTATATCGGAGGTCCCGTTTGTCGAAGGTGACATGCATCCCGGCTTGATCATTATAGCGTCCCGTCAGGGTCATAGAAATCACTATCTCGTATAGTGATAGTACCTTCAGTACATACAGACAGATCACTGGTCTCGTATTAAAGGATAGTACCTCGGGGCTATAGTTGGCTTCCCGTATCCGCTTCTAAGGTATTCGCAGGCATGAATATAAAGGAAAATGAAAAGTATACACAAAGGAAATGTATATGTAAAGCATATGATATGATGTGATATGAGAAGCATAACATTGCTATGCGATGATAGTATATAGTTACAAGAACAAAAAGTAAAGTATAAATTGACATGACAAGTATATGAAACGAAACCTATTATGAAAAGTAGATATGAAAAATAGATAAGTAAATGTAAAGGTTATAATTGTCATAAGTATATGTGTATGTCTAACGTGAGATGATCCTTATTAGGAGTTGTCCATTTGTATTTATTCCCACTAAGCATAAAGCTTAGCACGGGTGATTCATCCGTGTAGGTATAGAAGAGGAAACCAGAGGGCAAGACGATCCACATCAACAGCCAAGGTCAACACATCAATAGGGGTCCACTGGAAGGTTTTTGGTATAATGTATATGTCTTTTTGTTTCTTTTTGGAACAATGTAAATGTTGAACACTATTAAATATGAAACTTATATATTTTGAAATCCTACTATAGAATATAATACAAGTTAACTGTTTAACTATATGAATGAACAAGCTTAAAGGTCACGCTTTAGTTGGCATCCTGGGATTCGCCGACCCGCCCAATCTGGCCTGACCGAGAAGGGGTGTTATGACTCTGTCTTGATTGACTTCTCACTAACATGTCATCTATATACACCTCCATGGATGCGATATGTTTTGGAACATCTTGTTCCACTAGACTCGATAAGTGGCTCTTGCGTTTTCAAGCGACATCACGATAGTTATCGTCCACATCGGGGGCCTTGAAGGAGGTCTTCTCACGGATTCTTGAGTCCGTCTGATGGTTGTGCACGAGGCGTCCGTGAAGCTAAGGGCTCGTGGCTAGAAGGTGGCGTCTACTATGGGGAGTCAATCGGGGTAGGTGAAAGATTTGTCCTTCGGGTAGGCTCGGTTAACGTCGATCAAAATCAATGCAGTCGCCATTTCCATTTACTTTTCGTGAGAACTACGTTAGCCCGGTAGTCGGGAGTGTCTACTTCGGATAGCTCGGGCGTGGAGGAGTTTGCTGACCTCTTTGTTGATTGCCTTCTACCTCTTTAGGGCGAAGATTCTTCTTTTATTGTGGTTGAAGGAGGGTTGATATTTGGCTTGTGAATTAATTCTTTGGGTCAATTCCTCCCATGTCCTCTTGCTTCCAAGCGAATACTTCCACATTATGTTTTAAGAAGTGGATGAAAGGGTCTTTGACGTCTTCTACGAGCTTGGATCTAATGTAGTGAAGTGTTTAATTTGGTTATAAGTTGTCTTGGATTCTCAAAGCTCTTCTAAGGGTGTTGGTCGGGTGTCGGTTGTCTCATGCTCGAGCTCATCAATTGCATCTTTATCAAGCGCTTTCTGCTTCATTATTTGCCAGTAGAACTCCCAGGCTATCCGTTGGTCTCCTCGAGCCTATCCTACCCCATTTTATGTAGGGAATTTGACGACCATATGATAGGCGGAGGGGATGGCCCTTATGGCATTGAGGGAAGGCCTGCCTAGTAACATGTTGTACGCCGATGGGGCCTCCACGATGAGGAATTTTGTCGTCGTTGTGGCCTGGCATGGGGTCCACCCAGGTGAGCACCGGTTATGCGATCCCGAGGCGGTACTCTCGGAGAATCCTTAAGTGGCGTTCTAGGTTCCAACTTCTCTCTTCTGATGCCTATTTTGTCAAATGTCGATGCGAAGATCATGTCGGTCGAGCTCCCGTTGTCGATTAGGACCACAGTAGATCATTTTGTGTACGATGACCCTTACCCGGTGGGTCATCATGGGGAGTGTTAATGACCTTCAGTCGGCGTCAGAAGGTTATGTAGAGTGGGCCTTCTGTTTGAGCCCCGGACTCTCCACCTCGGCGAGACCCAGGAAATCAAATTGATATCTCTAGGAGTTGCGTCTTTGAGTAGGGTCGGTGACGGGTGGTGGGAGGTGCCCGGTTCTAATCTTCGGGAGCCACGTAACAATGGAGATGTCCACGTCGGATCACGAATTCAATTTCTTTTTTCAATTGAATACAGTCATCTATCCTATGCCCATGATCTCTATGGAAGTCGCAATACTTGGTCATGTCTCTTTTGGCTGGGTATGTCTTCATTTGATAAGAACTTCTCATCTTTGTGCCATTATAGGACTTGAGATCTTAGGGGCCGTCGGGGTGAGCTGAGGTAGATCTGCGAAGGTACGCAGCTCGAGAGCTAGGTGGACTGAGTTTGTCCACGACGTTACCTATTCTCTTTGGAGATCGATCTCTGTCTTCCCTGCCCCTCCGTGGGGACTCGTCTTTGTCTCTTCGCCTCTTGGGGCTTTGGTCTCGCTTTTTCTTATCCTTGCTTTTCTCCTTTCGTGTGAAAGAGCTTCCCCGCTTAGACATAAGGGTCTCTTTGTAAGACCCCCACCCTTCGTGACCACCTCATGGGTACCCTTCAGGTGGAAGCTCACTCATAGGATATCCTCATTCCCACTGAGTTCCTTTCGCTCCCAGGAGATTCGGGCCCGGGACTGGGGTCTTTAGTCGATGAGGCGTCTGCAGTGCCAGTGAGCTCTTGGCTCGGTTGGTGCACCGAAGGCTTAGAATGAGCAAGCACAGGTCTGGGATATCTCGGGGAGAAAATGAAAACTCGATGAGGAGCCTGAGATATCACATGGTGGCTTCCACGAAGAGCCCATGGCCTGAGTGAGAGTCTCCCACGATAAAGGCGCCTTTTGGCGCGGGACTCAGTGCGCCATTGACCACCTCATGGGTTGCCCGGTGGAAAATTCCGCTCATGGGATATCACCAAATTCGTTGGGTTCCTTTCCGCCTCCCGGAGATTCGGGCAGGACTAGGGTCTTTAGTCGATGGGAAACATCATTGGCCAGGCTAGTAGCTCGGTTGGTACCGAAGATGCTTCCGATGAACAAGGCTGGAGTCTGAGATAACTGAGAGGCGAAGCTTCGATGAAGAATGAGTCTGTTCGGCCTGAAAGAATACTATGAAAATCGAGCTCTTCCGGTTGGTACGGAGATCGCATTGAATTTAAAGACCACAGGTCCTGGGTTCGAATCTACGGGAGGCGGAACTTCCGAGTGGGAATGAGGATATCCTATGGTGAGCTTGGCTGAAAGTGCCGTGAGGTGAGTCGAAGGGTGGGGGATACTCCCATGATAAAGGCGCGCTTTTATTGTGGGGTCCACACCCTTCGTATTGGTACTCGGGTGCCTAATGAAGTCCACCATGCAACAGCGGGTGCCGCGGTGGGTCGCTCAGCGGGAATATCGTCTTAGTCGCAGGCGTTTTTCTTTCGCCTCGTAGAGCTGAGCCGGGGCCAGGGGGCAGGTCGATGGGGCTCTGTTGTTGTCTTCAGATTGGTAGTAGAGATGCTCCCATTTGGACCTTCGCCCACAGTCCTGGGTTCGAGTCTCTACGGAGCGAAAATGCTGGGGAGGGCATGATGTTCACGTGAGTGGGACACACCTGAAGGGCACCCAGTGGTTACGAAGGGTGGACCCCACAGTGGGCCACCTGAAGGGCACCCCGTGGTCACGAAGGGTGTGGACCCCACACTCGTAGCCGTTGATGTACTTTTCGGCTTTGGCGAGCACCTCGGCCATGCTTGCCTGAGGGTTCTTCGAGATGGAGAACATTAGGTCTTTGGATTATATGCCTAGCCCGGCTATAAAGGCAGTGATGGCAAAATTTTCATCCCAGATGTGACTCCGAGTTGAACCTCTGGACGTAAGACCTCAGGTTTTCTTGAGGGCTTTGCTTTACGGTTAGCAGGTGGTAGCTCGGCTTCCGGTACGTCCGGGCTCCGATGAAGTGGGACACGAAAGCAATGGAGAGTTCCTTGAAGGACGAGACTGAGGCTGGCGGGAGCCTGTTGAACCATGCTAAGGCCGAGCCTTTAAGAGTGATGGAAAAGGCTCTGCATCTCACGAGGTCTTGGTATCCATATAGCTCCATTCGGTTCTTGTAGGTGTTGAGGTGGTCTACGGGGTCCCTCGTTCCATTGAAAGCTTCGATCTATGGCATTTTGAACTTTCTTGGGAGAGGGAAGTGTAACACCTTGGCCATAAATGGGGATTCCGTTTGCTGTACTAAAGCGTCCATGGAGACCGGGGCTCGAACTCTTTCCACCTCTTTCATGTGGTTGAGCTCTTGTTGGATATCTTGGAACTGCTGCTCCCAAGATCGTTCCTCTTTTCCTCTTTGACGAGGGGTCGACTCTTCACCTCCATCGTCCCTGTCAAGCGTTCCTTCGTTTTGATCATCTCCGGGGGGTACGTTAGGATCATGCCCTCTGGTTCGGCTATTTTCTCCTCTTCCGTCATCGTCTCGAGGGGCGCCGAGGTGTTGTTGCTCCTCATGTGGTATGGTATCGCGACCTCCATAGGCCTGTTGTTCATCTTGTGGTCATTTGCACACACTGTTAAGTTCCTTGACTCCTCGAAGCGAGGCATTGATTGACGAGACGGAGAGCCTCCATCTCATTGCTAGTAGCGTGGAGAGCTCCGGGAATGTCGTCCTGTTGGTCTTGCGTCCTTGGGGGATTGGCGTGACTCCTGCTCATGTTTTGAGTTGATACCATCAATCACTGAGAAATCAGTTTATTTGTAAAGGAACAATCATTCCCACAGACGGTGCCAAACTGATGGTGCTTTTTCTATCGATACTGGGTTGGAGCTTGTAGGAGTTGCGGGGTCGATTTGTTGGGCTGGATCGCCGAATAACCTGCTGACTACGTGAGCGGATGGTCATGCGAGGGTGCGGCTAGGCTCTCGGGTTATAAGTGGGTTTCTTCTTGGGAAAGGAAAGAATTCAATTGTTGATGGCGTTATGATTGCGTACCTTTTGTTGGTGGGATTGCTCGATATTTATAATTGGATGATCATGATGACTTTCTTATTGGATGGTGATCTGACGTCCTCCCCATTGGGTGGGGATCTTTCTTCATCGCCCAGAATATTTGGAGGATAATTAGAGGCCGTAATCATGGGGATCTTCTTTCCTTAGTGATATCGGGTCACGAATATGGAGTGCTTTCCTTTCTTATGGCTCATCGAATGATCCAACGGATTACCTCGTCACGGTTTAGCCGCTGGGCTTGGATTTCGACCACTAGGCCCCGAGCCTTTGGGAACCCGGGACATCGTTATGGGCCGAGTTCCTCGGTGAGGCTTTTCTGCCGCCCCCATGGGAGGATGCGGCCGGCGAGGCTCGTTCCTCGGGCTTGTGTTTTGGGCTTGTGGGCTGCTTTTATTTTAGGCACCATCAATAGGATAATTCATAGTTATTATATTATTGTAATATTAAGTTTCCTTGTAAAAACAATCTACTCCTTTGATCAAATTCCATCACATCTTGATAATAGAGTACTCGACCCCACCTTGAACTGAAACTCTTTTTATCTTCATCTTGTGTGTTTTATAATCTTTTGTTCTTCCAAAGATCTTTAATTCTGAAGCTTTGATACAATTTGTTATAAATTGCGGAAGCTTTGGTGGACGAGAATATAAATTCAAGAATACAAAGATAAATAAATCAACATAAAAGGTGCACGAAGGTTTTAACGTATGTGGTTTGGCTAATTATGCATACATCAACGGATGAGAGAAATCTTTCTACTATTCTGAAAATCAGAGTGCAAGATTGGAGTATCAAAGTATTATGACGACTAGGAAAAATAAAAAAATAACAAAACCTTAGGACGCCCACAATACCGAGAAAATACCTTACAAAACTCTCAATCTCTCAAACCCTTACATCTATGCTAATTACCAATTTCTTGGTTTCCGAACACCACAATTTATAGCCTTTCACCCCAGATTTGTAACCAAGAAATATATACTTCATTGATCTAGGTTCTAACTTCCCATTACCAACATCGGCATATGCAGGGCATCCAAAAATTTTCAAATCTGAATAATTAAGAGGACTACCATACCATACCTCTTGAGGAGTATTCTTCTCTATAGCAATTGAGGGAGAACGGTAGATCAAATAACATGCAGTGGATGCGGCTTTTGCCCCAGATATTGAGCATTAAAGAGCATGCATTTGACTTCTCCGCCAAAAGTCCTATTCATACGCTCAAGTGCCATTACATTTGTGGAGTATGACGAACTATACGATGTCTAACAATTCCCTCTTTCTTATATAGAGTGTTAAACTCATCAAAACAAAACTCTAACTGTGGGACCCCTTACCCGACCCGACCCGTTTGGGCGGATCGAGCAGAGTGGGATGCCACCAAATCCTTTCGAAATCATATCTTTGCGAGGCGATTACAAAATTGGGTAAGCCCGCCCAAACATTTAACAAAAATACATTTGCTGGCAAAATACATTTAATGAAGGCATTTCAAGCCTTTTCAAAATGATTTACAAAATAGATGTTCGAGTTCAAATTGTTTTACAAAATATCCATTATCCAAAAGAAAACATGGAATGAATGTACGTGTCGGAACATACTTGAAATTTCCTTCTTTATGACTCGCTCCTCGATCTTGGGTCGCTTTCGATGCTATCTATCACTCGGTACACAACGCATTAGTAAGACAATACGTAAAAGCATTTTTCATGCTTAGTGGTTCTATACAAATCCATTCCTCAGTTTGAGAACCCAAATCAAATCGTACAATTTAATAATTCGAACTTTCAAATCTTGGATGATCAATTATAAATATAATACATATACTTTGTTATATATATATAATCAGTTATAGTTCATGATCATCGAAAAATACCTTTCCATATTCAATATTTTACAATCTCGAATCAATTCAATTATGCTCACAAATTCGAGTTCGAGTTAACGATTCAATTCCAATTACGAAAATAAAAATTGATTCGAAAATAAATTCGATTATACTGTCGGTCGGTTCATCCAATCAATTCAGTTATACCCGATCAATTCAGTTATGCCGCCCACTTAATTTAACCTATGTCTTGATATACGAGGATATCGAGTCATCGGCAAGGTCCGTTAGATTTCTTGTTGCAGGTATCAAATAGTTTTATAACCGCAGTCTGGAGTCCGTGGTTCTTGTTTAGTTATAAACAATCAAATAATTGAAACATTCTGGAATCTGGTCATTTAGACTCTTGTTCCAGTGACACATCAATACAATAGTTGCCGTCTTTTGCTATTTGACCCTATTGGTATACTAATCTATCATGTCTGAAATAAACGGTTAATATTCTATTAAGAGCGTTCAAATCCTTTATAACCAAAATATAGTACAATATATGCGCTTGTATAAACAGTTTATTTTCCAATCATCATTACGATTTTTATATGCAGAAACGTTTATGATCACTTTTCTCAAATCAATTAAATCAATTGATATCTTTAGAACAAACATGCAAAAACTTGAAGCGAGGAATAGGGGTTAGGTAAAAAAAAAACATTTCAAATTTTGAAAGCAAGGAATGAGTAAGTAGAACAAAGCCCAAAAATCTTTCTTGGCTTTGATTGTCCTTGGAATCTGTCTCGGTTGGCTTTTACATCTCGTCGAGTCCACATTCAAAACCGTTACAAAGAACAATATTATTCATGCGTACTAGTAGTTTTGGTTAGGATTGATTTTCAGAGATTAATATGATTTCCAAATTCAACAAGCTATATATAGATGGATTCTTGACTCAATGGAACTTTTCAGTAGAGTCAAAAAATCTGAATCGGAGTTCGGATGAAAGAGTTATGACCTTAGAGTTGGAGGGGTCATACGATCAATCTGGGTGTGGCGCGCGACTGGAGCCGAGCTCGCTCTATCACCCCTCAGTCAAACATCTTATATCCTCCTCAGGAATGAATGTATTCTTGACTCAATAGGATTTCCATAGAGTCCAAGAACACGAAACGGAGTTCGGGCCGAAGAAGATATGACCTTAGGGTTGGAGGTCATGCGTAGTCAACAGACTGAGCTAACTGGCAGCAGGCCCCAGCCTGACTTGGATGAGCTCATTCTATCACCTCGGTCTGACATCTAATATCCTATTCAGGCATATGAATGTATTCTTGACTCAATGGGATTTCCATAGAGTCGAGAACACCCCAATCGGAGTTCGAGCAGAAGGAGATATGACGCCAGAGTTGGAGGTTGTGCGTAGTCAACCCAGACGAGCTGACCTGAACTGACGAGCTGACCTGACCTGGACGAGCTCAATATAACACCTTGACCTGACATCTAATATCCTCCTCAGGCATATTAATGTATTCTTGACTCAATGGGCTTTTCATAGAGTCCAAGAGACACTGAATCGGGTTCGAGCGAAGGAGATGTGACCTTAGAAGTTGGAGGTCGTGCGTAGTCAACCAGGACAGGTTGACCTGAGCGACAGAGCTGACCTGACCTGGACAGGCTCGATACTGGCACCTCGTTCCTGACATCTAATATACTCCTCAGGCATATGAATGTATTCTTGACTCAATGGAAGCTCCGTAGAGTCAGAACATGAATCGGGTTCGAGCGAAGGAGATATGACTTTTCGAAGTTGGAGGTCGTGCGTGAGTCAGCGGACAGTGGCGACTGGGCAGCTCAATATAACACCTCGGTCGACATCTAATACTCCTCGGGAATATGAATGTATTCTTGACTCAATGGGTTCAGCCCAGAGTCGAGAACATGTCGGAGTTCGAGCAGAAGGAGATCTGACCTTAGGATTAGGAAGTCATGCGTAGTCGGCCCGGACAGTGACTGGTCCCGACGAGCTTAGCTCCTACGAGATGGCCCGAGCTCTGTGGTTGAAATTTCCTGAGGAGGACGACCTCTGCTGACCTCTGCTGCATGAGGTATGCTGACCTCTGTTGCATGAGGTGCGACCTCCTCTTCTGTGACCTCACATTGCATGTGACCTTCGCGTTTAATTTCGAGTAAAGACCATAACTTGGTCTACAGGGGTCGAATTGAGAAATTCAAAAGCCTAACATCAAGTTCATTGATGAGGCTACAATTTTATAGAAGGACTCACTACCAAATTCCCTTAACTTCGTACCCAAAAATCAGATCTAAGGTCCGAATAATGCGCAGCTAACAGCGATGTAAGCGAGCTTAAGTGTTTAAAATACAAGCTAGACATTAAAAGCAAGATAAGCAGCGCATGACCTTAGGGTAGAAAATAACTTCAGTAGGAGAAGACCTACCTCTAGAGTTTGTCGAAACTCCTCGATTCCGGTCTCTACTTGCAGCTCTTGTCACGAGGACTTTCCCTCTTTAGCCCTTTGGAACACATGGTCGGGTCGTCGGAGAAAATCTAGAGAGAAGGTAGAGACTCTCTGCAACTTCACAAATATCTCCTCTTTATGCATTTTCGGCACTAGCATGGATCGCGCCAATCGTGCAAAAAAAGGAGGAAGCGTCTCACTTTCCTACATGCCACATACCATTTCCTTGATTTTTCTTCTTTTCTTTGTTCATTTTACATATTTAGGTCCTCCATTTCTCTATTATTGTTTAAGTCTCCTATTTTCATAGGCATTATAAAACTTTATTTCTGATTGACCCTTAGGTCCTGAATTTCAATTTTCACTTATTTCTCTTTTTCACTTGGGTTTATTTAAGTTCGATAATCATTTGATCAATATTCATCTAAAATTTCAGAAAAATACTGAGTTAAAAGCTGATATACGAAATATATAATAAATTTTATTATAAAATTCCGAGTATTTTTGAGCGTTAGCTCTCCCAGCCAAAAATTTAGGTCGCCGAAATTGCCTTGAGTCAAACGGTGCGGATCACTGGCTGTAGCATCGTTTCATACTTTCCCAGTGAAGCTAACCGGTCTTATGGTTTCTCCACAATCCATTTGACTTATGAATGCCTGAAGAGAACCTTATCTCATCCGATGGCCCATGGTTGATGGAAGTTTTCCAAAACTAATAAAACAATTCTTGAAAAAGTGTGGTTTGAAAATTAATTCCAAGTATAGTGTAGTTTTCTCCACATCAGCTTGACACATATCATAAATGTGACGCCCCAATTCTTGGGGGTTCGTTGACTACCCGTCAACCTGCGGAATATAAGTGGATGTCGAATTGCAGCGCCACTTCAAAATCGAGGCGAGTATCCTTTATGCAGAGCTCTACCGCATCACAATCTTTTGTATAAACACATCCCCAAGCAGTCCAATATATAAATCATGAGTAAAAGCGGCCGCCCAGGCCGCTCACTTGATACTCATAACAATATCGTAAAACATACCAACTATGTCCAATAGTTCTAGAGTTAATAATTTACTCTTGCCCAAGCATATATCGTAAGCCGCGGCAAACTTTGCTTGTGACTTCAGGTCTCTAGATGGCCCAGTCCCCTTGCACGCTCCACTGTACACAGCAAATAATATCCCTCGGCAGGTGAAATTTGTCCCGATAGTGGAATCGCTTAGAGTGGAAATTTCTTCTGCACTACAAGTGCGGTCTGTTCGAAAATAAGCAATGCGTTGAGCAAATTCGTGATCAAATACTTGGATGTCTAATAAATCATCTACCTGCAGAATTCCTCAGAGCTCCCTCACGCTCGCCTAAGCCTCGTATGAGGAATTATTATTTTGTTTGTTTGTGGAATGACCCTCGTGTGTATATATCCGAATTGAGTAGTCTCGGCGATTGATGTGTTATTGAATTTACCCTCAGGTGTATATCAATTGGGCCGTCTCAGACGATTGATATTTTGGATTTGAATTTGCCCTCAGATAATTAACATTTTAGACAACCCTCGAGACCATTTTTCTGAGTACAAATACCGTGCGGCTCGGCTCGCATGGTCAGGGTGTTAGTGCGTATCGAATCTGTCTTATACTGATTACGTCTGATCCCAATTGCGTGTAAATAAGCGTACGAATGTTACAAAGCGTTGATTTACCTTGATATTATGCATTATAAATTCTCATTTCCTCTGTCAATTAGCTCCTTGGGCTAATGATGAAAACGAGAAATTCAGCGAATTACTCGATCAAACACATTTTCACCGCAAAATATATTTTGAGAGCATTTGTTTAGGAATAGTGAAACCCTCGATTCTTATTCAGGAAAATCTAAATCATGTCGGTTCACTTAGTGAACCATGATTCCGCGACCATTCAGGCCTCATACAAGCTGTCGTGATTTCAAGATTTAACAACCCGAATCAATGTGGCGATCATGATTTGCTCCATTTGGTGTTCAAAATTTTTATCAATTCGGTTGTTTGGGGCCGTCAAACAGTCCTCACGGCCTCGTTCGACTCAACGTCGACAAAGTACTTAAGAAGGAATAAAACCCAGTAGGGAGAAAACCCTACGCAAGTTGAGGAAACTCACTCAAAATCCGAGAATCACGCACGAAGCATGCCCGCGTAGAGAAGCGTTTCCTTGCAATAGAAGGCTATGACGGTCGGATTGCGATATTTTAGAGAGAAGTTACACGCTCTACAAACCAAATATCTAACACCCATAGTAAGTTCCTCCCTTTTCCACGTTTTGGTCTTTTCTTGGGAAAGAAAGGCGAAAAGCTGGCCCAGACTTTTATCTTTTCGCCATTGAATTCCAATCTTAATCATGTCATTTAACTACGATTTGGCATTCAGCTATCTACGACCGTCCATTTTCATACTTTCTCTCGCTCATGCCACTTATGACACATGTGTCGTGTTATATGTATTTCGTCGCGTGTCGTTTATGGCACGAACGCGTCTTGAAAAGCGTCTTGGCTCAGACATACCGAAGTGTGAAATTCAAGCGTCTTTGTAGATTTCGAGGATTCAATAGTGCGTCACATTTCGTCATCAGAGATGTAGAGAATAAATTTGGTTCTAGCAAAATTACAAATTAAATGTCGAAATTACGATTTCTTAGTTTTTACAGAAATTGGAATTTTAAAATTAACTTCTGATAAACTTCAAAATTTGGGTTTTGAAAGTAAAAAAACTAGAGAAAAGCTATTTAGAAATTGTCTTCAAGAGACAACTTTAGTTTGAATTTTTAGAAAATGTCTCTTGAAATGACAGTATAGCATTTGATAATTTAGAAAATGTCTGTAGCAATGAGCACCAGTTTTGAGTTTTAGAAAGAATGTCTTCAGAAGACGCTTGCAATATCAAATTAAAAGTTTTAAAATCATGAGGCGTTTAACAAAAACATTTTCGACGTAACGTTGATAATTTAGAAAATGCTCTCGATTTTCAAATTTTAGAAAGTGTTTTTGAAGAAAGCGACTTTGATATAAGTCAAAATTTTAAATTATGAAGGTCTTATCTTGAAAGCAGCTTTAGCTTCACGTTCAAAATTTTAAAATGAGAAAATATATTTTTAACATAGAAAGTGTCTCTTGAAGAGATACTTTTATATGCTCACATAATTAAAAACTATACTAAATTTAAAAATATTTTTAAATTTTTTCTATTTGAGGAATATTTTTTTTGTTTTACACTAAATGTCTAAAAAGCCACATAATTGAGTTTGATATGGAAGTAAATCCATTCTCATCTCATCCCAATACGAAAGTCAAAGAAACGGACTTAAATAACATTAGTAGGTAATGACTAATGACGCATTGTTTTTTTCTTTGTTCTTTTGACAACAATGACCCGTTGATTGCCCTAAAATTCATAATAAAAATAAGAATAAACTATGCATTCAACTTGGGGTGACTTTGACTTTTGACTTTGATGAAAACTAATTTGTGGACTCCATTCAGCATATGGCAATTCAAATTTTATATGCATATAATGTGTTCAAGGATAAAAATATGGTTTTGATAAATATATTGATATTTTGATTTTATAGATATATCAGATATATTGATAGATATTTTTACGTAAATATCCCATTAATTTAAAATTATTAAAATTTAAAGAATATATTTGAAGTTATACATCAAAATTATTTTAATATTGTAAAGAATGAGAAGTAATATCGATTAGATTTGATTTTTTGATATTCTTTTATATATTTATATATTTGTTTATAAAAAATAAAATTATTTAATTAGAAATAAATTATTTTTTTATATGATTTATTCAATAGTTTTTTGAAATTTAGTAATTATAGTAACAACGTATAATAGAATACAATATTTTTTATATTTATATTTAGTTATTGTAAATGATTAAAAATATTCATAGAATTTATTAAAACATTCATAAATAATAAATCTGATATATTAAAATTTTCGCATTTATATATTACTGAGTTTGCTTGGCACAGTGGATTGGAGATTGGAACCTTGCAATTTTGGGTAGGGTTCAAACCCCCCTAGCAGTAACTCCATTTTAGGGAGTTTGAATATATAGTTGACTGATATCTCGGGAAATATCAATATTTCGTCGATAATTGTAAAAAATCAAAATTTATGTTATTATATCGGAGGGATATATCGTATTGGCGTTCTGAAGCGCATGAATATTCGCGTATTTCAGCCGTGAGTGTGTCGTATTGATATCCGCGGATGAAAAGTCTCCGGTTTTGATGGAGTCTTGGATTTTATGGAGATTATTTTACGTAAATTTTGATAATTAAAATTATTAAAATTTAAAAATATATTTAATTTATATATCAAAATGATTTTAAAAGTATGTGAAATGATAATATCAATTAGCCTTTGATTTTTTTCGAAATTCTTTTACTATATTTATATTTGCTTATTAAAAAAATAAAATTATTTTTATTAAAACATATTTAATAAAATAAATTATTTCTATATGATTTATACAAATTTTTTTATTTAAGAGTTATTTTTTTTTGAAATTTTTGTAGTCGTAATAATATCGTAAAAATAGAATACAAAATTTTAATACATTTATATTTTTATATTTGGAGTATTATATAAATGATTAAAAACACTCATAAATAATAAGATATAAAGTTTTGGATGTGTATACTTCAAGAAGCGATCTTAGCCTGGTGGAAGAAACAGACGGTTTTCATGTTTTCGGGTAGGGTTCAAACCCCCCAAACAACTAGGTAGAATTGCACTAACCTCATGAATGATGTCATTTTCGACTTCACGACTATTCTATTTGTGGTGGTATATACTTGGACGACATTGTGATCAACTAGACTATAGGGCCATGTTTGGTACGCAGGATTAATTTGTCTTTCGATTTGGAATTGTCTGGTGATTTGGGAGTAGATGAATTGTCTGTCGCGTGTTTGAGTACGATCTAAAATAATTGTGGATTTTATCACACGTTTGAGTACTTGTCTCAAGGCTAAGATGGTGTTTTTTTACTTAATCTTGAATAGAATTTTTTTAGAACATCTTGAATAATCTTGCCCAATAGCGTTAAGTATTAAGTTGTTGTTTTTAACGTTAGATAGTTAGTAGGGATGTGACGGAATGATTATTTTGGGTTAAAGTGAGGCATAAATTAACTAATAGTATGAGTTTAATTTAATTTTAATCGGGTTTAATAGGTTTGAGTTTATTTTCTCCATGAATCAAATCACTTGGGGTTAGAATATTATTCTCTTAGTAAAACCAGAAAAATTGAAAATTTTAAAATGTGAAATGTTAATAAAATAATAAATTTAATCGTAAAGATTCGGAGCGCAAGAAAGTCTAGATCTTGGATGTGAAGATGAAGCTGTAGTTAAGTAGTCTGCGAAATCTGAGTGGCTGGGAAAAGTTCGTCGAATTGTAAGGACAAGCGGAAATTTTCAGTTTTCTGAATTGATAAATTCTGGAGTCAAACTCAGGACAGGGATTTTACGAAAATCTCAGAGAGGATTAGGAAATGGTTTGAAATTTAAAGTTGTTTAAATAAAGTGAGCGAAAAATAAATTGTTTGAATTAAAACGGACACGAATGAAATATGAATGTATCTGGGAAATAAATATCATTAGATATTTTGGTTTATGTTAAAAGATAATTTTTTGTATTTATTTTATCACTTTTAATATAAATAATAATAATTATTCATAATATTTTTAATAAATAATTTATAAAATTATAAATGTTTTTATTTTGTGCTAAATATTTATATAAACCATTAGTTATGTTGCATGTCATATTCTCATAGTATATGTAATATATTAAGCTATTTTTATTTCATGTGTTAAGTATTAGTTATTTAATAATATATTAGTTAATAAATTTTTTGTTCAAATTTTTTAAGTTATATTAATTATTTTATAAAAGCATAAAATATTTATCAAGGTTTAGTCGAGTAAAGAACCGGAGTGGTTGGGGGTTAAGGCCAAAGATGAAAATAAACAACACCACGTGTTTTGTCTGGGTTTAGTCGATCTCGTCTAAAGTATTTGAACATTAATTTTGTCGAATTAGTGTCTTTCGGTCGCGTCTTTAAAAGCGTGGCGCAGGAGAATTGGATCACAATTAAGGCGTTGAGTATCACGATGTGGAGCGCGCAAAAGTGCTATGCGTTTTGTATTCTTAGGGTGTGAGGCATTAAGAAGATTGACGCCAGAGTTCTGGGCATTGCATGGGCAGGGTGGGCGTGTGGCGGTTGGTGAACAGATGCGATATATCATCGAAATATCGTCCAGATGTTTTGAGGCGCAGTCATATCAGGTGTTTTAAAAATTCAGATGAATCGATTGGTTCGACATGTTGGACCATCGATTGGTGACCTTTTCTTTCCCGATTTTATTTGGTTCAACCCCTAAACTATGAATTGGTAATTTTTTTCGGTTAAATGATCGGTTTAGGTTTTAAAACATTGGTCATATCTCAAGAAAGCTATAATAATTAAATATGAAATATAAACCTTTAGAAGATAAATTTAATTTGATGGAGTTTTGAAGCCCAATAAAATATATGTCTCAAAATCAGATCACAATTACCTGGATGAATGGACTAAGCTGCATAAAGTTATCAATTTTAACGACCCGATTGTGTTCTCCAAAGATGTAGGTAGGGGTTCTAATTTTATATGCATATGATTTGTCACGACGCCTATAATATTAAGTATGAAATATAAACCCTTGAAAGATGAATTTTCTTTTCAAGACCACGTCCAAAAAATAGGAGTGAATTGATGAGAACCCAGAAAATTGAATTGGACAATAATCAAAGAAATTAATAAAGAAATTCTTATTATTATTCAAATATTAGAGTTTATCTTAGAAAGTTTCGAAAATAAAAAAAGAAAAATACAAGGTTTAATAATAACTTTTAAAATGATTGTGAAACAATATCTACCATATGGTGGAAATATCAAAATTTAGAAATGATGTCAAAGCAAATTTTCTATCTATAAGATATTGTTATTCATATTATTATAGCCCATGATGTACTAAATTCTAATTAATCATTCTTTTTTTGTAAATTTAAATTTAAAGTTTGATTAAAATATTTTGCTATTATATATATTTCTTGTCTCTATTCGGATATCACAAATGGATTGACCCTTCTTTGTCAACATTTAAATGATCAATTTCGAAATGGAGGATATTATTTTTATGTAGTAGTAAATTCACAACATTTATAATAATATTTAAATCCTTAAATTAGGAATTAAATTTCCTAAAATAAAAATGTGATAGCTTTCAGCTCAGATCAATTGGTGACAAGAGCAAACTCATTTCCTTTATGAATTATTTAATAATATTTATATGAATTATTAATTTTAAAAACAAATAGTTATTTATATATAGTGCTTACTTGCAAATATATGTCCTCCAGTCTCACTAACGCTAGGAAGTATCGGAACCGCCTGCATAAAGTGTGAGCATCGCCAGATCTTCACATGGATGCTCCGACTTTCGTTCACCATCACAAACACCATCATCGATGCTTGTCTCCGCCGTGACGGTACCGTCAACCGCCGTCTCTTCAGCTTTGTGGATCTCAAAAGCCCTCCCTCCGCCAAACCGGCGAACGGCGTCACCACATCCGACCGCCACACCGAGTCGGCCTCCGGAACCTCTGGTTCCGCCTCTTCCTCCCTACGGAATCCGCCAACGCAGGCGAGAATCTTCCCGTCGTCGTCTACTTCCACGGCGGCGGGTTCGTCTTCCTCACCGCCGATTCCAAGCCCTTCGACGACTTCTGCCGGCGACTCTCCCGCGATCTCCCTGCCGCCGTCATCTCCGTCGACTACACTTACTCGCGCTGGAGCACCGCTACCCCTCCCGATACGATGACGGCTTCGACGTCCTCAAATTCATCGACGAAAGTCACTCCGCCGAACTCCGATCTATCGCTGCTTCATCGCCGGCGGCAGCGCGGTAGCAACATCGCCACACCACGTGGCGGCGAGAGCCGGCGAGTTCAAATTCCGAAACTTGAAAATCCGGGGCTGTTCGCGATACAGCCAGCTATTTCGGGAAGAAGGACGGCATCGAAATCAAGTCGTCGGGCTCCGATAGTGTCGGTAGAGCGCGCAGACTGGTGTTGGAAGGCGTTTCTGCCGGAGGGGTCGGACCGAGATCATCCGGCGGCCAATCTATTTGGACCGAAATCCGGCGATATGTCGGGGTTGAAAATCCCGAAATGCTTGGTGTTCATCGGAGGATTTGATCCGTTGAAAGATTGGCAGAAGAAGTACTGTGAAGGAATGAAGAAAAATGGGAAAAAATTGAAGATGATTGAATATCCAAAAGCTATTCATTCCTTTTATATGGTTCCTGAGTTGCACAGATACGTTTGTTATCAATGAATTTAAATTCATTTATTTTGGATAATTTCAAGATGATCCATTATGCTTGGATTTAGCTTCAACAGGTTTTTAAATAACTTTTTTTTTTTACAAATTTTAAAATTAAGGGTGAGGATGCATTTAGCTTCATCCATTGGTCCAAGTTCACAATTGAGTTTGAACTTGGGACTCTTTTTGGGTTGTCCCGATTTTTTTTTAAATTTGAACGTTATAGGTTGCCCTAGATATGCAAAATAATTAAATAATAATAATAAAAAAATGTATTAGAATATTTTAAAATTATGGGACATTGGAATGTCAATATTGACTCTATTGTGGAATCTTGGGTCAGCTTTAGAAACAAATTATGAAGGAGTTAGTATATATTTCCACTGATTCCCAGTAATCATTGCCAAGCTCAATTTTCTTAGAAAGCACATTATTTGGGAATATTAAGTATTTTTATAATTTAAATGTCTTCTTAATATAAAGTGTTTGGCAATTATGATTATGGTTTTTTAAGATCAAATTAATGAGTGGTATTTTAGATCTCAAGCAAGACTAATTAATTAAGAGGACCAAGTAGATTAAGTTCAAGTGACTCAAGCTTGCTCATAGTAATGCAGGCTCGTGTGTTGGAGTAATTCATCATTTAAAGGTGGACATCGTGATGCGGGAGTTCTACGACAAATATTAAATTAGTTTCTGTTTTGAATTCGGATTCGGAGGTTGTGAAATATGGGAGGCAGTCAAATATATTTAAAAATCAAGTATTATGAGTTTTATTTACTATTTTGATTTAAAATTATTTTATTATAAAAAATTTAATTCTCCAAGTCTTAATAGTAGTTTAACACATTTAATTTAAAAAGTTTGTTTTTATGATCAAAGTAAAAGTTACTATTTCCTTTTAAAAAGATTTGTTTTATTTCAATTAGACAGTTTTTTTTTTCTAAGTCAAAGTAAGAGTTTCTTTATTTGATTTAGAAAGTATGAGGCATATATATACCCACTTAATGTAATATTTGAATAATCAGTTTAAGTTTAATAATATTTTTAGATTTCTCTTTTAAGAGTTATCTCTTATTCTCTTATCTCTTGAGTGGATTCGTTTAGTGACAGTTAGTAGCTATATTCCTTAGGTGGTCAGCCGGGTGTGAAGTAAATACTTATCTCATCTGATTCAAACTTGTCCCATGTATAATTTTTTTGTTTAACTTTCCATAACTCATTTTTCAACCTCGATACAAAACTTTACAAATCTAGCTTCATACTTCAAAACCCTTTCCAAACACTTTGTTTAACCTAGAAACGGAAATATCATTTGAACCTTAGAGGAACCCAATTAGGAAATCACCAACCACAGCTTCTTGTAGAAAAACTTGAAAACATATTAACTCAAAACAAGATGTTTGCATCAGAATAGACACAATCTTTCAAATGTAAAGAACCACTTGCTAAATTTCGAAACCTTAATTTCATCATAAATAAACATCAAATAAGCGTTATAACATTTGGAACTAGACTTATCTCTTACTTTGTAAAGTTACATCTTATACTCTTGTATCATAAACCATCCCTAACTTACTCAAACATTTAAATCATCCAAATCAGTCACGTCATTCGCGTCGCCTCAGGAAAAGAAGAGTCTGGGTTCAAGTCTTGAAAAAGTAAGGCGAAGGAAAAACGCTGGCCAGGCGTGGTCCCTTGATATGATTCTAGCGTACATTTATGTCCCACCAAGAATTCAATATTAAATAAAATTACCTATGTAGATTTGGATCCGTCATTTAGACTTCTAGATCGAAGCCATGACGACGTCTCACGCGTCGGTCTGACCAAGCGACACGCGGCAAATCTGCAGTCGATCTCTGGATCGACAATGCACGTCAGATCTTCGGATCTATCATAGGGAATTGGTATGGATGTGTGTGGCTGTGATGAATCAGGGCCGTGGCGAGATCTTGCGGCAGCAGAGAAAAAAAATAAAAAGAATGAAAATTAACACTACTTTACTAGCTGATTACATCCGATACCAAATGTATGTATAAAAAAAACAGAGAAAACCTTAAAGCCATTCACGATAAGGAATAACATTGTTAATATAATAAATTATATTTATTATAAATAACTGAATTAAATATAATAAATTATATTTATTATATAAAAAACACGTTCATATAATAAATTATATTTATTATAAATTTATAATTTATACATATATTTGAGAATATACTAAGTGGGACCCAAAGCACATAATTGCTAACAATCTCCCGCTTGCTCTTGAGTACAAACTTGAAGCGTATGAAAGCTATTATGGCTGGCTTTTGTGTTATAGTTAATTCTTGATATGGCTCAATACTTTGCAGTTGCACAGTCCAAGCGGCTATTATTAATTAAGGCTCTTATAATTGAAATTGATTGCTCTGTCCAGGTGCTACTAAAAGGCCGGAGTTGAACTCCAAAATTAATAATATTGATATATATATTAATTTCCTCCATTGTAAATATCGATAATTAATTGATTATATTTTACGTAAATGATTGGTATTTTAATCTCTTGATTTGCTGGGTTTCTCCACAATAGATCAAATGCAGCAGCGGTGGCTTCATTACATGCGTACGAAACATATCAGAGGATATTTCATCTGATTTCCATTTTTGTTTATTTCATAAATCTTGTAATTAAACAATCAGTTCCCAAATCATCTAGGTATTGGCCGTCAAAATGAGCCTCACATATTAACAAATTCAAGGCAGATAATTATTCGATTACCTATTTAAAATAAACTCGGGATTGAAGAAAAATAATCAAATATCATTGATTTAATTCACTCACGAAATTTAACTTCATTAAATCTTCTTTACGATCTTTATCCCAGTGCAAACATAATGCAATATTTTATAATAACCAAGGCAGTTATTTCATAAATAATGGAGTCTAAATAAAGCGTCCAACTTTATTCCAATAAGCTGTGATCTTATTCATTAATTATGAGAACTTATGATCATGTCTTCCATGGAGCGTATCCATATGACCATATCTTGCATAGTGTCTGGACCTTATCCCCAAAAAATACTAATTGCCTGAGGTGAAATTAATCGCGTTGATTTTATTAAGCAGAGAGAAAAAATACAATAGAATTTTTTATTTGTCTTGCTACAAAAGCTCGAATAAAAAAAAGCTCCATTAGTCACCAAAATAAATGCGGTAATCTCATAACACCATAGAATCTACATGTCTTTCAAAAACTTGAGCAATTAGAGCCTACAGCCAGATAGGTCGGTAGGTTTCTCGGCCCATTTTTGGTAACTTGTCGTCTCCTCGCTCGATGATGTCTCGGATCAAATTAGTTGCCCCATCTCGATGTGTTTTTTGTTTCTTGTGATACCTTGGTTTGCTGGTGTACTGCGGCCCCACTGTTATCCGCAGTAAAGGGTAATGAGCCGACACATATTGGTATCACTGAAGATCCATAATGAACTTCTTCAGCCCACGGCTTCATAGCATTTGCCACCGAGAAACGACAACATATTCAGCTTACGTGGTGGAATGCTACTTACACCGCGTCTGTTTAATACTCCTCAGCGGGCGACTCACCATATAGTGTAAACACATAACCCGGTGGAATTTCCTTGAGTCGATATCATGGAGTAAAGTGCGGCCAAAAACGATGGTTTACAAATCCCCCTTTGGAATATACTAGCATATAATCTCTTGTTCTCATGAATACTTAGGTATATGCTTTCTTTGCAATCGGTGTTCTTCAAAAGGATCGGATTGATAAACACAGCTCCTTTGCATAGCAGATATACGCTTTTGGTACATAACATGGCATGTGAGACTACCTACGTAGGGCATGGGTATCTACTCATACGTTCTTTTGCTCGGAGTTTTTGGTGATTGCTCCTTAGAAAGATGAATTCCATGTCTAAAGGGTAAGGATCTTTTGGAATTTTCCATGTTAAACGACAAAATTTTATCAATATAAGAGGCTTGAGATGATGCCCGATGACTTATTCTTCAGGTCGTATAAGTTTGATTCAGAATATGATTTGGCTTCTCCCGAGTCTTTCATATCAAGCTGTTTATGCAACCAATCTTTTACACTGACAACACTTGTTTGTCGTTTAGATTAACAATATGTCATCGTAAAGGGTAGAAAAACTACATACATTGCTTGGATTCTTTTGTAAACACGAGGTTCATCGAGGGCTTTTCTCAAAACGAAAAGAAATAATGCTTTGATCGAACGTGTTTCCATGATCTGGATGCTTGCTTAAGTCCATAAATGGACCTTTACGCTTGCATACCATGTGTTCTTTGCCTTTAACTTTGAACCCTTAAGTTTCTTTGCCATGTAGATGTCCTCATTTAAATTGCCATTTAAAAGTGGGCACGACATCCATCTGCCCGAATCTAAATGTCGAGACCCCAAGCATTTCTGACTAAAAGAATCGGATAGATTTAAACATGGTGCGCGGGGTTTTCATAATCTATCCCCTCTTTTTGGGTAGCCTTTGCCACCAATCTAGCTTTTGAAGGTTTCCACCTTCCCAGTGATCCTCTTTTTCTCTTGTAAATCCACTTCGCCCCTATTGGTTTACCGCTGGGTGCCTACGAAGACGGTGAATTGGAATACATAGATTCCATTTCACGGTCCCGTAGCTTTTTGCCACTCCTGTACATCCACATCTTCAGTGCTTCTTTGTAATTGATGGGATCATCTTCATGTGTCATGATAACTTGGTAAGACTACTTTGTGAGACATATCTCATGGGGAAACCCGCCTTACTCTATCAACTACCGTGAAGCTCCACGGATTTGTGGTTCATTGTTACGAGCACGTAAAGGTACTAGTTCCTCTTATGCGCTCTTCGGTTCTGGTTCCACATGTGGATCTTGTTCCACTTCCAGTTCCCTGTGCTTGATCTGCTCCGAATTATTTCCCTCTTTGAACATGCGTAGGAATCGAGTGGTATTAAACGAACAGTGGTTCAGTTTGTTCTTGGTGAGTGAGCTCCTCGGGATATTTTACTCTTGGGTTTGAAATTGCTTATATAGTGCTTCCTCAAAAAAAGTTGCGTGAGTACTCACAATAACCTTTTTATCAGGAAGGGCTATAAAATAGTCCCTTTCGTTCTTTAGGGTAGCGGAGCAAACATACCTGAGCCTACATGCGCGATTCGACTTATTTGGATCCTTTCTTAAGACATGTGCGGGAGCACCCGTATTCGGATATATGGCTTAAACTAGGCTGCGCCCTTTCCATTGATGCAGTAGTTAGTCTTGAGCAGATTTTAGAAGGAACTAAATTCGGAAGATACATTGCGAGTTTACATGGCATATCCCCAACTTGATATATAGGTAAGAGATGAATAATAAGCATTGACCTCACCATATGCAGAGTTCTGACCTCTTCTGCCAACTCCATTTGGGGTGGTCCCTTGAGTCTTTGAAATCATAGTTGTATTATCCTCTTGGAATCAAGTAGACTTAAACTCTCGGATAGGTATCACCACCTCGGTCAGACCAGAAGCTCTTTGATATGGAGTCTAATGGCACTGCGCCTCGGCGCTTATGCTCGAAATTTAGTAAGTTTAGGACTTTTGGCGTTAGGTAAATATATCCATCTTGAGTAGTCATACGTAAAAGGTATGAAATACATATACCTCCTCGGCTTGGACATTTATTGGTCGCACACATCGGTATGCACAATTCAGTAGTTTTAGTTTCTGCGATATCCTTTAATAAGGGCCTTTTGGTCGATTTACCTTCGAAAGCAGATTCACATGCGGTATAGGTTTAAAGTCTAGGGAAGTTAAGATCCCACTTTTGCAAACCATGAATCCTATTAAGTTAATATGACCTAATCGCAAATGCCAAGGTACGTTTCATGAAACTTTCTTCTTGGCTAGGTGATGCATTGCTTATCCTTGATTTGATCAATTAAAGCAATCTCATGGACATAGGACTTAAATAATAAAGACCATCTATCAAATCTTAGTCTGAATAGCGAGTTGAACTTCTTATTGTAATAAGAATTAATTCCTTGGTTAAACCTTGTTCAAATAAACAGCTAACAATTAAATTCCTTTTAAAATCGATACATATAAGCAGTCTCTTAAGCATAAAGTCCCCATCATTATTGAAAAAGTAATTCTACTTGTCCTAATGCTTTAACGAAGACATGTTCTCCATTTCAAGCCTCAAAAAACCTACATTTCTGTCCAACGAGCTAGTTTATGCGAACCCTTTGCCAAAGTAACGAGGACATGGTTGAGTGGCTCTGAATCGATGATCATTTTATCATTATAAATTCTCCACTAAACAAGCTTCGACCCGCATTTAAATTACCCGTACCTTGCTTTTGGCAATCTGAGGCAATTACCTTCGGTGACCCTTCTGTCGCACTTGAAGCGCGCGCTTCGGCTTCTTCATAGCGGTGGTTTTGAGTGGCAGTATGACCCTTATAACTTTGTTCTTATTCTTTTTCCTTGGGGTTTCCCTTTGGGCTTGAAAGTAGAACCCTCAGATCCTGTGAACTCTGCTGACTTTCAAAGCCCTTTTCCAGCGCTCAGTTCATGCATCAACTCTGTAGGAGTTAGATCCATCTTGTTCATATATAATTAACAAGCGAGTAAAGCGATCGGGTAGGAGTTGAATGAAATCAATTTGGGACCTTTGCTCCGTCTTCATCCCGACACTTGACTTGATTGAGATGTGACATCATTTTAGGACAATGATCCCTCACTTACTTCCGGAGTCGTTGAGTGTTAATTATAGCTATAGCTATGACTGCCTTAAGAACTTGTTGATTGTGCAAACATCTTATCGCGAGTCTGGATCATTTCTGCTCCACTCTCGAGATGAGATATCTGTCCTTTAATTTACTTAACTTGGCGAGAATACTTGTGGCTGATATGTTGCTATCCCAGTTCTCATAGTCTTTTCGACTTGGTGGGGATGCATTTCTTATATGGGCTCATTGGGGCTTCGTGGATTAGGACAAAGCTTGATTTTACAAATCAGAACAATGATAATACGAGTTGGTTTCCATTCATAATTATTTCCATCCATAGGCTTTGACTCGAAATCATTGCAAGTGGGTTAAATGATGCCATTTTAGAAAAATACACACTAGTATTAAAGCGTAATATCTTACAATAAACATAATCTTAAAATTTAGTTAATCGAAAACTATTTTACATTTATTGTAAGCATGATTGTGGTTTCCATTATAAACACTTCGTTAGGCGAGATATTTATAACAAACTAAATTTGATCATAGGAAATGATTAGTATCCTACTAAGTTGGTTCCCACGGGAAAGATGGGAGTCACAAGCGGACTACTTAAATCCCACCTTCTTAAATGGGAGCTTTCCTAGATAATACATAATCATTTCACTCTAATTGTTTCAAAACTTTGGGCATAATAAAATATCATAGCCTCGTTGGGAGGTAATTAAATTAAGTTTGAATGTTTTTTAACCATTGTTTTAATTTCAAGTATCTTTAATATCGAGATTCTTAGACGTTAGGCGATCTGATCTTATTAAAATTTTGAAACAGTGAGGTCTAATCCGATAAAATCAAACCATGTTTTATCGGGTTAGGCATCACATGATCATTTTATTATTAGACCCACAATGGAACCCTTAGGTTTTAAAATTAGTGTAATTAATTAAAACCTTCACCATTCAATATTTTTAAATAATAGGGATTTTCTAAAATTATTTAAAAAAATAAAATAATTTTCCATAATAATTATTAAACTAGATAATGAATCATAATAATTATTATGCACATGTAATTATCATTGATGTGAAATTTATATGGCACCACCTAATTTCTGTGGCATGGTATCTCACATAAAACATGTTATAAGCATATAATTAAACCATTGCAAAAGCATTAATTAAATAACCCTAATCCATGGTTTTTCTAAAGAAATTAAAGTTGACCTCTTACAATATATCCTAAGGTTCTTGGGCGTTATTTTGAATTTACAAGGCATAAGGCCCCGAAACTAAAATAAATTAAAACCACAAAACCCTAACATGTTCTAATTTGAAGGGTAGTAGGTCCAGTAGTCCACCAAATCAAAAGCCGGCCCGGGGAAGAACCACTGCGCACGACGGCCGTATGATGCATTGCCAGCGACTCATGCCAGCCCTCTGGCCTTGGTATCAGTGAGGGCCGCGCGAAACTGCCGCGTGGCGACGTAGCGGCGTTCTCGAACCTGCGCCGATCCGTCCGTGCGTCTCCTCCTCCTCCTAACGTTTCACGGTGGTCACGATCGAGATGGTGTCGGATCTTCCGACTTTCAAATAATGAAGGGTGTACGAGATTTCACGGGATTTAAATTTAAAATTACAACTATTTTAATTAAAAAAATGTAAATAATAAATAAAACCGGGAAGAAACTTGATCTTATGACTGACCTCCTGTTTACAAAGCCCGAAAAATTAATACAATCGAAAATCTACCCATGGATCTGAGGTAGAGAAATATTAAAATAATGCATTAGATTAAATGAGAGCAAATGTAAAATTAACGAGATCTAATCATGCGATCTAACAACAAATAGAACCTAGGTGCTGCATATACTAAATCAACGTAAGAATTACATGCGTTATTGAATACAGATGCATATACAATGCGTAAGCGTCTTTCACGATGCGATTGAAGGAAAAGCCTTAGCAGTGAGCGTGGATCTATGATATGATTAAACATGCAGCGTAATCTAAAATTCAATGATAAATAAAATTACCTATGTAGATTTGCGGTCAATTCATTGAAACCTGGTCGGTAGCATTACGTAAGTGATGCGCGAGTGGATCTACGTGATAGCACGCAAACCAGCAGTCTACGCGAGTCGATCTACGGTCAGTGTCTGCCTTTGGTAGATCTTCGGATCACATCATCGGGGTGGTATGGATGTGTGTGAAACATGATAAGTCGGACGTAGAGGCTGAATCTTAGACAGCTTAGAAAAAAGCAAAGAATAGAAAAATTCTTTCTTTTCTCTTGTTACGTATTCTCAAAAATGTATATATAAAAAAACTTCGAAGAAAACTCTTGACCAAACTACATCAAGGAATAGCTGTTCATTATAATAAATTATATTTATTATAAATAACCCGTTCATATAATAAATTACCTTTATTACTAAACAGTTCTATAATGATTATCATTTATTATAAGTTATATTCTCACATATATTTGAGAATGCAAGTGGGACGAGAACGCATGTTCTTATGGGAACAACTTACTATATTATAACTAAAGTGTTTAACAATAAAAAAAAGTGACTCAAGCTTAAGATCACGTTATGATTATTACAGCCCTTGATTGTGCTCTGGGAGAAAAACTATCAAGTATAAGATCTCTTGGTCTTTAAGATTAATTAGCATCTTATCTTCATTATTTAATTAATTTATTTTGTTGTGTAAATTTAATTAACGAAGCTTAGTATAATTTTGTACGTATACCATATAACCAAAAATTCATAAGAAAAGACATTTAGTTAATTTTCAAGAGAGTTTGTAAGTTGAGTTGGAACTTAAAAGTCAAATGTATTAGTTGCAAAGAAATGCATAATAACAATTTCACGAAACATAAAGTACAGTGATTTTATTTTTCTTAGTAATAAACGTAAATTGAAAGGGTTTTCCAAAACCATTATGGCTATTAATATAAGCAACAAGATGTTTAATATCGATCCAAGCCGGCATATAATTTATCAATGAGATGGTTGTCGTTGGTAATAAAGATTGTTGGCGTTGTTGATGTTTGGGAGAAACTTATGACAATGTGCATTATCATAGTTGATGTCAAATCTGATCGTAATAGTATTATCGAATAGTTGATTATCGAATATAAGGCAGGCAGTTGATTATCTTAATGCTTGTATGTTGTTTATCTTTTATGATTTTTAGTGATTTTGATTTTATATTTTTATCTATGTATTACTAGTTTGAATCAATAAAACTAATTTTCTTAAAAAAAAAAAAAGCTCTTTTGTTATGACCTGTTCATATTACACCCATAAAATGTTATGAACAAACTCTTTTTCATTGTGCTTGAATTACTCTCAACATTTATCAAATCATTGCAATTATTAAGATTAGGATATAATTATAAGTTTATACCAATTTCTTAGACTAAAAATTGATTTAATACGAGAGTAAACGAATTATCACATCGCTAGGAATTTTTTTATTACTAAAAAGGAATTTTAAAACTACAAAAGGTGAAAATTTTAAGATATATACCTAACGATAAAGATAGAAAAAAAAAAAAAAATTTGAGGCTCACAGCAAGCTAGAAGGAATCCATACCACTACCCTACCAAGAAAAAAAAAGACAAAGGCAAAACTTACCTAAGATTACAACAGGATTGAAATTATTTTGAGTATGAGTTTTTTTTTTTTTAATGAAACCAGTCCTCTCAAAAAAATAAAAAATAAAAAAAGAAAGAAGAAGAAGACAACTTATCCAAGATTTTGGATTCTAATGAACACCGGCCCCTCAAAAATAGGACTAAAAAACACATCTTTATCTAAGTGATTTGGAGTGACTTTGCATTTGTGAATTTTAATGGAAGTGATGGGGTCTAAAACAATATGTGCATGGCGCAAGTATGGCCCGCATGTAAGCTGGCGTCACGCCCTTATGAAAGTGTTGAGGACAAGCCGATAAAGGCTGACCGCGGTGAGATCGCTACGTCACTGGCGTCTGCGGTCAGGGCCCGAATTGAAACCATCATCTTAAGTGATCGAGTGATATAGGCGACCCGAGACTCGTGTGAAGGAAAAGTGCTTGATCTCCATGATCACGCGCACAATTAGGAAGAAGGAACTTTCATGATTATGGCTCCTCCATTATCCCTTAACAGTCGGTTCATGATAAGGAAAATGAAACTCCTCACCTAATGGGAGAGATTTGGGTATCATTTATCTGAGAAAGTAACCCTTATTTCCCTTATAAATAAGATCCATTCTACCATAAAAAAGGTATGCATTGATCATCTTCTTTCATTTAAGGCCGGCTTAGGCATCGAGAGGCGACCCGGTCTCCCTTCTTGGGTGGCCCTTGTTTATGTTGTTTTTCTTGCGGATAGCATCGCACGGGATCAGTGACGGATCGTGCGACTCAGGCTAGCTCAGGTCTGTCACCAGATCGGCTTGTCGGTTTAGCGTCATTTGTAGAATGATTTGTTTCTTTACAAATAAAGAAGCCCCAGATTCGATGATTGATGGTATGAGCAGAAACATGGCTTGAGTCAACGACCTCCTTAGGACCTTGAAAACCGGTGGGCGACCTAGATGTAGACCACGAGGCGCTCTCGAGGCTTCTACGAGGCGATATTGGCTGAGATGGAGGCATTAGTCTCGCGTAGGCGTTCTTTGAGGAAACGGAGGAACTCACGAGACGGATACTTGCTTGCGTAGGAAGAACAACGACACCGTAGCGTTACGCCAGGCGTTGATGGAGAAGGAGAAACGCGAAGCGAGGCACGATCCTATAAACCCCACGGAAAGTTGCGTGAGGGATTCTGGTAGGAACAATGGAGAAGCGTGGACCGATCACTTTTGTTGGCATGAGATAGAGACGTCATGGGACGCGGTTCAAGAGACATCAACCAGAGAAACTCGGCCCTTGAAGAAGCCCATGAGAGGCGAGCTCCGTCTATAGATCTTTCTGAGTACGACCATGGGAATCGGTAGGGATCTACACTTCCCTCTTCCTGTGAAGTTCATAATCTGTGGCCAGAAACGTTCGATGGAGCGAAGAGATCCGCAATAGACCATCTCAATACTTACAAGAATCGGATGGAGCTACGAATGCCGGGACCAGTGAGATGCGAGGCCTTCGCTATCACGCTAAAGGCCAGGCATTGGCTTGGTTCAAGCGAGACTCAGCCATGTCAGTCTCATCAGCCAGAGGCCTCCATCGCGTTTGCTCTGCACGAGTTCATCGAACTCAGGACGTCTGGGGCAGGAGTTATCACTGCTAGCTAGACGAGCCCATAGGAGAACCACGAGGTCCTCATCCGAGGTTTTAAACGCGAAGTCATTAAAGGAAGACATCTGAAATGAAGTTTGCCATCTTTGCTTTCATCCTTAGGGTTAGGCGTGTAGTTGAAAAAACTTTGATGTTTCCATCTTAAGAACCCTTAGGCAAGCATGGCTGAGGTGCTCGCTAAAGCAAAGAAATACATTAATGGCGAGGAATCCCTTCTATCTAAGCGGGAAAGCTTTTCCACGCAAAAGGAGAAAAGCAGGGGCGAGGAAAAGCGAGGACGAAGCCCCAAGAGATGAGGAGACAAGGATAGATCCCCACGAAGGGATAGAGAGAATAGAGAACGGTCTCTAAAGAGACGATGCAACGTCAGGGACCGCTTGGGACTACCTTGGCACGAGCTGCGATGCGATATCCATGACAATTCACCCCGCCCGACAGCCTCGATTATTCACGCGAGGTCTGACCACGAAAAGTTCTTAAGGTGGCCGTCGGATGAAGGCGGACCAACCAAAGGGCTTCGACCAGTATTATTGTGAATTCCGAGATCATGGTTGAACAAATGATTGCATCCGGTTGAGGAAGGAAATTGAATACGTCCGACGTGGACATCTTGGCCGCCATTGGCCTCGGAAGCTTGGGACTAGGCACCACCCCATGTGGTCGGTGACTCGACAACACACAGCAGCGTAAGAAATCCATGTGATCTTCGAGGGATTTTCGGGGGGAGGAGAATCCAACTCGGCCCGAAAGGCTCATCTACGCAGCATCAGATCAGGAGAGACACTAGAAATACAAGCAGTATCCAAACTCCCTCGGCTGGATACTACCATAACCTTTTGGACTTTCAGGCTTGGAGTTTACTGACATCCTGTGACGATCCACTGGTAATAAGGGCCATCGTAGCCAACAAAACAGTACACAAGGTCCTGGTCGACAACGGAAGCTCAACCGACATCATCTTTGCGTCAGCTTTACCTAGTTGGTGGTAAAATAGATAGAGGACTCCTACGAAGCCAGGGGTGAAAAAAATGATCCTTTACCTTTAAAAAGTTCATACGGGTTCAAGTTTGAGCATGTCGAGGCCGAAAATTCGAGGGTGATTCTTGCAGGCTAGCAAACGACATCACGGGAGGATCTAGATGGCGAGTGCCGTTCGGGCACCTCCACAGAACCTGGGTGAGCGTTGATGTGAAGTGTCCGTGTGTCAGGCCCAGGAGCTGGATGGACCCCATCTGGAGTCTTGGTGGGCGAAATGTTACTGGCGATCGAAGGAGGCATCCAAGCTTAGAGCGAGGTCGGCTAGATTCACCATTCATCGGGGATCGCATAAACGAGGCTTCTCTGTACTCATCCATAGGAGTCGTGAAAGAAAGGCGCGGTCGTGCTCAGGGTGCATGAAGGCATATGTGGTAACTATATCGGAGCTAGGACCTTGGAAGCAAAGACCCTCAGACAGGGATATTATTGGCCTATAATGCTCAAAGACGCCATAGAGTTGGTTAGAAAATGCAAGATTTGTCAGGAGCATGCCCAGATCTCTCACCTCCCCTCCGAGCCGCTGACCTTAATCACAAGTCCTTGGCCTTTTCAACAGTGGGGGCTAGACATATTGGGGCCCCTACCCATTAGAGGAAGGGCAGTCTGCGAGTTGTGTTGTAGGGTGGATTACTTCACCCAGGTGGCGAAGTTGAACCGTCTTGACAATCCACTTAGGGCAAAGATTGGCGTAACTTTGTTTGGCGTTCCATAATATGCAGGTTCTGAATCCCTAGAGCCTTGGTATATGATATTAGGAAATAGTTCGACAATCCTAAGTTCAGAGATTTTACCAAGTTGAGCTGGGAATCAAATTACTATTCATCTGACTCATCAGTAGTCCTAGCAGAGGACCAAGCGAGGAAGTCACTATAAGGACTCGAGGCGTTAAAGACTAATTTAGAAGAAAATCTAAAGGGAAAATGGGTAGAATACCTCCCAATTATTATGGGCATACGAAGCCTACCTTGAGTCAACAACTCGAAGCCCCATTTGCTCTGTTTGGCAGGCGAGTAGCTCTTGTCGAGGTTGGTAAAATCACGAGAGTTGAGTTTGCAAATACTAAACCGCAATGAGGATTCTCACTTTAAACCTTGACCTCCTAGAAAGAAAGGCGTGAAAGCGGGTTAAAGCGTCTTGGGGATTATAATAGAAGAAACCGACAAAATATTCACGGCCAGAAGGGTCGGGCCCAGAGTTTTTAAGCCTTGGCTTGACCTAGTTCTTAAAAGAAACTTCTGCTAGCAAGGAATGACCCCACACACGGGAACCTAGGACCAAACTGGGAAGGACCCTACGTGGTATTAGAGGCAGTCCTAACACAGCGACCTGAACTTCCAAACGAGAAAAAGGAAAAACCTTGCCACATTCTTGGGCAGAACACCTCGGGCGATTACGCAATAGACCTCGGTTGTAGCTTTTAATAAGATATTCATAGTTTACGCACAAATAAAGCCGTCATACATGTTTTATTTTGGCTGAATTAGTGTTCCTCGCGAGATCTTTCAAAAAAAAAAAAAAAAGAAAAAGAAAAAAAAGAAAAAGAAAAGGGTGAGGAATTTCGGCTCAGGGGCTTTGGAAATTACACATCGAGACAGGAGGCCTCTTCCTCAAGAATTCGTACTTTTATTTCAAGGGAGTTCTGCAGTTATCTCGAAGAATTACAATGCGGCAAAGCGGATTCTACGCATCTCGGGAAAATTACAATCAGAAAAGAAAAACGCCCAGTCAAGGCCAAAACCACAAGAAAGGGAAAAAGAAAAAGAAGGAGAAGGAGAAGAGAGAAAAGAGGGGAGGAGAGGTATAGCATAAGGAACGGGCCTTGAAGCATTCAAAACATGTCACCCCCTCCGAGTGTGTCCCCCGACCTGAATCCATCAAATGGCAGGACTGAGACAACACAACTCCACAGCTAGGGACAAGGAGCGACCCAGCTCCGATAAATGGCGAACAACGAGCCAAACACCATCTGTAATGTGAAGACTTAGCGCTGATGCATGGCTTGCATAACCTGAGCTTCATCGGCTCGACCTAGACAGGTGAAGGTAGAAATGAACGAGACGGTATAGCATACACCCTCGAAGGAAGGCGGTTATTTATAATTGGAACACCTTGGGAAGTCACGCGATTCGTTCGATTCTCCACGGGCCAGGCATTAAAACTACAGCATCTTCCCGAGGAAGGAAGGCGAATGAGCACAGGGCTCGGACATTAGAGGCCGTAGCTTAGCCAAGACCATGCTTCAGTTTCAAGGGAGGCCATGTTGTAGCCCCAGCAGAGTGTCAGTTAATGACCGTCGACCGCGGAAAATCTATACGTCTCGTATCGCCGAGACCTATACTTGAAAATAAAATGGCCGTAGGCTTCCCGCCACCAACTCATCAAAATACACTGACTATAATTCAATAGTTCCACGAGCTATTACATTATATATCTGAGCATATGTCGGTACAGATTCTAATACATGTTATACCAAAACATCAAGCAACTACCCGACTTTCTTCAAAATCGGCCTCTGCGTAAAGTCGTCGAACTTCTCAGGCGTCTTATTACTGAAATAATATTCCCTCGACGGAATTGAGCAAAGTGATGGTGGAATTACCTAAATGGGTTACTCCCACTTCAGTGCATATCTGATGATTGATAATAGCTTCACGGCAAATAAAAATACATTGGTCTGTGAATATCTGCATGCCCCCGATCCATGTCTTGAGTCCTCACGAGTTACTCGCACTGTCATGTGAAAACACGGTTTAAACAAAACTTGTTGTTCTCGAAACGCCTCTTGAATTTCGGTAAAAGTCGTGGTTCTGTAACACCCACAGTCGAGAGGGTGTCTGATTACGCGTCTTGTAGGGGTGTATAAGGTACGAAGTGTCACATTGTAGTATTTTAGAGATGAAGTGGAAATTATAAAATTTATGGGCAGAATTTAGTGCTAGCAAGGTACAATTGTCATTTACATGAAAAGGATATATAAGGCATAATTAAGTTAGAGATGGGCCATAGTAGAATTTCAAGTTGGTTCTGATATTTAAATGCTTAGGGACTCAAATTTGCAATTTAGGAAAGTGGAGGGTGAAAGTATAATTAATGGAAGTTTAAATAGTAAAATAATAATAATAAATTGCAAATAGTTGGGGAAGTACTAAAAATTTCTCTAGATCTCGGATATTAAAGCAATTTGTAGATTAGGTTGATCTGTAAATCTAGTGACTGAAAGTTCGTTTAATTAGAGATAGTCGAATATTTCTAATTCTAGGCGGCAAAGTGTAGAGTGAAACTTAAGCGGGATTTTAGAAAATTTAGAAAATGGCAAATATTTAAAGAATATTCAATTAGGATAAAGAAAATTGAAACCGGGACAAAATAAATTGTTTCGGGGCTGAAATGGATCGAGTATACTCCAAGATAGACTTGAGGTCGGGGTATCATCAGTTGAGGGTGCAGGAGAGTGATGTACCTAAGACTGCATTCAAGACACGCTACGGGCATTATGAGTTTTTGGTAATGCCATTTGGTTTGACTAATGCTCCAGCAGCGTTTATGGATTTGATGAACGAGTATTCGGTAGGTATTTGGATAGGTTCGTCATAGTTTTTATTGATGATATCCTAATTGTTCGGTGGTTCGGAGGAACATTTCGAGCACTGAGGATTGTGTTGAGACCACAAGGGAGGCGGCAGTTGTATGCCAAGTTGAGCGAGTGTCGGTTTGGCTCGGCCAAGTTGGCATTCCTGGGTGGCTGTCATTCGAGGCGATGGGGTGAGTGTGGATTCCCGGAAAATAAGTAGTGGTAAGTCAGAGCTACGAAGAATGTGTGGAGGTGGGAACTCTTGGGTTTAGCGGGTATTGGAAATGTTGAGGGTTCTCAAGATAATGACCCCACGACCAAGGCTGACAAAGGAAAGATGTTAGTATGATTGGGTAGATGTATGCGTCGGAAGAGTTTCGGTGAAGAGTAGATTGACCGACCAGGTTCTGGCTTTACCCGATGGGAAAGATGGATTTGTGGTTTATGAGTGATGCTTCCGGGCAGGCCTTGGTTGTGTTTGATGGAATGATAGGGTGATTGCATATGCCTGCAGGCCGGTAAGAGCGTAGGTACCACACACACGACTTAGAACTGCGGCGGTCGTGTTTGCCACTAAAAATATGGAGATGACACTTATATATGGTGTTTCTTGTAGGATCTTTACAGTCCTTGAGTCTTCAATATATTTTCACCCCCGAGTTAAACACAGAGGCAAGAAGATGGCTTGAGTTGATTAAGGACTACATTTGTACTATCAGTACCATCCGGGGAAAGCGATCGTAAGTGGTGCTTGAGTAGGGACGAGAGAGTTCTTTGTCTCACATGGTCAGGTTACCTTCCACTATTGGTGGATGCGAGAGCTTTAGGGGTGATATTGGAGTTGAGGATTCGGGGCCTTGTTGGCCACGTTCATGTTAGACCACTCTTATTGGATCAGATTCCTAACGAGCGATCGGGGATCCACGGATGATTAAGCAAGGAAGAGATAGAAAAAGGAAAGAAGCGGAAGTTTGAGTGAGATGATGGCGCGATGGTAGGACGGAGAATGTACGTGCAGTACTAGGCGAAGTGAAGAGACATTATGGAAGAAACACATTCATCTGCGTATCTGTCATCAGTAGTACCAAAATGTCACGGGACTGCGAAAGAACATTCTTGGTGGAATGGAATTGAAAGAAAGATGCGAGTTTCGGTTTCTAGATTTAACTTTTGTCGGTGAAGCTGAGCATCGAGGCCATGGGAGATGATTACTCCTATTCGGTGTGATGGGAGAAGATTCTGCTGATTTTGTGGCGGGTCTTCCCACGGACTCGGAGGCAACATGATGCGATATGGGTAATAGTTGATCGATTGGCCAATCTTGCCCATTTTCACAGTGTGTTGAGGATTAATTGGAAAAGTTTGGACAAGTTATATGTAGATGAGATAGTGAGACTTCATGGGGTTAGGTTTCGATAGTTTGGTCGAGACCCGGGTTCACATCGAGGTTTGGCCTAGTTGCAAGCGGCTTTGGGGTACTCGCCTTCATTTAAACCTGACATTTCATGCTCGAGACGGGATGCCGGTCGAGAGAGGGTATTTAGACGTTAGAGGGATATCTTGAGAGCTTATTGTGATGGAATTGAAAGGAAGTTGGGATACTCACTTGGCACTAATGGGTTGCCTACAACAGCATTTGCTCCAACCCGATATAAAGAAATGGCTCCATTTGAGGCTAACTGGCATAGCGGAAATGTAGACTCGGTCTTCCAGGGATAAGGGTTAGTGAGAGAAGACTAGTAGGCCTGAACTGAAATGCGGATCACTTGGAGAGTGAAAGTTGTTCGTGATAACTTGAGATGAGATGGAAACGAAAAGTTATGCAGGACAGCGGAGTCGTAGGAGCTTGCGGGTTTGAGATAGGTGACGAGTCTTTTAAAGATTTCACCTTGGAAGGTGTGTTGAGATTTGGGAAAGCGAGGCAAGCTTAGTCTAGGGTATATTGGACCTTATGAGTTGTGGCCAGGTAGGGCCCGGTGGCTTACAAAGTTGAAGTTACCCCGAATTATCAAGGATTCATGATACATTCCATGTATCGATGTTGAGAAATATATCCGGATCCTTCACATGTGAGAGGCGACCATTGCGGTTAAAGGAAATTTGAGCTTATGAAGAGACAGAGTGCGGATTGTAGATCCACGAGCAGTGTTGATAAGTGATTCCATTAGTTAAAAAGTCTTATGGAAGGAATCATGAGAGGGGCGCTACTTGGGGCAAGGCTCCAGATGCGGCGTCGATTACCCTCACTTATTTTCCACGTGAGGTATTTTCCTTTCCTTTATTTTGGGTTTAGTTTATTCATTTGGGATGAAATGTTCATAAGGAAGGGAGGATTTTGTAACACCGGGTCAGAGAGAGTGTCTGATGCATGATCTTGTAGGGGTGTATAAAATTACTGAAGTGTCACATTGTAGTATTTTGGAGATGAAATTAGAAATTATAAATTTTGGAACCGAAGATTTGGTACTTAAAACAAGGGTACAATTGTCATTTAGCAAAAATGATATGTAAGGCATAATTAAGTTAGAGATGGGTCATAGTAGGAATTTCAAAAGTTGGATTTGCAATATTTAAATGCTTGAGGACAAATTTTCAATTTAGGAAACTGGAGGGGGTGAAAGTATAATTAATGGAAGTTTAAATAGTAAAATAATAATAATAAATTACCAAAATAGTTCAGGGAAGTATCGAAAATTCTCTAGATATCGGATAATGAAAGCGATTTCTTGTAGATTAAGTTTGTCTCGGAAATCTAGTGACCTAGAAAAGTTTCGTTTAATTCCGAGACAGTCGGAATATTTTTCGAATTTCTAGGCGACGGCTGTAGAGTAAAACCTGAAAACGGGATTTTTGAAAAATTTCGAAAAATGACAAATATTTAAAGAATATTCAATTAGGATAAAGAAAATTGAAACCGGGATAAAATAAATTGTTTCGAGGCTGAAATGGACTGAGAAGAGAAAGAAAAAGGGACATGTGGGTCCCACTTTAAAAAAAAAAAAAAGTTAAAAATCAAAAGGGAAGAAGGCAGACGGCAGAGAGGATGGACGGGAGAGGCGAGGGTGCGAGGCAATTATTCTTTTAAATTTTTCTTCTTTTATTTTCTTTCTCGATTCTGAGGTGGCCGTCGGATTTCATCGGGATAAACACGAAAAGTGCTCTAAGCGACGAGGGCTACGCGTGGGTACCAAAACAAGGGTTTTCGCAGAATTCGAGTAAGTCGGAAAATCCTAATTTTTAGTTTTTCTCGGATTCTGACGTTAGGTCGAAATTTACCCGGACAGATTGAGTTGTTACTCACAACGACGAGAGCTACGTGTGGATACAAAAATCTTGGCTTTTCGTCAAACTCGAAGAGGTGAGAAATTTTCTCCGTGTTATTCGGCTCAAAACATATAATGGCTTGGAATATTCTTGGCCCGCCATTGTTGAAATTTTTAGATGGGTTTAAGATTTTAGAAATTCAGGACTATTTTCGGACGTCACGATTTGAATTTGGGGCTGATACCGGACCGATTGATTGGTGGAATTTGTTTTCGGACGATTTTGGTTAAAATTTCAGGATTTTATTCGGAGCGGTCAGGACGAATTTCAGAGGAAATGTTTCGGTGTTTTTAGACTATATGGAAAGTCCTTTGGTCTAGAATCTAGCCATATGCACGTAGATAGCATTTAGGGCCTATATTTTAAAATTTTAATTGTAGCACCAAGTGTGCAAATTTCTTGGTTAATCATGGCCGTGTGTGATCATCGTCGACGTGTGAAATTTAAAAGCAAAGGCGGGGAAAGATTTGTGGAGCGTGTTGAGTTTGCTTGACAAAGGGTAAGTGTTACAAGCTACGTTTCCGAATACTAGTGTATTATTATTATTATTATAAAATTTGTTTCTTATTTGGTATTTCATGGTTTTGAAGTTCAAACCATTTGAAGCAAGCAATGAATTAGAAATCAAGCAAATGGTTTTGAGTTAAACCATAATTGAAAGCAAGCATTGGTTTTAAATTGTAAAACCATTTTCAAGCAAGCAAGCAAGTAAGTAAATGGTTTTGAATAATTAAACCATTTTTCAAGCAAGCAAGCAAGTAAGCAAATGGTTTTGAATAATTAAACCATTTTCAAACAAGCAAGCAAGAATGTTAGTGAAAAGCAAGATTCCCTAGTTCTAAGCAAGCGAGCCAGTAGGAATTATTAGTACGTGCATGGTGGTGTTAGGATCTCATACATGCATTGTAGTTTGCACAGTCGGCAAGCTCAGGACATACATCATGCATTTAAAGGAAGCTGTAGCGCGATACGGGAGTATATAAGGTTATGAGCTCTAGCTAAATTTATGGTGATGGCGTGGGGTCGATTCCACCATATTTGCCGGAAAAGGTGGCCTTGGACGAAGGTCTTTCCGCCGCCGCGGTCGCCAGAACTTCCGTGTTCGCACAGAATGCAGTAAGAAAAATAGGCCTCAGGTGGTTGATGGTTTATAAGCATAATACAGTTTTGAAAAATCAACCATTGGTTCTCGGTCCTTGAGGCTTAGGAGAGTTTTAAAGCAAGCGGTTGAGCGGGCTCCGTTTAGATTTCAAAACGATCGGTTGAGCAACTCGAGTGGGATTTTAAAGCAAGCGGTTGAGCCAGGACTCAGTTTTATTTTCAAAGCATGCTAGGTTGAGCCAAACTCCGTTTTTATGAAAAAGTTTTGAGAAACTTTTAAAACAAAGGTTTGTGAAAATTTTAGAAACTTTCAAGTAAGATAAATGTGAAACAAGAGAAGTTTTTGAGAAGTTTTATAAACTTCTAAGCAGCGAAAGAAATGAGAGTTTTATAAGCTTTTGAAAAGCAATAAAGCAAACAAACAAGTATTAAAAGTTTTATAAACTTTTAAGAAACAAGCAAGTACAAAGAAAGCAAGGTAGAAAAGTTTAGAAACTTTAAAAGCCCAGTAAGCAAAGCAAAGTAAAGCTTACGGAAAATAATTGTAAAAGAAAGTTTACGATTTTGAGATATTTTAGGAAAAGAAACATTTTATAAAACATACACTCAGGCTCGTTTAAGCTCATTATTTTTATATTTAAAAACTATTTTCAGTCTGAGACACTCCGGACGTTGGAGCATATTAGGATTCTCACGGCGTTTATATCGGTGTTATGATGAGAATATTGTGTGAAAAATACTTTGAATATGGATAATGGAACATATGTATGTACATAGAGTAGTTTTGTGAATGTGTTAGTATGTGTTGCCATATTTTGGATATAGTGTAAATTGAATGTATACGAGTTTGGAATTTGACTATATGCGACCGTCATGCTGCGAAGTTTTTAAAGCTGCTAAGATTTTACGAATCCTAAGTTATAAATAAAGAAAATTTTTATGAGGTTTCGGCCAAGCGTGCGGCTTGGCTTCCTTTGGAGTTTCTAGTTGTTAGAATTGTGGGCACAGGGATTTACGTAGGTGGGCGGCGCGCCGGGTCATGATGGGGGTGAGGGTGTAACATCTGCTGTGAAGACAAATGTGTTGGAGAACCTTCACAAACAATTCATGGGCTCCTCAGACGTGTAATTGTTGGGTATCTCGAAACCTGATTCTCAGAAAAATCATCGGTGAAATTCAGCCCATGACAGCTGTTTGTTTTCTTTTCTTTCATGTCATACACTAACACTAATTTCTAAATTTACCCGGTCATGTAAATCACGTTATCTTAGTTTAATGTGATTGCTATCGATATATCGATTATGCATATATTCCTCAAATTTGCACTCCTTACCACGTATTTATTCGATTTTGATCGACCAACACCCCAGATTGCTCATGGGCTAATCACAATTCCATTTCAATGCTTTACACACACAAAATTATGTTTTATATATTGGCATCATGTTAACACATTAAGTCATGCATTAACTATTAATTCCACACAAGCTTCCAGCCAGTTCAACGAAACGATTTCGTGCATACAATACATGGGCGTTTGGTCAAATTCGCCTAAGCTGGGATTTGTTTTTAACGGTCAGCAATAGTGGGTTGTCAGAGTGGGCGGCCCACTCACAAGCTGCTCGATTCCACTTTGTGGAACTGAATTCCATGGCTATTTCCGACCTCATACACACAATTACATAATTTATTGCGCAGATTATGAAACAATCACCAACGAATTCCTTAAAAGCGGTTGAGCGGTTCGCGTTTTCCAACCGGTTGGTCCCGAGTTTGGGACCGATCAACCCGATACGCTCCACGGCCTCAAATCAACTCCAAGCATTTACAAACATAAACAAGGGTAAATCAAGTAGGACAAACCGCCTCATGGATTTTAGTAGAAACTCCGGCGGGTGCCTGAAGCCCTTCTTGCGTAGAAGCGACTTTGCTTCTTGGCGAAGAAATCGGCGGTTCGATCGTAGGAATCCTAGAGAAGTGCTCTCTCTCTAAAAATCAAAACCTAAGCTCTTGCATCACGTTTTGCCCTGCACTGCGTTTTGGTCTCATTTGATGAAGATGAACCTTGTTCATCTTTGTCTTTCCTCATTAACAATTCCCATGGTGTCATGTCACTATTCTAGATTTTTGACACTTGGCAGTATCTAGGTCATCATTTCATCCTCTCTCACAATCTTGCAACATGTCGCAAGGTACATCGTTAGGTGACTTTTGTCGCGTCCATTGCCTTTCAAACTCGTTTCACATTTTGGAGCACTTTCGGTGCCTCGGCAGTGAAGTGGAATTGTCTCGATTCTGAAATTCGGCGTCGTGCATTTATATTTTGGAATGATTCCAATGGTAAAATCCGTTTCGTCATCCAAGATCTAGAAAAATTTCGGATTTTTATCGAAATTCTGGATTTTGCCATTTTCGAAAATTGGAATTTTCTGGGTCACTACTAGCAATGTAGCTCAGTTTACCAGAACTAACAGCCCGAGTCCGTGCTTCAGAGCCACGTAGCTCAGTTTCAAAAGAGCCTTGTAACTCAACTTTAAAGAAGCCATGTAGCTCAGTTTCAAAGGGGGCATGTAGCTCAGTTCTTAGAACCTATGACCCGGAAGATGAAGTAGCGAAGGCCATGTAGCTTAGTTTCAAGGCCTTGCTTCGGCTTGAAAAGAGCCTTGTAGCTCAGCTTCAAAGGAGCCATGTAACTCAGCTTCAAAGGAGCCATGTAGCTTAGTTTCGAAGGGGCCATGTAGCTCAGTTCTTAGAACCCTATGCGACCCGAAGGCGAGTAGCGAGGCCTTGTGGCTCGGCACAGATGAGCCATGTATCTCAGTTTCAAAGGAGCCATGTAGCTCAGTTTCAAAGGGGCCATGTAGCTTAGTTCTTAAGAACCTGACAGCCTAGAAGGCCAAGTAGCCAAGGAGCCTTGTAGCTCAGCTTCAAATGAGCCATATAACTCAGCTTCAAAGGAGCCACGTAGCTCGGTTTCAAAGGGGCCATGTAGCTCAGTTCTTAAGAACCTAACAGCCTAGAAGGCCAAGTAGCCAAGGAGCCACGTAGCTCATTTTCAAAAGAGCCTTGTAGCTCAGCTTCAAAGGAGCCATGTAGCTCAGTTCTTAAGAACCTAACAACCCAGAAGGCTAAGCAGCCAAGGAGCCATGTAGCTTGATTTTAAAGGAGCCATGTAGCTCAGTTTCAAAGGGCCTCGTAGCTCAGTTCTTAAGAACCCAACAGCTCAGAAGGCCAAGTAGCCAAGGAGCCATGTAGCTCGGCTTCATAGGAGCCATGTAGCTCAGTTTCAAAGGAGCCATGTAGCTCAGTAAGAGCTAGCCAATTTAAGGTGGATGGCAGAGCCTCCTCGACATAGGTCATAAAGAAGACGGAAAAACGAAGGTAGAAGGATGGATCCATAGAATAACAAAACCAATGTTCTGGATTCTGGATGTCAGGGTTTAGAGCTTGAGTTAGCGAAATGACGAATTATACAAAGAGGCTTAAATATTTGAGGTAGGCTACGGCGACCTCGGTTAATACGAGCCTACAATGGTCTGATCAGGCGAAGCCACAGAAAGCGAGGAGCGGCCTTGGCGGGAACCTCGGGTTCACCGGAAGAGGAGCAGTGGGGGTATCGGGTACACCTCGGGATGCGCCTCGTCCTCGAAGCGGATTCTTAGCCTCCTCTTCATCAGGAACTTGAAAATTGAAGTCCAGGCCGGAAAAACAGGTAGCTGCAGCGTTGAAAAGCAAGCCATCCAGGAGGCCCGTAAGGTGTAGGCCTCGTCCACCGGCTCGCTAGCCTCCATCCCGGCTGGCAGAAGCCTCACACTGCGAAAGTCTCGCGTAACTGTTGCCTCGGTTAAAGCGCTCCACGGAGCTCTCGGCCGAGCCTCTCGAGCGGGCCCTAATCCAAATCGCCATTTGCTTTAGTATAGCTCTTGCTGGCATTCACGAAGCTCTTCCTTGACCTCCCACAACTGATCCTTGGCAACCCTTAGGCCCTCCCTAGCCTCATTTTCTCTGTCGTCAGCTCTCGCCTTTACGGTCGAGGTGTGCTTTAGGTCGGATTTATGCTTCATAACATCCTCGGTTAAGCTTTGACCAGGCTCTTGACTCGGCCTTCAGAGGAGTCGAGGAGGCGACTTTAACTGTATGCTTCCCGGCTTGCCTTGGCAGGCTCGGTCAGCCCGGCCCTCCTCACTAGGCTCTTGCTATATAAGTAGCCATATGCGAGGAGCAGATAGGTTAGTAGATACGCGGTGCTGCAGACAGAGATGGAGTTAGCAAATACTTGATAACCTGGCTTGATAGAGCCAGATAAGAGGCGCTCGGACATACGAGAAGGCAGCTCCACACAGGCGAAAGGCGAAAGCCTCCTCAGCGCCTGAGGCATCAGCCTTCTTGAGATCGAGTCTCGAAGGATGAAACCGAGCAGCCAGATGACAAGCTCCTCATTGAGTAGCGGTGAGTCCTCGCCCCTATTTCTAGCGATCATTTTTCCCACATCTCCCCTTGTCGAAGGGAAGGCGCGTGGCGATTACAACGTCGAGGGCTCCGGATGAGATAGGGAAGAGCACTCGAAGGAGGCTCGGCGGCCATATCGAAGAGACCTTGGCTCCTACGGCGGAGGATGGCGGCTGCACCGCCGCCTCGGACACCTTGGCTTGAGGAGGAATGACATACCCCTCCACACAGAACTTAGGTGTACGATCCACACTCCTTGGCGGCGATGGGTGAGCAGATGCTCCCGAACGGGGTCTTACCTCCAGTCGGAGAAATTTTGCTCGAGGGGAGCTTGAGCCTTACGCTTTACGCTTTTCCTCTTCTTCGCCAGTAACTCAACAAGGGCACAAGTTCTTCTGAGTTGGCACGTGGGGCCCACCTCGAGAAGATTCCATAACGAAGTGGGAGATCTCAAATAAGGGAGCAAGAAGGGCTCACACACGAAGATCCAGGAATGTCAGGCTGTCGGATCGGAGCTCACACTGTAAATGACACCCTTGTGTCGCTTCTTCTTTGTCCTCAAGAGTAAGGTCGGGACGGATAGAAGCGGCTCTGACCAAGCAAAGTTGAGAACATAGCATGACCTTTAAAAAGGCAACCCCTACTAGCATAGACGAAAAACTCACGTAAGTTCTCAGGGACAGTCCATACTATCAGAATCCCCAGCATATCATCTTGATCGACAGGGTTGTATTCCCAATGTTGACCCCCGACAAAGAAATAGCTCTCTTTCCAATGCTTGTGGGAGGAAGGGAGGTCGGAAATGATTGGCAGTGGCCCGCTTTGAAATATACAAGAAGCCTTCCGAGGCCTCTTTCACGTTGAAGAGATCCAACAGTAGAGGTATACTTGGGACCTTAAGGCCCTTATCCTTGAAAACAACCAGAAGGCCGACCAAGACGCCCCAAAAATTGGGAGAGAGTTGGGATGGGCACACATTGAAATGCTGTAAGACGCTTTTGATAAAGGGGTGCAAAGAGGAGCGGAACCTGATTCTTAAGGCACTTTAAAAGAGCGGAGACCATCTTGGGAATGGGAACAACATACGACGTGAGAAGGTCAGGACACCAGATTCGGACACCGGAAGGAGGTCCATAACGAGTAGCGAAGGTTTTAGCATACGAAGGCTCAACTTGGCTAGGGCCCACAACGTCTGCGTACCTCACGACAGTCCTTAAATATTCGGAGCCACAAGGATACCTAATCTCTCTAATCTTCCCCTTGCCCTTGCACGGCGGAGAGGATAGCCTATGGGAGGACCTCCGAGCAGCCACAGCGGTGGGACTACCAAGTCCTTTGCCGGTTCGCCCACAGGCTCGGACTCCTCAGTTGGCCTTCCCTCTATGAGCAGGCCGACAAAATGAGAAGATCCAGAGGAATCACGCATGATTAAGCGATGGAAAGAGAGAACGAACAAAACAACAAAAGAGGCGAAACCCCGAGCAACTTAGAAATTCAAAACAAGAAGGAAGAAAAAGCAGTGAAGAAAGAAGAAAGAAGCATATAGAACTAGGAGGAAAACAAGGAAATGACCCACAGAGCGGGATGACATAAGCACTAAACGAGTTTTGAGCGTAGATCGAAGACATTTCAAACCGCGGAAGAAGCATAAAAATAATTATTACAAGGAATGTTTCTAAAGATATAGGAAGCAACGGTCGAAAGCAGGGTGCAAAAAATCGAAAGAATATTATCATTATCCTGAGGCGTTTGGCGACAAAGCAGAGATGAACATCTAGGCTACCCGTGGAGCCATGATTGATCAGGCAGGTCAGCCCTTGCAAGCTTGTATTAAGGGTACAGGGGAGAACTGTGATGGGTCTAAAACAATATGTGCACAGGCCTAGAACGTAAGCCTAAACGTCCACCTTATGAAGGGATTTGAGGGACAGACCCAATAAAGAAGCTCGACCCATAGTGAGATCTGCAATGCCAAAGTACATGGGTCGGGCCCTCATTGAAGCCTGTGCTAGGTGATCAAGTGATATAAACGTAGATTTGTGTGAAAAAAGTGCCTAGTCTGTGATCGCCCACACCACACACACACTTACACCTTCCCCTTACGATTAGAAGGATGTTTTCATGATCAGGCTCCTCCGTTGTCATAGCAGGTCGATCCATGATGGGAAAGAGCTCCTCACTTGATGGGAGATGTCGGTATCACTATCTAACAAGGGAGAGAGTACTCTTTCCCTTATAAATCTTAGATCCATTCTACCCGCAAGAGTATGCATTGAACTCAAGCCCAAGGCAGTTGATCATCTTCTTCCCTTTGAAGAAAGAACCGACTTAGGCATCGGAGAGGAGGCCGGCACTCCCCCGCCGGGTCACCTTGTTTATGTTTTTCTTGCCGGATAATGCATCGCCTTGAGGATCGTGGTCATTAACGACTCAAACCAGCTCAGTCAATCTAGATAGAAAAAGCACCATCAGGAGGTAATATTAAGTTTAGTTTTATTATTTTTACTTCTTTACTTAAAATTGTCTATTCGAATACTTCACCAAAATTAAATCCAAAAATAATGTTTAAATCGAAGGATAACTGATGAGTATAATTTATACTCATTTTATCCCTATGTTTTACTTATATTTTTAGTAGTTTTATTATATGAATAAGTGATCTAATGCTCTAAATGTTCAATTTTGTGATTAGGTTGGAATATGGAGCAAAAACAAAGAGATAAAGCCCAAAAATCAGCAAACAACACATGCAGAAACAACCACTGTGTTTTGATGTTTTCAGCTGCACAATGATCCCCAATTGCTACAATATTGATATGGATAAATAGGATACTTCTCGGGCTTTCCAAAGAGACCTTATTCACTCCATTTGGACTTCAAATGACAAAGTTATGACTCTTGGTAGTTGAAGGAAGAAGAGAAGAGAGATGAAAAGTGACCAGTTGGAGTATTTTGTACATTCAATATTTATAATGATTTCCAAAGTGTTTTTCATGGAAGTATCTAGATTCTACAATTCAAGATCTTTCCAACGGTACCAAGAACACCCAAATCGGAGTTCGGATGACAAAGTTATGGTCTTATAAAGTTGGAGAAGCCCAGCTTGGGGGGCTAGCGACAACGTCGCGACGTTGAGAACCAACGTCATTGACGTTATCGAAAATGAAACACCAGCATCAATGTCGCGACGTTACTGCACGAAGTCGTGACGTTCGGGGTTGATTTTGGGACAATTTTGAGCCCATAATTGTGGGTTTTAAAGCTCAAACCCTAGAAACAAGAAAGGAGGACGATTTGGAACGAATTTTGGGCGTTTTTGAGGGAGAACAAGCTCCCTTTGGGTGGAAACACCCTAAAGCTTGTTCTTGGAGAGATTTCTAGGGTTCGTTCTTGGAAGAGGAAGAACACTTGAGGAAGAAGAAGATATTGGAGGAGAAGAAGGGAGCTTTAACGCCAAATTTGTTTTCTCGCTTTCCTTTTCCGTTTTTCTTTCTTTTGATGGTTATATTTACTTTTCGACTTATGTTTTAGTTAGTTTTCATAGGGTTTAGATGTATCCAAAGACATGTTTGTATGAATCTCTCCTAATTTATATTGATTGATGTTTTATTTCATATTTATGTTGAGTATTTTATTTGGATCTTAATGTTTGTGGGTATTTGACCAATATTTGCATGAATTGTGGTTTGATTCAAAATCTGAGAAGTGAGAGTTAAAATTAGACCATGGACAGTTTACCATCAATTATCATGAGATAAATATAAGTGGGATTAGGTGTGGTATTAAAGTTTATAGGGTTCAATGCATTCTTAGATTATGATGGTTTGGCTTAGTGCGGTATAACCTTTTCTAAGGGTAGTGTGCGGATGCTCGAGAGAGATTCAAATATACATTAGTGAAATCTCCATCTTCATGATGAAATTAATCATCGATTAATTGGGTTAGGAGGTTCATACATCATTGTTTAGGTGAAATCTATGCCCTAAGGCTTTTTAGTCTTTATATAGTCATTCTTGCATGCCTAGATTAGTGTCTTTGAGTTTTTCTATAGATTTTCCAATATCGAATAGAAGCATAGGCTAGATTAGAGTTAGTACTTAGCCTTGATTCTCAGTGGGAGCGATACTCACTTATCCATTATATTGCTTGAGGCGGCCGTGCACTTGCGCTTTATAGGCGTACACATTTTATACATAGCACAAATCGACCTATCAAGTTTTTGATAAGGACTCGGCGGTGCTCACAGGTCTGTCCCGGTGGGCCTCGAAAGCGACGGTGAGGTGCAGCACTTAGGGTCCTCTAGGATAGTGGAAGGACTGATCGGATCCTCCTCTTGGGACGGTTGTGGTGGTGGTGGATGGGAGGAGGTCTGTGGTAGTGGGGGATAGGAGGAGACCTATCCAGCGTCACCACAGGGTCGATCGGGAGGCTGGCGGACTGATACTCTCGAGCTCATCCTCGGTAGGGTTCATTACGAGTCATACATCGCTTTGGGTTGTGGTACACCCGGCTTGTCGCTTGACCGTAGTGCCGCCAATCGGGTGTATCCACGCTCATTTGTCTTCTAAGGGCACCTGGAGCTTGCTTGCATAGGCTAGTAAATGAGAAAGGGGTGCCCTAGGTTCATCTTCACATCCCGGTTATGGAGGATGACATCCTCTATAACCTGCCCTACATTAAAAGGTATGTCTTGGATGATGGCATAATTAAGCAAGGCACATTTGGCCGTCACTTCACACACATTCGTCATCGGAATGAGACGCGATGTGATGAAGTGATGCCATACCTAGGGGATGTAGACCAAATGTTTGGCCTTGAAGGTACTGCGCGCCGCCCGGCTGTGTCTTCCATTGACCACACTTTTGTTGGTTAATGCCCTAATGACCTCGGGGTGGTCGGGGTGTGCGTGGAGCTATCAAAGAGGGCAGAAATTTAGTTCGAGTTAAAAGTGCTGGTTGATAGACCTTAGAAGTCTACCAACGCACGCACACTCGAACCTTTTTCAAAACATAGGAGGTGAGATTGGTGTAAAATTATCGTACCACACTTGTGGCAGCTGGGCGAGGAGGTTGACATAGTGCCCGCCTTCCCTTATCCGCAATTGTTTTGAGGAAGAAGTCTTCGGGGTGGTGAAACCCCTTTTCCTTAATGAACGACCGGTTTTTGGAAATGAGGTTGAACTTCTCGGCCGCACTCTCATTAGGGTCAGTGGAAATGCTTTCAGCTTAAGCAAATCCATATCGATCATACCTTCTTAAAAGTGGTAATTATCAAATCCCCTTATATGAGTGTATGGATTTTCATTTCAGTACCATGATATGTGGGAGTAGAGGGTACCAAGTAGACCTCTTTTGCTACATCTTGGCGGGAGGTATGATGCGGAGAACCTTAACTCTAGGAGGGTGGATGTGGTCCCTCATGGTTCTATAGACGGAGTTAGTTCATTGGGGTTCTGATGACTACTGTTGTTCCTCGGGTAGTGGATCCGTGGTATCGGTGTGTACAACGACTTCCCTTTGGCCCAGGTCAAGTTATTATCTTGATTCTATGTGGTCTACCCTGATGTCTACATCGGCTTTTATTTGCATAAACACTTGTTGAGAAAGTAGAGACAACGAAAGAGCATAAACAAACTTCTGGGTTATTGTTAGCTAAAATAAAACTAAGCTGAATAAAAGCAAAAAACGGTCTGATCCTTTGCAAGTGATTAAAGCGCGGAGTTCACCCAACTAAGTTTACAAAGAGTTAAAAAGGTTACCTTCACTTGTAATGAGGATTACAGTACACTTGACTTATCAAGCGTGGTTTGGCACCATCCAAACAGCGGCGCTGATTGATTCGTGCCATAATGGCGAGAGCTAAAATCAAATTTATATACCTAAGTTCCTCCTACATAGTGTCGACTACTGATATAGTGGTCTGAGGGTCGAACACGGGGATGGGTTTCATCCACAGAATGATTTGCATAAGTATAAAAGGTAAGGCTTTTGTTTGGACTTTAGTTGTTTAGCAATTGATGGTTGGAAGCTGAATAAGCTGTAAAGGCAAAAAATGAAGTGTGAAAAAATTAACTTTGAAGATTGGGTCACTAACTTGGAAACAGGGTATGAAGTGTCCTCGGGTTTTATCCTCGTTATGACAGCAACCTATAGTCTAGCTACTTAGGATCTATGTTTAACTAGCAAGCCTCACCACAAAACAACTCTATTTGAGTTAACACAATTAACGCATCTATGGCCCTTTTTGATTTGAAACCACAACATTAAATATCATTTGTTAAACCGTAAAAGACCATCTAATGAACCCGTACATCTAGCGATAAGTATGCCTGTATCTAAAGCATGGTAAGTATTAGCGAATCCACTAACATTCAATGCTATTGACCCTATTTTTGAAGATAAGGCCATAAAAACACGATACACCTTAGCTTTTAATACAAGAGGACAAGCACATATATGCCCCACCACCAGCTAGCTATCCTCTTCAAAGAAAAGAGCAGTAAGCATCTTGGGGTGTCATCCTCGAGGGGTGTTTGCTTGACCAAGAAAATAAGGGAAGAGGAGAGAGAAGAGAAAAAACCAAACCTAACTAAGTATGAGACTTTATTTACAAAATAAAAAACTTGCCAAAAGTGCTTCCTCGATTTGTTGCTTAGAATTCTGAAAATGGGAGAGCATATAGGCCCTGATAGCATGAAATACCATAAAGCCTAACAATTTGGCTAAATTTAGGGACAAAAGTAATACAAAATTGAAGTCGGTTTGCATTAATTACAAAAGTGTGACAAGCGTGAATTTAAGCTAAGGCATATAAATTTAAGCTAGAGCGACGAAAATTTAGCTAGCTAGGGAAAATTTAAGCTATTAAGCGAAAATCATGAAGATGTGAAATTAGGAATTTTAAGCTAGGCGATTAGTAATTTATTTGTGAATTTAGCTAACCAACGAGGAATTCTTGTGGTAAGTGAAATGCAAAATTTAGCTGGAATGGTCAATACTAAATGTTTAGATGCTAGAAATGCATTTCATAAAATTATTTCATGAGTCTGCATTACCATGCAAATCAATGTTACCATGTTTGTAAAATACAAATTATGATCTTATATTGCCTCCATCCTCTTACATTAATTTTTCTATTATTCCATTCTCTCTTGAGTTATCATTATTTGTTAATATCTGTGTTCAATCTTCATGATTCATCATATGTCTACGATATAGAACTCTAGTATACTTAAAACGCAAAACAACCAAAAATAACCTCTAAGCGGCATAAGTGATACTAAGAAGACTTGAACACTTCAATTGTATAAATGACCTTTGATTAGTGCGCAAAAAGCACACCAGAAACCTGTCCTCTAATGGGTTCAAAATAGCACTTTTTGGGTACTAATCAACTCTCATTGACAAACTTGTCATGGTCATAGAAACGTACAGGCTCTTCACTAGCCCGACCTCTCTTGGCGGTCATCTTTTGCCGCTTACTCGACATTGGTGTGTCTCTGGAGCCTCCCAACCGCAGGGTAAGCGGTGGGATAAGATATAGCTCAGAATGGAAGCCACCCAGGCTCATTGAATGATTGATCGAACAAAGTAAGCCATTCGATTTGAGAATTCACGTGATTCTACGGAGGACTTCCAATGGCCTAAACGCTCTAAAGGTCCTTCACAACCACTAATAAGACCCGAAGAGCGAGACGGTCGGCTCAATGAAGGAATCTGAACCTTCGTGGACCCGTAAATGGCCTGGATTAGGGCACCAAACTAGGTTGTTCAATGGGAGGCAGGCTACAGGATGGGCTGAGATTTGTGAGGTGTCCTAGAATTTGGTTGGGACCGAATGGAGATGGAGTGCCTTTGGAGTGCTACTTGCGGGAGGCCCAAGGGATTTGGGACCTCAAACTTAGGGGTTACGTGGGGAAGAAGATTGAAGGTTGTTGTGCATAAAACAAAGGCAACGTCATGATGTTCAGGCTTAACGTCACGACATTCGGAGGAGTTTTATTAGCGACGTGCGGCGTTGGACATTCGAAAGAGGGTGCGGTAGCGTCGTGGCGTTGGGGGTGAAATCGGGGCGTTATAGAGAGGTCGAAAGCGGGGATGGCCCGTCGCGGCGTTGAAGTGATCGCGATGTAGTGAAGAGCTTGATTTTACGGGTCAGCTGGCGTCGCGGCGTCCCAAGCGTCAGCGGCGTTGAGAAGCTGTTTCTGTCGCTCACGTGACGAGAGAGGTGAAGGTGACAAAATTTTTCAAAAAAAAAAAAAATTGCTTAAGTTTAGGAGAACCCCCTGAATGAAATTCTGATCCCTATGTACTCCTGGAATGAGCTTCCCGAGATATCTCCCTGCTTCCATTTCTCTCTCGGGTCCTAAAAACAGACAATCAAAATAAATGCCTGATTACGAAAAGAGACGGAAAAACTATGCTAAAAAACTAAAAACACGCAAAGTTAAAGAAAGATTTCAAAAAACTTGGGTTGCCTCCCAAGTAGCGCTTTGTTTAAGGTTGCTAGCTCTACTTCCCTGAATCTCAATGTTCCTGGGCTCCCAAGATTGCACGACTCCTTACGGTCCTACTCCTGGTATGCTTAGCTGAATGTGCTGCTTGTTTGTATGGAAATTGCCCCCGAAGTATGGCTTCAGCAGATTGTGTATTAACTGAGAGATCCCTTTCTTTGGGTGCATAATTTAGCCCTCCATATGGGAAAACACAGGTCAGCATGAATGGGTCCCAACCATCGTGACTTTAGTTTCCCTGGAAAAAGTTTGAGTCGGGAATTGAATAGGAGGACTCGCTGACCCGCCTCAAACTCTTTCCTGGCGATATGTTTGTCATGATAGGCTTTCGTCTTTTCCTTATATATTCGAGCATTCTTGTAAGCCTCGTTGCAGAATTCATCTAATTCACTAAGCTGTAGCATCCGCTTCTCTCCTGCTATTTTACGTCTATGTTCAACATGCTAGTGGCCCAGTATGCTCTATGCTCTAATTCTACCGGAAGGTGGCGTGCTTTCCCATAAACTCTTCGGAATGGTGACATACACAATGGTGTTTTAAATGCTGTCCTGTATGCCCAGAGTTCATCCTCAATCTTCTTCGACCAATCCTTCCTTGAGCTATTAACCGTTTTCTCCAGAATGGACTTTATCTATAGGTTTGACACCTTTGCTTGCCCATTTGCTTGTGGATGGTATGCGAGTGATGGGCGGTGCCGCACTTTATATTTTTTCAAGACCTTGTCAACCATCTTATTGCAGAAATGAGTACCTCCATTTGTGATTAATTAGCAATAGTGTCGAGCGGGTGTAAATATGTATGTTTGAAGGAACTTAGCTACCATCTGGCGTCATTGTAGTGCGTGCCGGTGTTGCTTACCCATTTAGGAGCGTAATATCTGCCAAACAAGATGTCTGAAGTTGCTAAATGAGGAGGAAATGGGCCCATGAAATCCATCCCCCATCATCGAATAGCTCGACTTCAATTGGCACTCATAGGTGGATTCATCCTTTTTAGGAAATACTCTCCATTCTTTGGCATTTTATTTGAGGTGAATCTGAGCTAGTGAGCATCCTTGAATAAGCTAGGCTAGTAGAAACTTGATTGAAGTACCTTTGTTGCTGTCCTCTGGCCTTCGAAATGCTCCCCACATGGTAAAGTGTGGCAGTGGTTTGGAATCACAAGCCATTTCATGTACATTTTTATCGCATGCTCAGCCAATTGAAGCCACGAGTGCTGTATAGAATAGGTTATCCCTAGTAGTAGTGTTTCAAATGTGAAATAACCTCTTCTTCTGTCGTGGCCCCTAAACTGCGGGAGAGGGATCACCTTGGCCCTCAAATAATTCACATAGTCGGCAAACCGTGGGCCCAGGCTTTTGTCTTCGATTGCTAAAGTTTGCTCGTCACAGGAAATCATCGTTTCACATGGACCTCATCTCTTGTCACTTCCTACGCAGTGACCAGGATAGTGCGACTAGGTTCTCTATTCCCTTCATGTCTTTAATCTCTAAGTCAGGAATTCTTCCCGACAGAGTACTTGCAGTAGTCTTGGTTTCTGTCCGCTTTTTAGTGTTCGGTAATTCATAATTTAGTGGTCAGTGTACATTATTACCTTATTGCCGATCAAATAGGGCCTAAATTTATCAAAGCCAAAACCAATAGCCATGACTCCTTGCCGAGTGAGTGGCATAGTTCAACTAGGCATCATTGAGTCAAGCTAGCATAGTAGATAACTTTGAAATATTCTTTCTCTTTTCCGCCCCTAGCCTTTGCTGCGGCGCATAGTCGCCGTGCTTTTATTAGCTCGAATAAAAGTTGATATGGTGTTACTACAATGAGGCGATACCAATTATCTTTCAGAGTAAAATGCTGCATTACCCTGCTTTGCTGTCAAGCTCAAATGGCGCCCGCGGACGTTAAATTGAACAACGACTTCTTGTCCCGAGAAAAGTCTTTTATAAACGTCTATAGAACCTGCGTAGCCAATATGCCCTTCTTAATGATGGTTGGAGGTAGTTTCTCTATTGCTTCAATTTTTGATTTGTCTACCTCTATTCCTCTTGCAGAAATCCGGTGCCCAAGTACTATGCCTTCTTGTACCATAAAATGAAACTTCTCCCAATTAAACTGAGATTGTTTCTCATCTAATCAACAGATCTCAAGTTTTCGAGGCTGATTGTCAAAGGAGTCCCCCAATCTGAAGGATTCATCCATGTTCACCTCAATTTATCTTTCAAAGCCATATATGAGAATATGGGCATCATACGTATTGGAATGTACTTTGGTGCATTGCACGACCCAGAGGGCATCAGCACGAATGGGAATGCAGTAAGGGCATGTGAATGTCGTCTTCTCCTGATCTTCGGAGACTACCGCCTTAATCGATTGTAGCGGAATACCCGTCGAAAAACAATGGTATTCGTGTCACCCGCTGGATTTATTCAACATCAGATCTAGAGCAATAGTGGAAAATGGTCTTTGCCGAGTAGCCTTATTCGGTTTCGGTAGTGATACAAATCCTCCAGTGCCTTGATGATACAGAAGGTAATGTATTCTGTTTTTATCAACTTTATTGTTCCTTAATTTTTTAGGCACTACATCTTGGACTTACCTTTATCAATAGGATAAAATAACTGACATCTAGCCACTTTAGTACCTCACCGCAATTCCTCTTTCTAGTTGGATTCGAGTCTCCTTTGTGCTTCCATTGAAACACCCAGGCCATCTTCTAGCAGGTCGATGCATGCATAAGCGGTAGGAATTCCTTTTAAACCGACGAGGAGACCGACCAGGCATCCTTGTGATCTTTGGTACCCTCAATAGCTTATCTTCCTCTATACATTTGTCGAGGGCCATTTGAAATAATCAACGGTAAGGTGGAGCCTTCCTAAGATAAGCATACCTCAAATGGCACAGGTAGTGGCTTTTGCTCAAATCTTGGGTGGGTACATTTTAATAGATTGCAGCGTTTGATATTTCGCCAGGAAGTTCATAATATTTTCTTCTATTAGGTTCAAATGAATCCATCAATTTTACATACTCTTTGTCCTCTTCTCCCAATTTTTCTGAATCACTCTGTACCACGCTAACCTCCGAAGGGTAAGTGAGACCACTTTGGCTAGACACTATAGCCTCTACGGTCTCTCTTGTAAAAGCCACAATATCACTCTTTGTCGGGTGTCTCACAGCGTCGAGACATTAAACTTGACTTCGTCTTCTTGCATCTCAGATTTCAGCTCCTCACACTCTATCGTCGATCATTTGCCCTTCTAGTTGCGAAATGGTCTACCTAATATTATGGGTATTTCTTTATCTTCTTCCATATCTGTCTGATGAAATCCGGTGGGAAGGTAGACATCGACCTTTACTAGAGCGTCTTCTATCACCCCTCTTGGATACTTTAAGGACATGCGCTGGCTGAGTGTGATTGTGGTTGGGCGGGGCTTTGCCTAATCCCAGCGTCACAAATATGGATAAGGGCATGAGATTAATGCTGGCTCCTGAGTCACACAGGCTCTCTCGAGATGGCGTTCAGATGGTGCGGGGATGAGTGAGCCCACTTTAGGTCTTTTAGCTTTTGTGGCAGCTTCCTCTGAAGGATGGCACTACATTCTTCAGTGAGATTAACTGTCTCAAAATCCGACAGTCTTCTCTTCTTTGACAAGATGTCCTTCATAAATTTGACATAACTGGGCATTTGTTCCACGAAAGCATCTTCGACAAGCGGAATGTTGATGTGTAGTTTTCTTGAACACTTCCATAAACTTAGTGAGCTAACGCCTGGTGTGCTTCTTTAGGCGTTAGAGGTATGGAATTGGGGCTGGGTTCAATCGTATTTGGATGATCCTTTGTCTGTTTCTTCTCCACAAACTTTTTCTCTTAGAATTGCTCCTTTCAGTCTTATCATTCTAAGCTGGTTTGGATAACTACTCAGTTTCACCACCTCCCTATCCTTTGTTAATTGCCGATGTGCTAATTCTACGGCCTTCGGCCATTTGCTTTTTATGTCATTTCCTTTCGTCTCGGGTTCACTTCGCGGGTTGCTTGGTAAGAACCACTGTTTGCCTTTCTATTAATAGATTAGCCATTTGGCCCATTTGCACTTACAAATTCCCTCAGTATCTTTGCTTGATTGTTCAATTGGGTGGCTACGGTGTTGCATATTCGCCTTTGTCTCATTCCACCAGGCGGTATCGCGAAGTGAGCATTCTTGAGGGCTTGTTCCTAGTCCATTTTTCTGGGAGGTGGTTCGCGCAAAGCCGGGGTGAGTGGTAAGTTGTTTTGATCAGTTCCTCCGTCACCTTCCTTGATTGTTTTGACTACTCGCCACCTTGGCCTTTGATTAAAGTTCGATGGTTGTTGCTATCTTGTACTATTCTTTGTGATTGATTTTGATTAACCTCGACACATCTTGGGCATGCTCTCTTGTTTATTGTCATTGACGTGCAGCAATCTTTGTCTTTACCCTCCATAATTCACATAACTCCCATGGGGTACAGTCTAGGTAAAATTTCACGATGCCTTATTGCCTAGTAAGGCTGTTTCAATAATTTCTTGTGACATAAGGTAACGATTCTTTGAGGAACCTCGTTATTTGTGCCCCCCCACAACCTTTACTGATGTAGTCCTTTCCCTAAGCCACTGATTGGTATTAGTAGCAGCATCCTCCAGGATTTCATATGCTTGGTCCGTAGTCTTCTTCATTAGCGCACCTCCTGACGAGGCATCAATCACTGTTTTGGTCGCATCCCTTAGACCATTATAGAAAGTATGAACTTGCATCCATCTAGTCAGCCTGTGGTGTGGGCATTTCCTTAACAATTCATGGAATCTATCCCATGCCTCTGCTAAGTTCTCTCCCTCTAGTTGTCTCAATGTATTGATCTCTTGCACTAGCTATGCAATTTTCGCAGGTGGGAAGAACTTTGTCAGGAACTTTTGCACTAGGTCGTTCCATGAAGTAATAGAATCCGATGGCTGACTTGTCAACCAGTGATTAGCTCTATCACCTAGTGAGAGCGGGAACAATCTCGATCTGAGTCCTCTTGATTACCCCATTATGCTTGGCCGTGTCACATACTTGATGAAGTGGTCGATTACTGTCGGATTCTCCTTGGCAATCCAGGTGGAACAAGATGATGCAGGCATCTGCGAGGTCAGCGACCCGGCAGAATTTTACTGAGATGGGTGAGTGCAGGATGGCCCGAATCTAAACAATTTGTAGGTGGTGAATGACTCTTAGCAGCATGAATGGATCATCCCATTGCTTATCTTGACCTAAGTAGCTTGATTCTATCATTATTCCCATGGCCCCCTTGCGACTCGTTTGCTCTTGGCCGCTGATCTGGCTTCTACATTGTTACGCATGATTGCTAGATTTCTATGTTGTGCTTCTCTTTGTTCTCTCAAATTAAGCGGTGTAAAGATTCTTTGGGTTCGGGATCAAAGCGAATGTGAACAACTTGACCCCGGCCGCATGCACTCCACGAGTAACCTTAGCTATGATCACACCTGACGCAAGACCAAATTCCTGAGAGTACTTGTATAAGAAAAATAAAAAATAAAAAAAAATAAAAAGAAAAATTCCAAAGTAATATCTAATTGCCCTCTTGTCAATATCAACACTAAAACTTCTCTGATAGCGGCGCCAAGAACTGATAGGCCATGTGCGTGATGTGTAAGCTAGATGCTTAAGCTTTGTAATGCTTGTAGTCTGCCGATGGAAGTATCCAAGTATAGTGTACCTAGAGATGCGAATATCGATCCACGGGGAGAGATGCGTTGACTATTGAAGTGGCCTTATAATATTATACGGGCCAAACTACGAATGGTTAACTAACTAATGTATGAGATTAAAATGAAAGCTAAGTTAACTTGGGGAATTACTTGCTGTGGAGACTAGGAAGGTTTGTCTCCCCTGCCGCACAGTGGATATTTATAAGGAATTACTGTGGAGTCTATTAGTAACTACTTGATGATGGGGGTGATCGTGCCTGAGATACCTCTCTCTATGTGTGTTCGCATATCTCGCCGATGGGTTGGGTGCATCTACGCACCGACTGATACTCCTAAATGCCCAAATGTTCAAACCTGTCATACGCTCCGGAATCGGGATATCTCTATTCTGGAAGTTAACCCGAGAATCGCTTTATTCGGATCCACAGGAGTTCTTATCTCTCGATCTTGGATACCCAACAGGATCATGCCAATGTTGGCCAGACATTACCATGTATTTAAATCACAGATATAGAGCAGATAAATGCAAATCATAACTAAACTGAATAATATAATTTTAAACCTTAATCCATTCAATTGTGACAAGGTTCAACAAAACCCTAGATAGAAATCTAGAACATGTTGGAACTGAATATACACATCAATCTATAAATCATTCACAGCTTATCAGAAAAGAAGAAATACAAAAATAGTGTCTTCTCTAATGATCTGAGTCGTTGCTATCTGTTTTTCGCGCTCCAATTCGCACGTTCTTCGATGCCCTCATCATTAGGTTCCATTTTCTTTTTATGATTGAGCGAACATGTGATGATGTCGCAACGTTGAAGGCCAGCGACGTTGAGGCGTTCACGGCGGCGGAGCGCGTCGGCCAGCTGGAGACACCTCAGCGATATTCTTTGCCCGATTTTCTCCTTTGCTTAACTCTTTTCGGCTCTAAATTGCCAAAAACCACCTTCTTCACCTGCAATGCACAAAAAATCTAGAAGTCAGATATTGGGCTATAATGCGCTTATTTAAATGTAAAATCAACTAAAAACATAAAGCAGACGCCGGTATAATATGAGTGTTTTAGGCACTCATCAATAACAAGAAGGGAAAGTGGCATAGGAAGGGGAGAGATTAGGTTCAAGTCCCAATCCGTAGGATGCATGTAATCGCTACAAGAAGAAAAGCATATAACCGTGGTCATTGACCTTGGCTATAAATAACATATAATGCGACTATAGGATATAGTTGCGAATAAAATAAACTGCAGCATAGTTTGACTATATGCAATGTGGATGAATGATATAAAAGCGACCAAGTCCAAATGCATAACTATAGTTCAAGATCTATAGTTGCGGTCAAATGTCGACCCTAGCTGTAAGGGTGCTTTATAGCCACGGTCAGATTTCGACCTTATTTATAAGGGACTCTATAACTGCGGTCATATGTGGACTCTGGCTATAAGGTCCTTTATAGCCGCGGTTATATGTTGATCCTGGCTATAAGGTGCTTTATAGCCACAATCAGATATCGACCTTGGCTATAAATTATAAAATCTACAATCAACAAGTCACTCTATAGATGCAATTTATTTGTTATCGTAGCCAAAGGCCCTTATTTGCAGGGAGTATGTCCTAACTACTGACATTTAAACTTGGTATATTATTTTAAAATATAAATAACATTATAAAAAATTAAAATTTCAAATCTTTCTTACAAGATTTGGAGTCTCCCGTTTGAACATCCCTCTCTTTCAACACTCATTCTGTTTGAGGCTGAGATTCGTCGTGGTGGAGGATTTGACCCCTCTTTTACACTAGAATTTGATAAGCCTCCATGATTTATGGGGCTTGGTTTGTTTTAAGGTGAATGATTCTTAGACTTCGGGGTTGTTTGTTTTTTGACTTAATACTGAAAGCTATTCAGCTTTCAACATTAATCTGTTTGTTTTTTAAAAATTTTACGACTTATTGTTGAAATTTTTAAAAAAAAAGTTATGAATAGAAAAAATGAAAATATTTAGCTTTTACATTCGAGAAAAGTCATTTTCCACTGAAAACAAAACTACATCATTTACCTATAGGAGTAGGCTAACACCATTCACTACTAAGGATGACAACGGGAAGATTTGGGATGGGGCGGCTCCATCCGTCAAACATTTATTTATTACAATTCCCAACTTGTCTCATTTAAAAACTAAGCGGGGCGGGCGAGGATCGGAAAATTTTAAACCCGCCACATTTGTTTGATTTTGTTTTTATTTTTAATATTTTATATTTTCTTTTAATTTCTATTATATTAAAATTAATATATTTAATAAAAAATAAAAATATTATGAATTTTATCGTATTAAATAACATTCTAATTATTATTATTATTTACATATTAAAGTATAAAATAAAATAATAAAAAATATTTTTAAAATATAATCGGGGCGAAGTGGGAGTAACAATGCACGAACTCGCCCTAGGAACTCGTCTGATTTGAGAAAATAAGCGAACCCGCTAAAACCCGATTACGGAGTTAAATCAAACCGAGTCCGGTGGGTGGTGGCGGGAAGCTGAAATAGTTCGTCAGATTCTTAATACTTTACTACTCACTATCCAATGTTAAAAAACAAACAACTTAATACTTAATTCTATTAAGTACTATTCAACATTAAACTTAAAAAAAGTTATATTCAACATTAAGTAAAAAAAAACAAACGCCACCTTCATCTTTGGCGAATCTTTGTCGACTATTGTGCTATTGAGAAGCTGCATGTCGTTTTCACTTCAGAAGGTGACAAAATTCTAATGTAGCGGTTGCAACCTACAAACTCCTCGGCAAGGACACGTGTGAACATTGAAACATCCAAACTAGAAGAATCAAATCCATGGTGTGAGATGCAGGTGGGTTGGGCTGGCCTCCGGCTAATGGGGCAGGCCAACTAAGGGCCAACGGGGATAACGACCCGATCTATGGGCCCGGTCGTTTTCCTCACATCATCGGGCCCGAATATACATCCCCATCAGGAGGGTACATGCAAGCAGAGCCTTTGCCCCTCTTGCTCGAATAACCTCTTTAAGGCATCCAGGTGACCTCACAGCTTGAACAAGAATAAGTCATACTCATAACTACGAGGAGTAGTCAAACATTCTTGGGGCGAGGAAATATGGATGGTAGGCTACCTAAAAGGAAGAATGGGTCATAATGCACGAAAAGAGCGCCACCTTCCCCTTCCGTTTCGGAAGGAGATCATCTACTTTCCATGTGAAGAAGATTAGAAGAAAAGGGTACGAGATTCCAAACTGAGAAAGGGAGAGTGCTTTTTTATTATCCAGGCTAACAAATCTAACTTAAGCATCGGAGAGGCGGTGGGCACACCACCGCCTTTTTCTTGTTTATTTTGCAAGTTTTCACTAGTTGGTTCATGCTCTGATGATTCATTGACTCAGAAAGTTCAAGAGACCACAATTGGCGCCGTTTGTGGGAAACGCCAAGCAAGAAATCTTATAGGCGATACGCGAGAGCTTGGGTACACCCAATCCCAAGTGATCTCCCATTCCCCGAAGCTTTGGTAATTCGATCATTCCACCGAATCGTCGGAGTTTATTGCCATGTCTAACAATCCAGTGAACCAACTATCGGTCGATTTCTCTCGGGAGTCAAAGAGATGGAGCGAAGCAAAGTGAGGCGGGAGCGAATGGCGAATTACGCGAACAACGAACCGCTTCTGATGGGAGAATGAATGCTGCGAACCCGTCCTAGAGACCAGGGGGACAACTCTAAAGGCTCATTCATGCTGCTCACAACTTTCGGACAAATAAGGGTAAAGGACCCATCTCGTAGACGTGATCCCCGAGCGGACAATGAACCTTAGGCGGCTCACCGCTCTTGGCAGCGCTCACCGCGCCCAGAGCAATGCGAGAGGCCGAATCGAAAAAGAGGCCCCGTGCCGAATCCGGCCGATCGTCGATGGCGTGTGCTGGTATGAAGAGAGGCTAGGGCGAGGCCGAGCGCTCGTCGAAACTGGCCCCGAATGTGCCCTATAGGCCGGCGTAGCTCCCGATTTACGCCTATCATCAGCCCGTTTGGGGTAACTTTAAGCCCAGCGTTTGGTTTTAACCGTCGGGGCCATAGTATATGCTGTCCTCACCCTTAGGATTGCATATCCTAAGTTACGAGCCCCCCCGCGGCTTCGTTATGCCATCATTTTCCATGTACGATGGTTCTACTGACCCATACGACCATATGCTACATTTTAACCAAACAATGATCCTTAACATCGGAAATGACTGCCTCTTGTGCAAGGTATTCCCGAAACTTGATCTGAAGGGGCCCACTGGCTGGTCCCGCAAACTCAGGGATCATGAACTCATTTAGTGAATTGTGGGCAGCCTTCATTTCCCAGTACTTATGTTCGTTTCTACAAAAAGGAAACATCAGCTCACTCCAGGCCATCCTCAAGCAGGAAGATGAATATATCTGGGATTTCACCCGAAGATTTGGTCAGTATCGGCAGTTAGCGTTTATAATATGGGCGTGATCCTTCAAAACTTCGAAGAGAAGCGGACCTACTACCCCTTTCTTTCAATCCTTATCCCTGGATCCTCCCGAAATGATGGAAGAACTGTATCGATGGGCAAATAAGTATTCCACCTTTACGGAAGACAACATGCGGTACTTCGGATAGTAATGTGCTTGCTTGAACAGCAAGAAGAAGCCCCTTGGGGCACTTAGGAAACGAAAGGAAACCATAACAAGAACCGGAAGCGCTCTTAGAGCAATCGGGGACAAAGGGATCCTCCCCAATTCACCCTTCTCAATATCCCTTATGACCGGCTCCTACCCCTCATCCAGGACCACCCCGATTTTAAATGGCCTATTTAATGGGCTTAGTCTGGACCCGACTGATCGATCCACGAGATCGGCTACCCGCAGGGACCACGTACGAGTAACCGATGCCAAAGCCTAAAGTTCCTAGTATAAAAATTGATCCGGGCTGGGCACCTTAGAAGGTACATTTGGGAGCCGACTCGTGGAACAAAAGCCGCCTCCGCGGTAAATGAACAATTACGGTGCGAACACCCATCGGGCCAGGCCGGCATTAACTTCATGTTGGGAGGCCGGTTGATAATGCAGGTCAAACGCTGAAGAAAAATGCTTGGCGTGACCTCGGTGAGCCGGGTCAAACACCATGTGTTCCCCGGAGCGGCCCGAGGAGGTTCGTAGATTGGCGATATATCCTTTCCACCTCACAAACCCGACGGGAGTTATCACTCCTCATTATGATGCACTTATACTTACCTTGTGTATTAACAACTTTGATGTACACAGAGTTCTTGTTGATTCTGGCAGCGCTGCTGACTTGTTGCATCTTCTAGCCTTCAAGCAGATGAAAGTCCTGCTTGACCATCTCAGTTCAGTCGACAGAGTTTTGTCTGGGTTCAACTTGGCCACCATACTGAAAATGGGCGATATTGTTCTTCCCGTCAAGGCAAGGCCGGTAACACGACAGGTATTGTTTTTGGTGGTTGAGAATTTGGGACCATACAATGCTATCATAGGTCGAACGGTTCACGTCGCGTAAAGCAATCCGCACAACCTACCACGAGCTATCGGTTATCTAGCTGCGTCGGGCGGTGGACCTCAAGGTAACCGGTTAGCTGCTCGTCGGTGCTATTAGCTATTAGGCGCGGGAGCGTGAAAAAGTGGCCCTTCTTGACTCAACCCCTGAAATTCAACCCTCCCGAATAGCAATCATGGGTATTTGCCGGACCGGCTGTGGAAACATGGAGTAGTTGGAGTAGATGCAGGTCCATGCTGTAAGGCGAACAGATGAGTCACACCTATGTTAGTTCCCTCTTATCCGAGGAGGAAAGGGCACAATTAAACCATGCTACAAGGTAATCTTAGATGTGTTGCTTTGGACCCATTAAATTAAACGGGGAATAAGCCCCGTGCATGCTTCCCACAAGCTAAATGTCGTCTCATCCGCCAATCCTGTTAGACAAAGAGTAAGGCGCACCCACCCAGACCACCATCAAATCATCCAGGCCGAGGTAGATAACCTTATGAAATTTGGGTTTATTAGAGAAGTCAAATACCCGGAATAGCTTGCCAACGTGGTGGTAGTTCCTAAGAAAGGGGGCAAGTGGAGAGTATGCGTAGATTATACGGATCTCAATGACGCGTGCCCTAAGGACAACTTTCCTTTACCTCGTATAGATCATATCGTTGACGTATCAGTCGGGCATGGCATGTGTTCCTTCCTCGATGCTTTTAAGGTACCCGCCGGATCCCATTACACTTGTATGAGAAAAATTTTTTATGACCCTTACAGACATCACTGTTACAAACGTGATGCCATTCGGATTAAAGGCGCGAGGCTTGACCTATCGGCGGTAACTAAGATGTTTAGGCCACTACTCGGAAAAACTATGGACGTGTATATCGATGACATGTTGGTAAAATCCCAAGGAGCGCCGGATCTACAGCGCATACGTAATAGGCATTTGAGCTCCTCAAAGCATATGGCATGAAACCGATCCTACAAGTGTGCATTAGGTCGGTGCGGGCGGTTCCTAGGATTCATGATGACTGAGAGAGAGATAAGTAACCCAGCTTAACTTCAAGCTATTTTAGAATCTCAGTCTCAGAAGCTCGAAAGTCTGACGGTGTGTGGTCATTTGCCTTGGGGTGGTTTATTTCCTTGTTCACAGACCGCCTAAAACCATTTTTTGCCATCCTTAAGGAAGCTAACTAGGCCGGATGGAACGAAGAGTGTGATTGGGCTTTCACCTAGATCAAACATTACTTAGTCCAACCTCCAATTCTTGCTAGTTTGGACACTAGTGAAACACTTTTCATATATTTGGCAGTCTCGGAGGTGGCAGTTAACGTCGCCTGATGAAAATAGTGACGCAAGGTAGAAGCCCGATTATTCTTGATCGACAACCGTCTCAGTAGATCTTTGAAACCGGGTATAGTCACCTTGGCTTGAGCGACCTTAGCCGCCAGTGGGTTGAAACCGCCGTATTTCAGGCACACCCACGTTGTAGTGTACTTAGGCCAACTCCTCCCGACACACTCCATAATTCGACTTCTTTGTGAGTAACCCGTGAGCAATCGAACTAAAGCAGATATGGCATCCCCGGTACAAGCTAAGGCTATAAAGGGCGGGTGTTAAGCGAAACTCTGCGAAATCCATGTCAACCACACCCAGAAGCTTGAAGTGGTGGACACTTAACGTAGACGGGGCGTCAAGACAAACTGGTGGGGAATTGGTCTGCAGTTAAAATCCTCGAATGGGGAAAGAATCGAACAAGCAATCCGGTTAGGCTTCAATGTCTCCAACAACGAATTAGAATATGAAGCCCTACTATCCGGAATTGAACTAGCTATCATCATATCTGCCGACAAGCTCCTGATTCAGAGTGATTCCTAGTTAGTTGTCAAGCAAGTCAACGAAGAATTCGAATCCCGAGATCCCCGAATGGTAAAATATGTCTCCCGGGTAAGACTACGCCTAAGGCGGAGTTTTGGTCACAGGAAGCAGACATGACCCGAGAACATGATGACAAAGCGATTCCTTGGCCGCCGTAGCCGCCTCTCTGTAGATCGTAGAAACAATATTCTTGCCCGTCTACTATCTGACCGTTTCTTATCACTACACTCAAAGTAGGCTAGGTAGAATCACCTCATGGATGGACCCATAATACATTATATCAACAGGAGAACTCCACAGTGAGAGAGGATAAGGCCAGCGAATCTGAAATCAGTATTGAATTTTCCTTGATTAATGACGGTGTTCTGCTTGATCCTAGGCGGCCTATATACGGGAAATGTAGCACCGAACAAGGCCAGTATGTGTTGGCTGAGCTGCATGAGGGAGTAGGTGGCAATCATCCAGGCGGCAGAACTTTGGCACACAAGGCTCACACTCAAGGGTACTATTGGCCGACCATGAAAGCCGACGCTACCGATTATACCAAAAAATGCGACCGTTGCCAACGACTAGCTCCTATCCTGAAATCACTAGTACAAGATTTGATCTCCATCTCAAGCCCTTTGCCCAATGGGGAATTGATATAGTTGGGTCGCTGCCCACTGCCCCGGCTCAAAAGAAGTTAATGTTGGTGGCAATTGACTATTTCAGTAAATGGGTAGAAGCCGAGGCCTTCTCATTGATTAAAGATAGGGATGTTACTCAATTTATTTGGAAAAATATTGTTTGTCGTTTCGGCATCCCCAGATCAATCGTATCCGACAACGGCCCCCAGTTTGACAGTCGGGTCTATCAAAACTTATGCCATGAATTGAAAATAAAAAATTTGTACTCCACCCCGCGGTATCCGTAAAGCAATGGGCTAGCAGAAGCCTCTAACAAAACCTTATTATTTGCCACCACGAAAAGCGTTGGATTTGGCTAGGGTAAATGGAGTGGAGAAGTGAACTTCGGGTGCTTTGGGCTTACCGAACTACTGCTCGCAGATCCACTGGTATATTCCTATTTGCAATTACTTATGGGATGGAAGCCGTAATCCCTTCTGAAATTGGCATGCCTACCATCTGGACTGATATGACCGAGCAGGAAAATGCTAAGTTGGTAGTCAAGGACCTGAACACGATCGATGAATTGCGAGAGTCGGCGGTAGTCCGTATAGTGTCTTATGAACACCGCTTGGCAAATTCTTACAACAAACGGATGAAGCCTCGGATGTTCCAACCAGGAGACTTAGTCCTAAGAAAAGTATTCGAAAATATTGCCGACCCTGTTATCGGAAAGTTCCAATCCAATTGGGAGGGACCATATCTTGTAACACGAGCCGGCGAATCCAGATCTTACACTTTAGACAAGCTGACCAGGCAGCATGCAGAATGTGGAATCTGCATACATCTTAAAAGGTATTATCAATAAAGGATGATTCAATATTTATGCATACTTTTGTTCATTCTTCTCATTGTACAAGGTCAACTTAAAAGCCCGGATGGCGTAGTAAATGACTTGTCCGGCCTATTATAGATATTATCTAGCTTTAGTCCAACATGAAAGCGAGATAGGCAGCGATAAATGATGTCCCAGGCCCAATATAGATAATATAGGCGGGTCAACATGAAAGCGAGATCGCCTTGATGGAATAACCTATCTGGCCCAGTATGTAAGACCCGAGAAATTCCATTTTCTGGAATAAGAGCAAAATCGTAATTTTGATTACAAAATTATAATTACGGTTAAAAGTCTGTAATTAATTCTCTAGATCTCAGATGACGAAACGGATTGCATTGTTGGAATCGTCTCGCGAAATCTAACTAACCATATAAAATTCGCAATTTCTTTGAGATAGTCGAGATCGGCCGTTTCGAGACATGTCAGCGTTACGAGGTCTGGAAATGCATCGATTACCGATCTGTGAAAGGCACAAATAGCATGTACTCATGTACCATAAGTGGTATGAGTAGAGAAATGATAAAAATGGGCCCGGTCGAGATAGTGCTAGAATGTCAAGCTGGAAAGAAGAATTAATTGATTTTAAGTCACTAAAAGCCAAATTAGCCAATAGTGCTTCTTCTCTTTAAATCAACCAAAGCAAAAAACGTGGAGAACCAGATTGAGATGCAGTGACCTTCGTGTGAGAGGATTCTAGAGAGAGAGAGGGCTTCTCTCTAGAAATACACAAGATCCGACCGTCGGCAGGCTTCGGGACAAGAAGGAAAAATGTTCTACGCGGGGCAGGCTACGCGTGGACTCCGGGATCGGGAGTTTCTTCAAACTCCTTGAGGTAGGATTTTCTCCCTACTTGTGTTTTATTCCCATTTTAAGGGTTTTTCCATGTTTCGGTTGGTTTAAGGCCGTGAGAGGCCGTTTGATCGGTCCCAAAACTTGGGACCGAAATTGTGGAATTGTTTTGGAATATTAGGACAGCCGTGAACCTCCATAAACTGTAGGGGCTGTTTGGGAGTGGGTTGGTTTAACTTGTGTATTAAATGGTTGTTTGGTATGCATTGGGCCGTTAATGGCCGTGGATTTCGGGTTCACTAAGTGAACCGTTGAGTTGTGATTTTTCGGGAATAGAAACCGAGGGTTTCACTATTCCCGAAATAGTGTTCCCATAAATATATTTTTGTGAAAATATGTGTTTGGTTAAGTAATTCGAATCGAATTGCTTGTGTTTGATCATTAGCCCAAGTGAGCTAATTTTGGTGTTTGAAATGAGAAATAATTTCATAACATGTTGTATGATTTAATTTTTATGTAAATATATTCATGTTATATATTTGCATGGTTTTTAAACTGTATTAGAGCGGGTATCATGCATTAAAGTATGCAGCTGGGGCCTTTAGGATTATAGGAGTGAGTGCATGAGACAAGTCTAGAGAAAAAGGTTCGGAAGGGTTGTCTAATAATATAAGGCGGTCGAGAGGGTAGTCCAAACTATATAATGCTATCAGCCTTGTCGGAGCGGCCCGGTTGATATATATTCATCGGAGGGTAGTCCACAAATTATATAATATATCAGCCGTCGAATGGCCGATTGATATATATTCCATGGAGGGTGATACAAACTACATAATATATCAGCGGAGTCGGGCAGCCCGGTTGATATATATTCATCGGAGGGTTGCCCACTAAAAAGAAAACCTTAATATTCTCATGCGAGGCTTAGGGCGAAGTGTAGGCGTGAGTGGGGATTTCGAGGATGCAGGTTGGTCGTAGCAGACATTAAAGTAGGATCAATGCATTTGCTTGAATGGGTGTTTACTTTGGAACATTGCCTTTGCACTTAGGTGGTGAGTAGCCCGTAGGGCGGATTCTCCTCACCCGACTTTAGCTCACCGTCGTGGGATCCCCACTTTCACGCAGTGCGAGGGGGCGTACGAGGAGAAGGCTCATCCTAGAGACCGTGGATTAGAAGAAAAGCCGGATTATGGCTTTGGCTTGACGATATCTACATGTATTAGAATTTTCCCTAATTTTAATATATGTTGTTGTTGACAGACCAAAGAACACACACAAATTTATGACACTATTACCCAAGGACTATTAACTAATCCCCGGTAACCTTGCCATAAAACTTGTGGAAATTATAATATGTAAACCAAAAAAAACTCTTAGAGTAAGTCATTTTCAAAGTTTGGTTTTGATATGCTATTCTGCAAGTGCACAGGTCAACAAGTAATAAAATGGATTTAAGTCCAGATATCGATCCCTCAGAGATCTCAAGAATTTTAAATCATACCCTGACTACTCAATTTCCATACTATTTGAACCGCTCGTGATAGTAAGATCCAGCATTAAGGTGCTGGAAAATTAAATGAACATAAGGAGATAACTGAAATGAACAATAAATTTGAATATAAAGAATAAAGAATAAGTAATAGTTAGGAAAATGAATAGCAATTGGATAGTAATCGTTTAGAGAACACATTAAGATCAATACTATTGTGAAGAATCAATTCCTGCTGTCAACTTGTAAAATTTTCTTGTGAACTTCAGTTTTCAGAATCTGTCCAAGGCGTTAATAGTTCAGCTGGATCTCTCCACGCTTCACATTTCATTATCTAATCCTTGACCTGATTCTCTCGAATACATGGAATTAGATAACTACTTTTTTGTGAGGGCTTACAGTCAGTATTTTTAACTGCGATGCCGTACCCATTTTTTTGGACCCATCAAGCCTTAGCTCCCAAGTTATCGGTCAAGCAAGGATATACAACTTCCAAGTTACTCGTCCTCAAATTAGAATAGATAACCCTCTCCTTGATTAGATCTCAGCTAACACGGGATTGGACGCACTATCCGAATTGAGGTGAACTCTTTGTTTGTTTAAATGGATAACTCGTTCGACTCGATCGTGATTTCAAGCGAGAAGAGGATTTATTCAAGTAAACTCACCAAGCACAATAGATCTCTAATAGCAGGTTAATATACAGCCCGAAGGATGTTCATAGCTCCTACTGTCACTCGCAGGACCTCCTTTGAAATCAGAGCAATGAAACACTTCTAATACGGGTATAAGAAACTGATATTCGATCAAAAACTTTGAACCCATAATCGAAAGTAAATTCATAAACGGGAATTCAATTTATTTGAAATAACAATAGAAAGATAAATTATGACAATAGTATCTCATATATAATGGAAGCCTCGGATTCCTCACTAATGAATTACACACTACAGCATTCCTCTGATCATAAGAATAACTGCATTTCGAAACTGGATAAACCGAATTCCAGAATTTTGTCTGAACTTCAACTTTCCAGGTAGTAATTTGAAAAGAAATGAATTCCGTATTCAGCTTCTTCGCAAAACGATTACATCTAATTCCATAAAAATAAAAATAAAAATAGACGCATCAATCTAATTCAATCTCTAATTATCAACATTGGAAGAAAAATAAAAGAAAAGAAAAGAAAGCAAAGAAAACTAAAAATGAGTTTCAAATCTATCCAGACTCTCGCCCGTGGCCGCCAAGCCGCGAATGAGTCAATAGCCGGGTATTTATAAAGGTTCCCCACCGCCCTAATCCCAATGTAGCCTCACCGTGATTTTTAGAGCATCCAGGCCCGTTAATGTTCAAGTCGCGACTTCAGTTTCCCTTGTCGCGGAGTCATCATGTCGCACATCAATCTCACGCCATGAAGCATCAACTTACTCTATGTAGCCTTGATTCGTGTCATTCTTGATGTCGCGACATCAATATCTCGTCGCTTACATCTTCTCACGCCTGTGTTTCAATTGTTCTCTCCCGCATGTCGCGACGCCGATATCTTGTCGCGAATTTCACTTAAGTCATCCGCAGCCTCTTCAATCGATAAGTCGCCCGGATGTCGCGACATCAATCTTCACGCCGCGACATCATCTTATGGAATCAGAGAGTTTCAATCGGTCGCTCGTCGCTGCTACATCAATATCTTGTCGCGACATCTCTTTATACTCGCATCTTTGATCCGGGTCGCTTCCCGATGTCCCGAAGATCGATATCTTGTCGCGACCTCACTTTATGTAGCTTCAACCTTCAATCGAGTTAGGTCGCGAAAGTCGCGATTGACCTCATGTCGCGACATCACTCTTATGGTCAGCCTTCACTGATGGTTTCATGTCGTGACTTCACTCTAGTCGCGATGTTAGCTCATTTCCTTCGCCATTCATTGTTCCTCGATGTCGCGATCTCGATCTCACGTTGCGACATCAACTTAGTTCTCTGGGGCTTTCAACTGATTGCTCTTGCTGTCGCGACATCAATCTCTTGTCGCGACATCACTCCATGCCTCCACAAGTCTCAACCGTTTCCTCAGAGCCTCGAGTCGCGATATCGCGTCTTGTCGCTGAACACTTCGATTCATGACTCAGAGCTTTATCGCGGGTTCTTGATGTCACGACGCCTCACGCCGACTTCACCTCATTTCTTTACGGGGGCCTTTCTCCCGATAAGCCATGTCGCGACTTATAACTTGTTATCCATGTCGCGACCCACATCAGATTTTTCATTTCCTCGATGTCACGCATCTCATAATCGATCAGTAACCCCAAAACCGCGCCAATGACTCCAACGCTCTTTTCATTTGCCTCCCAATTGACTTAATTTCTTATTCCACTTATTTCCTGCATTTTCATCGTTTTCCTTATTTCTTGATTCTACCTTAATAAAAACGGGTAAGTTTTCTTCATATTTCAGAAGTAATTGTCTCTTTGATATGAAATTTAAACAGAAAAATGGACTAAAAATAGATGACTTTTAAGCTCATCAAACTCCCCCAAACTTAAAGTTTTGCTTGTCCTCAAGCAAAGAAAAAGAAAGAAGTTGCTTGTCCCCAAGCAAAAAAATATTTTTAAGGACATTTTTCTCTGATTTGTTCTGCAATGGTATTCAATTTAATTGCAATGCAAGGTATGCAAAATTTTCTGTACATCTAGCTTCAAGTCCAGTTCAAGGTTGGTTCTACTTTATGCTATGCAAACCAAAATGTTGGAAATTGTTTGCATAAACAATATACTCATTGATTCCTGCTGAATAATGAATGCTTTTCCTTCCTCATTTTCATAATGAGTCATTTAACTCCCTAAAAGTTCTTCACAATTTTGTTTGTTTCCATTCTTCCAAATCTATAGGCTTGTTTTTCATATTGATCTCCACTAATGTGGGTGTGATTTCACTTCAAGATCAATCGTGTCTGAGCTTATATTGTTAGGTTTTCGGGGTATTGGGTAGGATGGAAGGAATTTTTAGGTTAAGATTACCCCACATTTTCTCTTCTTCTACCCTTTCTTATAGTTTCTCTAATAAACTCCCTAAACTTCATGTTTGTGGTATCTCTTGATTTCCTTCATTTTTAACTCGATACCCCTATTTCTCACTCTCTTGTAATTCTTCTTACCCAGGAATTTCCTTAGTTTGCTACCACTAAGGGATAGCAATGTTTTAACTTTTAGGCTTTCAACACTCTTAGCTTAACTAGGGTTAGTACCCCATACCGTATGGCACATAGTGGTACTAGGTGTTGAAACACCCCTAAGAACTTAATTGTTCAAGAGAGTTAGGGCCACAAGATAAAACTTATCCCTAGAAGCCTTTCTTTCTCTGCATTTTCTCTCTCGTCTTTGCCTTTTTCTTTTCATTCCCTTTTGAGTTCCTCAAAAACATATGATCCCCCAAACTTCATTTTCTTCTTCCTTCTTGAATTCCTGCGTAATCATTGGTTTTTTACTGAAGGACCTAATTTTCTCGACGGTCAGTTTCCACTGCTTATTTTTGAAAATCACTGCTTAGCTCAATGCATGAAACAAGGTATATGCATCAAGATAATAAGGATGGCTAGAATGGCTCAAACTATCCAAGAATGGCCTCGCATCATTTCTTCTTGTCAACCTGACACCTTGTGATTTCGCCCTCAATCAATAATCTGTAACAAATTCTAACTGGATTGAACAAATGCTGACTAACTATAAGGAGTATCTAATTGCTTTTATTGATGAGTAGTTGCTAATTGATATTCAATGTGTTCTTCGACTTAATTGCTCATACCACAAACCTCAAAATCGCTTTGTTCCCTTCCTTCGCCAGACATCTTCCCCATTCCGACTTATCATTAAATATAATTTTTTTCAGACCTTGTGCTTCAATTAAATTATATTCATTTTGTCCTTATTCTCGCAATTTTTTTTCATTTCGCCATCCTACTTAACTCCGCTTTCCATTCAATTAAGTTTAATGACTCTCAAATAGCTTTTTTTATTCTGGAACTATTTCCTACCTTGATTTCCTAATCATGCAACCACAAAGCAACATAACATTGAACAATCAAATGCAAGAGATCACACAACAATTCAATTTAAATTTCTCATTTTATTTCTGATTCATTTGCAACCGTTTTGACACGTAATGGATAAGGGGATGGTAAGGAAGGTTAGCAAGGAGAAGGTCTATTTTTTTCTTTTGGAAGAGGTGAAATACGTGGGGATTCAGTCTAAAGTGTTCAAATGAGTCGAAACGGCGGAATTTCATTTCCTCTTTCCTTTCTCTTAGTTTCCCTCTCAACTGCTTCAATGACAAATTCATTAGAGATCAACTTTCTTGTTCAAGACATCCCGCCTCTTCCCAAGCCATTCATTATTTCTCTTATTTCAGCCATGACTTCCCAAGAATTTAGGTGATTAATGTTAATCAAATCTAAATTTTCCAATCATTCCTTCGCCTCGGAGGATTCAGCCTCCCATTGCTTTGGTCTCTATCGCTCAGTTTGTTTTCCAAATTCCCCTCAGAGATTTGTATAGTAACTTGAAACCCTTTTATTTGCTCCCAAATTTGCAGGTCATGCTCAGATCTCTTTTCTCTAATAATGCTAGAAGTTGAGAGTCACGATCAAACTGCTTGTTATAGAAGGCTTCATGACTCAGTTTGAGTTTCAAAGAATGCATCGTGATCTCTTTCCCTTTATATTTCTTTCTTTGAACTCTTCTCCTCGTCGCTTCAACATTTTTCCTATGTTCTCTTTCTGCTCTCATTCTTCTTTCCACCGTTGTTCTCTCTTGGATCTCCACCTCATGCTCCTCTCTTTTCTGCTTAGCTCTTCTTCCCACTCGTTGGTCTCTTCTTTTCAATTTTCATACATGCCTTCTCCGAATTCCCGTTTAAGTTCCACTCCTTCTCTTCTTCTATTCTCTTCTCTCTCGTATGGTATTGAGAGCTTCTGCACTGAGTTGTTCTCTCTTTATGCCTTTCGAGCCCGTGTTGGAAATTTCGTTGCATGTGAGAGAACTCGGCCAAAGGATGGAGTAGTCTATTGGGCCGCCTTCATCCCGCCCCTTCATTATCTCGCAAACATGTAATCATTGTTGTCGTGAGTTCACTAGGTGCTCGCTCCTGATCAGCGGGCCCGGGTCTCCTTTTCGGGTTCTTCGCCCGCTTCACCTCCGTTCTACCGCACTTTTCCTCCTGCCTCTTGGCCCTTGTTAACTCCCCTCGCCGGCGAGTGGTGAAGCTCCGGGGACTTTCCTGACTTAAATTCCTTTCAAGCACCCCAAATTTCAAGCATAGAACTCCGTGATTGTTGCCGGGTGAGGAAGCAGACTATTCTTCATGATACCTCATGATAGAGTTCTCTATGATAACTCCTATATCGATCTTGTACCCCTTGAGTATGGCATACAGCAGTACAGCTTCTTGTTCTCTCACTGTGCATAAATGTTTTGTTGGAACCAAAACAGACGCAAGGAAGTAAAACCATACCTTCGCTTCTCACGAGGCTTCCCTGCTCGTGAAGCCCCCGCTTCTCTCTTCTCCTCGTCTAACTCCACCCTTCCATCGCTGAGCTTCTCGGCAATCTTCTTAAAATTCGGTTTTTCCTAAAATTTTCTTGAATTTGGAGCCATGCTTGTGCATTGTCATGCCATAGCCTCGTTGATGGCCTCAAGCCAGACAGACCCACTCTCTAACAAAAAACACTCCATCCTTCCTTCCGACCATATTGAATAAACTCTCTTCACCAAAGGTCAGATACCCCGCTTTTAGTGCGCATAGACTCTCCCATCCTCTCTCGCTCTACTATCTCTCAAAGGAGTCACACAGGTTTTGAATCTCCTCTTCAGAACAAAAACTCCTTGTTCGCATAATACTTCTTCCACTGGGAATAAGCTTCATCTGAAACGAAGTCTTCTACTTCTTCTTCTCTCCTCTTTCCCTTTCCCCTTTCTGCCCTTTCTTGAGAAGCCCCAGGAGCTTCGGGTGCTTATGCTGGCATCTCTCCTGCTTGTTCTTCCCGACGACCTAACTATTCTCCTGACGAGTTTCTTCTTCTTCCGATTGTTCGTGTTCCTCATTATCTCGTCGCAGGTTGGGTGGGACCAGTTGTGGGAATTTCCAGCCATTGGAAGCAAGAGAAAGCCTCCGAAGGTTTGAATGCTAGGGCTGAGCTGAGATTCGTATGTAGCACGAAGGCGAATGGTTGCTGGCTGAGGACGAGATAGTTTCCAACACTGTAAATTCAATCAATGTTCTGTAATGATTAATGCTTCAATTAAGACCGTCGCGACTCAATCTCGCTTATTTTTTTATTTTTTTATTTTTTTTATTTTTTTATTTGAGATCATTAAAGTATACTTTTGAAATGAGTACTAAGTAGCACATGTCTCATTTTTATCATTATACCTGGATTGTCGCACAATTCAAAGAAGTTTTCCAGAATTATTTGATGTGGCGACAATCCTTCTCCACTGAAACTGACTAACTGTCGCGACATCACAGCAACGACATGAATCTCCTTTCTCGCACTCACTAATTGTTCTTTCCAAACCGTCACGACATCAATGTTCTTGTGTGGACATTTAGCTTTGTCGCGACATGTCCATTCCTGTCGTGACCTAAGCCCTTAATTCACCGATTTCAAAAACTTTGAATTCCTCTATTGTTCCTAACCCGTTTAGACATCTCTTCGTGCATATTGTAAGCAAAGATTTAACAATTAGTCTTCAAATATATCTATTGCACTGTTGGGTGGGAGAAGGTTACTTCCTTTTCTCATGTCGCGACTCAAGGAAGCTGTCAATTATTCCCCGGTGAGTCAGCTTGCTATTCCCGTTTTAAACCTTGCGTAAGATCACCGTAATATTCAAGAAAAATTTAATTAAACTAAAATCGATTTCTAAACATTAATCCTCTATCCTTCTAGAAAACAATTGACTTTAATTCACGCTAAGAATCTAAAAGAAAAGAGATATTTTAAAATTTTAAAATCGTGACTTAAACTCGCGGTTGCCTCCCATTAGTCGCTTCGCCTTTTGAGTCCTCACTGACTTTCTGCTGTGGTACTTTTCCTCAAGAACCAGCTTGAGTTCTTCACCCCTCCCTCCCTGGCTGAGATAATGCTTTAACCTTTTCATTCATTGACCTGAATTCTTCACCAAGAGCAGCCTCGCGGCTGCATCGCTCCAAATGTAGTACTCGACACCACCGTGTATGGCCCACTCCAATTGATTTTAATTTCCCGAAATAATTTCACTAGAGTTAAACAATGTGAACTGCTCCCTGCTCGAACTCTTTTCTCAAAATTCTCCGATCATGCCATTTCTTTGTCTTATCTTTGTATATTCCTAGCATTGTCATGCTTCATTTCTCGCCTTCCACCATAAACAGTAGTCTTTCTTCCCTTGCAAATTCCTTGCAACCGCTTTAACTTGATGGCCCCGCCATCGCTCTGTATTCGCACCAAGAGGTAGAGATGGACATGGCTCAGCTAAAAACAACTCAGATGGGGACATTCCAATGGGGTTTTGTATGCACCCGTAAGCCCGGTAAAGTGCATCATCAAGTTTGGAAGTCCAATCCTTCCGCTTGAGCTCACAGCCTTTCTGGGCATTCTTTGATTCCCGTTGGAAATTTCGCTGTCCATTGGTTCGGGGGATGATGTGCAAGCTCATTACATGCTTCGATCCATACTGCCATGAGTTTTGCAAATATTTTGTTGCAAATGGGTTCCCCATCACTAATGATGGTTCCTGTGGGTTCCAAACCCGCTCAAAATATTCCTTCGCGAAGAAATTCAACTATTAGCATCATTCCTGACAAGACATCGTTCCACCCATTTGAGACGTACTCATCAAGAAGTAAAGATGTATAGGTTTCAAATGATGGTGGAAAGGTCCCATAAAATCTATTCCCCCAAACATCAAAAATTTGTATCACCATAATACCTTTTAGGGGCATTTCATTCCGACATTTCCAATCCTGGGCATCGATCACACAATTTCACTCCACTCGCATTCACCCTCAAGATAAGGCCAATAAACCTCCGGATTAGTATCTTGTGAGTCGCTCTTTCTCCGTAAATGTCCCCTATATGGTGATGCATGGCATTCATTTAAAATGTTGCCTTGTTCACCTTTCCCGGGCACACATCTTCTTATTATCATGTCAAAGACCTCTCACAATAAGGTCATCCAAATATAATATCTCGCCGGTCATTCGGGAAGTTCTTCGTTGGTAGCCGAAGCTCAAGGCATTACTCCACAAGCCAACAATAATTCACAATATCAAGATACCATGGAGGTTGGAAGGAAACCTTAAACAATTGCTCATCCTGAAAGTTCTCTCGTTAATCGGCACATTTTCTTCTTCATCATCGCTTTTTCTACTTGACAAGTGGCATGCTATCACATTGCCACATCCCTTTATCTTTATTTCCAAATCAAACTCTTGCAACAACAACACCCATCTTATTAATCTTGGCTTAGCTTCCTTTTTCAGAGTATCAAGTATTTGATCAAGCCGATGATCGCTGTGTGAATTACCACATGGGATCCCAAAATGTATCATTTAAATTTTTCACAAGCAAATACTATGGCTAGCATTTCCTTCGCTTGTTGAGGAAGTTCCTCTTTGTGCTTCATTGAAGGTCTTACTAGCATAATAATGGCCCCTAATACTTTCTCTTTCTTTGCCCCAACACAGCTCTATAGCAAAATCACTAGCATCACATTATTTCAAACTCTATTCCATTCTCGTGCGTACCATTATAAAAAAGCCTGTACTAATCATCTTGATTTCATCGAAAGCATCCTGCAGAGTCATCAAAATTGAACTCCGGTATCCTTCAAAGAATCGCATAGTGGTCCGGGCTATTTTTGAGCAAGTCTTTGATGAATCTCCTCAGAAAATCCAAGATGCCCCAAGAAACTTACCCTTACAAAGTGGTAAAGAGTTCCTGATAATGGATACTTTGAGATCCGGCTCAACTTCAACCATAGCCTTATGCCCAAGAACAACTCTTTCCTGCTATCATAAAATTGCATTTTTCCCAATTCAAGCAAATGCTTGTCTTGGCATCTTGAAGTAATCGCTTCCAGATTGCTAAACACCATCAAAGCCGATCCATACACGCGAAAATCATCCATGAAAATTTCCATCACTCTTCAACCAACCGTAATATAGACATCATGCACCTCTCGAATGTAGCCGGAGCATTACATAATCCAAAAGTAATCCTTCCACAAGAAAGGTACCATAAGGGCATGTGAACGTGGTCTTCGATCCTCCGTGCAATAGCAACTGATTATATCCTCGAGTACCCATCCGTAAAACAAAGTGAGGGTGTCCTGCTAACCTATCCAACATCTGATCAATGAAAGGCAAAGGAAAATGATCTTTTCTGGTTGCTGTATTCAACTTCCTGTAATCAATACATACCCTCCATCCTGTCACTGTTCTTGTTGGAATCAATTCATTTTTTTCATTTCTGATTACAGTAAACCCCCCTTTCTTTGGAACCACGTGGACTGGGCTCACCCAAGGACTATCTGAAATAGCGTAGATAAAAACCAAAGATTCAACAATTTGAGTGCCTTTCTCGACTACTTCATTATCGGATTCACTCTCGATGTTCTACGATGGTTTCAAGTCTCTTCTAGCAGAATCTTATGCATGCAAATCATTGGATCGATAATTCTTCACTCTTCAATGGAATTAAGCCAGTGACTCTTATGCTTCCTTAATATTTTCAGCAATCTTGTTCCTCAAAGATCACCGAGTCCGGCTGAAATGATCAACGGTTTTTTTCTTGCAATTCTATGAGAGATACTTTAAATGACATGGCAACTCTTTTAAAACTAGCCCTTCAGATTGCCTCACGAATTTCCTTTTCACTATTTTCCCATTATCTTTTCTGCTTTGCTTCAAGCTCAACATAGTTTCTATAGAATTAGAAACTATTGTATGGAAATTCGTAATAGACATCTTCGTGATACCGAATTCATCTCTTTTCATTGATAAAAACTCGGAGTGTTACAATCATTGTTAACATCGAGCCGAAGTAGAGACAAAATCGCCATTGTAACCTTCCTTGTCCCTCGTCTATATTTTGCACACTGGATCAAGTTAAACACAAAGCAGCCTTCTTTCTCCAACCCTTAAGATAAGAACTCTCGCATGTCATCAATCAAGGCCGCCCAAGATAGGAATGGTCTTCCTACTAGTAAGCGGGTACTTGTGAATCTTCTTCCATGTCCGTAATGATGAAGTCTAAACGGAATACAAACTTCCCAACGCTACCAACACATCTTCAACACCCTTCAGTTTTCACCATCGATCCGTCTCGCCATTTGAAGAGGTAACAGCTGTGGGAATAAGCTCCCCAAACTTCTAATTCTCTTGGCAAATGTAAGATGTTATATCGATTGATACTAGCTCCCGAGTCACAGAGAGTTTTGCAATTCCATTTCCAACAATACATGGAATGTGAAACTTCCGGTCCTTCATCTCACTGCAGTTCTTTTCACACGTGACCGCAAGTGGCAAAGTGAGATTCACTATTCCTTCTATTTATTTCTTCTTTTCGCTTCGCATGTCCTCAGAATTTTGCATAAAAGTGGCATCCGAAATAACACTCCCAAGAAAGGCATACCGATCTCCAAATTCTTCCGGAAAGTTCTCAAGAACCTTGCAACCGGCTCCTCCATCTTGGATTTCCAAGTAGCCTTTGTGGAAATGGGACTCCGCAGCTTTGTCTTTGGATGTCTCTCTTTCTACTCCTTCTTTGTCATTCTCCTGTCTCTTCCCTTTCCGGGTCTCAAGTACCCTTTGTTACTCGGGCCATCTTTTCTTCCTCTTCTAACTCCTTCCTACTCCTAAGCCGCATACCTACGCGCAGTTTTTCGGGCTTTTTCAGGTCACTTGGGAAGGCATTTTCTCTCGCTTTATGTGGTTGGGGTGGCCAAATTTGCCCTACTTGTGTCTCTGTGTTCTTCAAAGATGCATTGGTAGTGTTCTAAAAAATTTGAGAATTGGTAGCAAACGCTCTAATCCTAAACTTTTGTTCACGGAGGTTCAATAAACTTTTTAATATTATCCCCTCTATAAATCACAAAGACTGCTCTCAAAAGATGGTGGGCCTCCGACCCTCGATATTCGTTGCACATTTCCTCATACCGTCGTCGGAACCTTGCTGCTGAGCTGATGGCCCCCGATGAGGGTTCGGCCCCCGCCGCTCGGTAGCTTCTCCACCATACGAAGTTCTCACGGTTCCGAGCGCCGGGTGATAAATGTGCCGGAAGGTTAGGGATTAGTTTCTGAAATGGTAAGCCTGCTCACCAAATAATTAACCTCTTCAAAGATCATAAAGTTCTTCGCCACTTTCATGACTTCATTAACTCCCTTTCAATTGCTCCTATTTCATGAGCGGTGTGCCTTTCTTGCTTGCCTAACCCGTGCATAATGGCATCCAACGGCCTCCATGGTCACATCTTGCTCGCCTCCATGATCCCCTTTCCTCCGTTGTTTCCTTTGAAAGCTCGAAGGAGTTTTCATGTTACATTTAGCCGTATCTTCAATCGCTCTTTCGTTTCTTTAGCACTTTTCGTTAATGTCTACAAGATGAAGCATCAATGATCCCTTTGATATATATCATTCAAGGCATGATATACAATGTCCACCTGAGTCTTCGTGATCTATCCCATGCATCGACATCTTCTCAAAGAACCGCTTGAATCTTTCCTGTTACATACGCTTTCATCTTCCCCACCGAACACAAATGATTTCCTTTCGCGTGGGTTAGGGCCGGGGAAAGAATCTACCTAAGCAGTCTTCAACTAACTCCTCCCAAGTATCAATGTAACCATATGGTAATGATTCATACCATGTAGCCGTCAGATTCTTAGGGAGAATGGAATAGATGCGCTTTTATGACTTCGGTCTCACCCATCTCGCCTAATAAAAGATAAATTTATCCCGAGGAATCTTCCTGCTACCGCTTCGGATCTTTCAAATGCGATGACCAAGAACCGATGTCAGCTGACCATTGTAATCGCAATGGGCTTTAACCAAAATTATTAGCATCAACCGGCAGCCGTCTCGATCGCTGAGTATTCTTCTCAGATAATCGGGCTCCCGTGGAATCCTCCATCAGGTCGCGATCGAGGCCTTCTAGCTTCCTCTATATGTTCAACCCGATCCCGCTTTCTTCTTCCATGGTCGAAGTTTTCTCGCTTCTTGGTCTTTTCTCAAGCTTCAGCCCTTTCTATTTCAGTATCAAAATGAACTCCTAATTGTTCTGCTTCATGCATCAAAGTTTTTCGAAAGCAAAACACACTCCCATTAATGGATTAGTCAAATCATCAAAATAACGAATGTATTTCGCTAAAAGAAGCCAACCGAACCACCGGCTTGAAAAATCTATTTTTGTTCTTCTTTTTTCTTAAATGTCCAAATTAGTATCCTTCTTCATCCGAATATCGACGCCTATTAAAATCTTCTGTCCCCAATCTCCCGCCATAAAACTTGCCTGGGACAGTGATCAGGGTCACACAGTTCATAGATACTGCTGTACTCATGACTATTAACTAATCCCTAACCTTGCCATAAAACTCAGGGAAATTATAATATGTAAACAAAAACTCTGTGAGTAAGTCATTTTCAAAGTTCGGGTTTTGATCTACTATTCCTGCTGGGCAAAGTCAACAAGTAATAAATGGATTTAAGTCCGTATATCGATCCTCGTAGATCTCACTTTAAATCAACTACCCTGACTACTCAATTTCCATACTATTTGAACCACTAAATGATAGTAAGATCCAGCATTAAGGTGCTGGAAAATTAAATGAACATAAGGAGATAACTGAAATGAACAATAAATTTGAATATAAAGAATAAAGAATAAGTAATAGTTAGGAAAATGAATAGCAATTGGATAGTAATCGTTTAGAGAACACATTAAGATCAATACTTCATTAGAAGAATCAATTCCTCGTCACAAACTTGTAAAATTTTCTGAACTTCAGCTGGGACCGTCTGTTATGCTAATAGTTCACCGATCTCTCCACATATTTCATTATCTAATCCTTGACCCGATTTTTCTTCGAATACGGAATTAGATAACTACTTTTTTATAGTGACTTCCTAATTCTCTCAGTATTTTTCTTTGCAATACTTCATACCCATTTTTCGATCGTAAACCTTGGCTCCCAAGTTATCTACAAGGATATACAACTCTGCTACTTCATCCTCAAATTAGAATAGATAACCCTCTCCTTGATTAGATCTCAGCCAATACTGGATTGACGCATCTATCCGAATTGAGGTGAACTCTTGTTTGTTTAAATGGATAACTCTGCTCGACTCCGATCGTGATTTCAAGCGAGAAGAGGATTTATTCAGCAAACTCACTAAGCACACATGATCTCTAATGGGCCAGTGTTAATATATTCCTTCAAGAGATGTTCATAGCTCCTGTGAATGTACTCGTATCACCAGAGACCTCCCTTGAAATCGTACAATGAAACACTTAATGGCATAAGAAACTCGATATTCGCATCAAAAATCTCAACCCATAACTCGAAAGAAATTCATAAATCGAAATTGCACTTGGCTCGAAATACAATAGGAAAGATAAATTCGACAATAGCATTCATAATGGAAGTCGGATTCCCAATTACCGACTACACACTACAAAGATTCCTCCCATCATAAGAATAATCAGATTTCGGAACGATAACCACCTGTAGAATTTTGTCTCGAACTCATAACCTTCCGTAGTAATTTGAAAAGAAAATGAATTCGTGATTCGCCTTCTTCGCAAAACGATCACATCCAATTCCAGAAAATAAAATAAAAATAGACGATCAATCTAATCTAATTCTAATTATCAACATTGGAAGAAAAATAAAGAAAAAGAAAAGAAAAGAAAAGAAAACTTAAAAAAAATGAGCTCTTCGCCTATCCATCTCTCGTCCCGTGCGGGCCGCCAAGTCGCGACGAGTCGAATAGGGGCCGGGCATTTATAGGGTTCCTCAATTCGGGGCCCTAATCCCAATGTAGCCCATCACTGCGGATTTTAGAGCATCCGTGCCCAAGTTACTGCTCGTCGCGACTCAGCTTCGTCAGACATCATCGATGTCGCGACATCAATCTCACGTCGCGACATCAACTTACTCTATGTAGCCTTGATTTGGTCAGGTTTTCATGTCACGATATCAATATCTTGTCGCGACATCTTCTCACGCCTCGCAGTTTCAATTGTTCTCTTCTCCGATGTCGCGACGCCGATATCTGTACCTCGGCTTAAGTCATCTGCTGATCTTCAAGCGATGTCTTCGGATGTATCGACATGATCTCACGTCGACATCATCTTATGGAGCGTAGGCTTAATTGGTCGCTCATGTTGTCGCGACATCAATATCTTGTCGCGACATCTCTTTATGGCTCTGCATCTTTGATGCAATTAGTTCGATGTCCCGGAACGCCGATATCTTATCGCGACCTCACGCTGAAGCTTCAGCCTTCAAGCGGCGAGGTCTTGTGTGTAGCGACCGGTCTCATGCCGGCGACGCCGACATAACTGCGGTCTTAAGCCCGATGGTTTTGATGTCGTGACTTGACCTACAGTCGTGACGGTTCATTTCCCTTCGGCTTTCATCTGCTTTGGTTACGATGTCGCGACCTCGATCTCCGCGTTCTGACATCGACTTAGTTCTCTGGGAGCTTCGGCCCGGTGCTCTTCTTTATCGCGACATCAATCTCTTGTCGCGACATCACTCCACATCCTCCACAAGTCTCAAAAATTTGATGTGCGATGTCGACATGATTTATCAGCGACTTCGATTCATGACTGTAACTTTGAGCTGTGGTTCTTGATGTCGCGACTTAGGCTCTCCGCGTGCGACTGGCTCATTTCTTTACGGTCTTTCTCTGAGGCGGTTTGTATGGCGACTTCTATAACTTCATTATCATGTCGCGACCCACGTAATTCCTTGATTTCGGATATGTCCGCGACCTCATAAGCGGTATGTAAACTAATGATCGATGACTCGGTAGGTTCTTTTCATTTAACTCTCCCGTTGGTACTTTATTCACTTATTTCTGCATTTTCTCTTTTTCCTTATTTCTTCCATTCTATGCTATTAAAAATAGGTAAGTTTCTTCCTTATTTACGCCAAGTAATTGTCTCTTTTGATATGAAATTTAATGAGAAAAATGGACTAAAAATAGATGACTTGCAAGCTCATTAAACCCGAACTTAAAGTTTTACGCTTGTCCTCGAGCAAGAAAAAAGAAAAGAAGTGCTTGTCCCCAAGCAAAATAAAAAATTTTTAAGGACATTTTTCTCTGATTTGTTCTGCAGTGGTATTCAATTTAATTGCAATGCAAGGTATGCAAAATTTTCTGTACATCTAGCTTCAAGTCCAGTTCAAGGTTGGTCTCTACTCTTTATGCTATGCAAAACCAAAATGTTGAAATTGTTTTACAAACAATATACTCATTGGATCCTGTTGAACAATGAATTGTTTTCCTTTCTCATTTTCATACTGAGTCATTTAACTCCCTAAAGTTCTTCACAATTTTGTTTTTTTCCATTCTTCCAAATTCCATAGGCTTGTTTTTCATATTGATCTCCACTAATGTAGGTGATTTCAGCCTTCAAGATCAATCAGGTCTTTTGAGCTTATATTGTTAGGCTTGGGTATTGGGTAGGATGGAAGGAATTTTTAGGTTAAGATTACCCTGAATATTTTCTCTTCTCTTCTACCCTTTCTTTCTTATAGTTTCTCTAATAAACTCCCCTAAACTTCATGTTTGGGACATCTCTTTGATTTCTTCATTTCGAGCTTGTATGGCTCCCTATTTCTCAAAGCTGTAATTTCAATGAGAATTTCCTTAGTTTGCTACCACTAAGGGATAGTGCAATGTTTTAACTTTTTAGGCTTTCTAACACTCTTAGCGAACTTTGGGTTAGTAACTCCCATACCAGATGGCATTAGGGTACTAGGTGTTGAAACACCCATAAGAACTTAATTGTTCAAGAAAGTTAGGCCACAAGATAAAACTTATCCCTAAGCCGCTACTTTTCTGTTGCATTTTACGCTCTTTGCCTTTTTTCTTTTCATTCCACTTTTGAGTTCCTCAAAAACATATGATCCCCGAGCATTTTCTTCTTCCTTCTTGAATTCACAGGTAATCATTTGGTTTCTTGAAGGTGAATTTTGGATGGGTTGGGGTTTCAGTAGCTATTTTTGAAAAATCGGCTGTTTAGCTCAATGCATGGAACTAAGGTATATGCATCGGCACTATTAATAAGGATGGCTAGAATGGCTCAACTATCAGGAGTAACACGTCATTTCTTGTCAAAAATTTGTATCACAGGATTTCGCCTCAATCAATAATCTAACAAATTCTAGAATCTGGATTGAACAGCTGTGACTAACTATAAGGAGTATCCTGACTCGTTCTTATTGATGAGTAGTTAAGTTAATTGATATTCAACAGGTTCCTTGACTTACTGTTCATACCACAAACTCAAAATACATTTGTTCATACATTTGTATTACCTTCCTCTAATACGGACTTATGGTTAAATATAAGTAATTTTTTTGCACCTTGTGTTTGATTAAATAATATTCATTTTGTCCTTATTCTGCCAATTTTTTTTTTTCGTTTAAACACTCTACTCTAGCGCTTCATTGATTAAGCTAATGACCTCTATTGAGTTTTATTACTGGAACTATTTCCTACCTTGATTTCTAATCATGCGACCCTGAAAACAACATAACATTGAACAATCAAATCTGAGAGATCACACAAAATTCAATTTAAATTTCTCATTTATTTAAATTCATTTACAAGCGGTAGATGCAGTAATGGATAAGGATGGTAAGGAAGGTTAGGCAAGGAGAAGGTCTATTTTTTCTTTTTGGAAGAGGTGGCAAAAATATAAGGGGGATTCAGGTCTAAAGTGTTCAAATGAGCTGGGAATGAAGGGAATTTCATTTCCCTTCTTTCCTTTCTCTTCTTAGTTTCCCTCTCGATATTTGTTCTTGATAGCGATCTCATTAGAATCCTTTCTTGTTCGTACATCCTGCCTCTTCCCGAAGCCATTCATTGTATTCTCCATTTCGGTCATGACTTAGAATTTAGAAAGATTGTTGTTAATCAAATCTAAATTTTCCGACCATTATTACAACGTAGGATTGACCTCACAATTCAACTTTATGCCACATCGTTCGATTTGTTTCCGACTCCTACGTAGAGATTTGCATAGTAACTTGAAACCCTTTATTTGCTCCCCAAATTTGGTGTCATGCTGCATTATCTCTTTTCTCGACAATGCTAGTAGTTGAAATCCACGGCTACTTGTTATAGAAGGCTTCATGATTTCGGTTGAGTTTCGTTAACAGTCTAAGTGATCTCTTTCCTTCATTTCTTTCTTGAACTCTTCTCCCTTGCTTCCTTCAACATTTTTTCCCATACGATTTCCTCTTTTACATTCGAGTTCTTCTTTCCACTGTTGTTCTCTACTTTGGATCTCCACCTCATGCTCCCTTTCTTTTCTAGCTAGCACGTAAAATTTCGATTCTTTGAGACCCCGGTCGGATCGGCATGTTTCGAGCATCGTGTTTAGTCTTTATCGTCGATTTTGATGCGACGAAAGGCACAAATAGCATGCTCATGTACCATAAAGTGGTATGGTGAAATGATAAAATGGGCTGGCCTAGATAGTCTTGGGAATGCTTCAGCCCGGAGAAAGAAGGAATTAATTGATTTTAAGTCACTAAAAGCCAAATTAGCCAATAGTGCTTCTTCTCTTTAAATCAACCAAAGCAAAAAACGTGGAGAGCCAGATTGAGATGCAGTGACCTTCGTGTGAGAGGATTCTATAGAGAGAGAGGGCTTCTCTCTGAAATACCTGAGAATCCATTGTCGGCGGGCTTCGGAGACTGAGAAAAGGAAAAATGTTCTCACAGCCAGACGGGCTACGCGTGGACTCGAGGATCGGGAGTTTCTTCTAAACTCCCTTGAGGTAGGATTTTCTCCTACTTGTGTTTTATTCCCATTTTAAGGGTTTCCATGTTTCGGTTGGTTTACGGCCGTGAGAGACGTTGATCCCAAAACTTGGGGCCAAAAATTGTCAAATTGTTTTGGAATATTAGGACGGTATGAACCTCCATAAAAAGCTGTAGGGGCTGTTTGGGGAGTGGGTTGGTTTAACTTGTGTATTAAATGGTTGTTTGGTACATGCATTGGGCCGGGGAATGTAGTGGTTGGGTTCAACTAAGTGAGAGCCGGATTGAGTTGTGATTTTTAGGAATAGAAGCAGGGTTTCTTATTCCCGAAATAGTGTTCCCATAAATATATTTTTGTGAAAATATGTGTTTGGTTAAATGGTGAATCAATTGCTTGTGTTTGATCATTAGCCAAGTGAGCTAATTTTGGTGTTTGAAATGATAATTTCATATAACATGTTGTATGATTTAATTTTATGTAAATATATTCATATTATATATTTGCATGTGGTTTAAAACGATATTAAAGGCGGTATCACATGCATTCCATATGCAGGACACCCTAGGATTATAGGAGTGAGTGCATGAGACAAGTCTAGAAAAAGGTTCGGAGGGTTTGTCTAATAATATAAAATGATCGGAGGGTAGTCAAAGTATATAATATATCCAGCCGGTCGGATGGCCAGTTGATATATATTCATCGGAGGGTAGTCCACAAATTATATAATATATCAACCGTCGGAGCGGCCCAGTTGATATATATTCATCGGAGGGTAGTCCACAAACTACATAATATATCAACCGTCGGAGCGGCCCAGTTGATATATATTCATCGGAGGGTTGCCCACTAATAAAACTAATATTCTCATACGAGGCTTAGGCGAGTGTGAGAGAGTGAGTGAAAGGACCGGGATGCGAGTTGGTCATGTAGACATTAAAGTAGGATCATCGTTTGCTTGGATGGGTGTTTACTTTGGAACATTGCCTTTGCCTTAGGTGGTGAGTAGCCCATTTAGGGCGATTCTCCTACTGAGCTTTAGCTCACCTCGTCGTGGGATCCCCCTTTTCATAGGTACAGGGAGCGTACGAGGAGAAGGCTCATCCTAGAGACCGTGGATTAGAAGAAAAGCCGGATTATGGCTTTGGCTTGACGATATCTACATGTATTAGAATTTTCCCTAATTTTAATATATGTTGTATAAGAGTAAAACATTTGAACTCTTGTAACTATTGGGTATATAGTTGAATTCATAGTTAGTATGTATTATGAGTATCGTTGTGGGCTCAAGTGGCTGTATTACTCATGTGATTTGATGGATTATATTGAGATATATTGAATCTGGCAGGACGAGGGTTTAAATGTAGGTATTTTAATTGGGTGGCTCCCAGTACAAAGGAGACTCTGGGTTTTCTAAAGTGGCGTCGGGTAACCCAGGCCTCCATATATTCCAGCGGGTTGTGGTTGGTCGCGGACCCCGGGTTTTAGGCGTTCTGACTTGAGTATGAGCTTAGGTATTCGAATACCTAGGGAGCTCGGGTTTGGGTATCCATCACCACAAGGTGGTATGGTATGGAGTATAGGTTTATGGGAACCTATGGATAGAAAATTTGGGCTTAGGCCAAGGAAATGTAAGAGCATCACCACTAGGTGTGGTTTGATGTTGAGTTTAGGTATGGGATTACCTAGGAAAATCACGGGACAAAACTAGGACACTACGTGCACGTGTGTTGATGTGTTTTGTGTGATTTTGTGAATTAATTGGTGATTGTGTGTATAACATGGTTTGTAATGTGTTATAATTTTGTGTGCTTGGTGATTGGCACATAGATGAGTTAAGGAAATATTTTAGAAAATGTTTTGAGTGGTATAGTGTACAAAACCGGGAATAAAAAATGAAGGAAAATAATTTTTTAATAAATTTATTGGATAGGAATTAGAAGAATAGAAGAAAATAAATTTTATAAATTTATTTGAGTGGGAGAAAATTTTCAGTGAAAGCGGAAAAGAAAATAAATTTTATAAATTTATTTGGTTATGAAGTGAAAATAATTTTCTAAGGTTTTATGAGGTGTAAGAATTTAAGAAAATAGGGTTAAATAAATTTTTATAAATTTATTTGAGTATTAAAAGAGTATGAAAAATGATTTTGGCGATTTTTAGAGATTTTTCCAATTCACGGAAATAAATGAAAAAAAATCATTTATAATGAAGCAGAAAAAAAAAAAAATTTTTTTGAGTAGAAAATTTGGAAATAGCTACTGCATAAATTGTATTGTGAGATCATAGTTTGTATTGCGACAGTGGGCTAGAGCGGTGGGCGTGCGAGGACCTTGTGCTGCTTGTCTGGCCGAGGTGTGTGTGACCGGCGCCACGTTTCTGGCCCGTGCGCCACGATCCCGATAGGCGGCGCGGGGCGTGGCATGGCGAGGCACGGCGCGCGGGGGCGCGTGACCAGGAGTGGGGGCGGCTAGCGCTTCGAAGCGTCGCGCGAAGTAGCGCGGCAATGCAGTGTAGCGAGCGTCACGAACCGCGCTTCAGGCGAAGCGAAGCGCCAGCGGCCGTCTCTGCCTTATGAGTGGCAACGGCTCGCCTTGGCCCAGCAGCGAAGCGCGAAGCGGCGTTGCGGCAGCCCGCGCTACTGGCCTTGTGAGCTTCGCCCGAGGCGTACCAGTGCCAACTTGTTTTCAGCCGGTTTTGACTTTCGGTATTTTTGAGTCGATAAATGAACACTGTTCATTGTAAAACAAATTTTTGAAAATTTTTTTTTTTATTAAAAATCAAAGAAAATCAAATAAATTTTGATAAAATTTTCGAAAAATAAAATTTTCAAAAAAATAAAAATTTTGAAAATAAAATTTTGTTGAAAACAATATTTTAAAAACTTAAGATTGATTGCGTATACAACTGGGTTATGTGTATGATTAATTAATCATAATTTTGTGTTTATACCTTGAGAATCTTGTATTGGGTTTTAACTACCATTTGGAAATGGTGATTCTTGTGATGATTCGCGTACGAAATTATATGCATGGTGTAATGCATATATAGGAAAAAGAATGAATGCTAAGGTTAGGAGATTATGACCTTAGGGATTTGGGTACTGAAATGAACAAGAGCCTAGAATTTTATAGAATTAAATGAATTAAGTGGTTGGAATTTAGCACCACTTAGGAAATGAACGGGTTAGTTCATGGTTGTCAAGTCTATTAGTGATCAGCATTTGCATTACTAGTTAGAATGAAATTAATTGATTTTTGTTGCCATGTTGATTGTGTAAATGGGGTAGAGGGACGGGGGCGTAGGGACGTCCACGGGGCGCTGATCGAGCACCGTTGACAATTGACCCGGTACTTTGTATTTGATCAACAGGCCTTCGTAGAGGCCGTAAGTGTTGCAGAGGCTGCTATTGCACAGGCTAGTATAGCAGGTGGACAGGGAGATCCTAGTAACCTCCAGAGGTTTAGGACGTATCATCCTCCGACATTCACAGGGGGGGAAAGATCCGATGGTGGTATACCATAGGTTCATGCAGATCGAGAAAGTGTTAGAGGCTATAGGTGCCTACGGCGCGACCCGGATTAGACTAACTGCGTTCTAGCTAGAGAATGGGGCCCGAATATGGTGGAAGTAGGCGAGGACCTCTAGAGACCTTAGAGGAGCGGATTGCGTGTGAATTCTCCCTAAGGGTTAGGCGAGGAATAGATGCGATATAATAGAGGTTGTGAGTTAGAGATCTGGGGACTCTGCAATGGACTACAAAGTTATGGACATGTCGAGTTGAGGTCATCCACGAGGATGGATTGGGCGATAACTACGGGGTCGTTATCGATTGTAGCGTAGGAGGATTACCGCACCTTGTACTCCTGTGGTATTCCGAGGGAGACAAGCATGACATTTGCCCCAGACGGTATCTGATCCAAGTGTCGGGGACGAGTTAGCGGGTTGGCTGCGAGGCTTACCCTAGAAAGGGGCAATTGAGACCAGGACAGATCTACCTCGAGTAGTTTGCGAGTTTGTGGATGTTTTTCCCGGAGGAGCTACGGACTACCTCCTACCTAGGGATGTAGACTTGATGATGAGTTACACCTGGTATTTAGCGTCTCTATGACTCGCGCGAGGATGGCAGCGCGGTTGGTGCGGGGACTGAGTCCGACTACAAGGGCTATTGGACAAGGGGATTATTAGGTAGAGCACTTCATCATGGCGGCTTGGTTCTAGTTGCGAAAGAAGAGGCGAAGACCCTTTGGTTGTGCGTGACTGAGACGAGTTGAACGGGAGGTTACGAGTCGAGAATCGATATCTCTTATCGGTGATGATTTGTTTGACCAGTTGAGAGAGTGCGGAGTCTACTCGAATGAACCATGGTTACCATCAAGCGGGTTGGGGAGACGAGATATCCACCCCAAGGCGACATTTAGGGCGTTATGGGCGCTGAGTTTACGGTGATGCCCTTTGGATTGTCGAATGCGTTAGCGGCATTCATGGATCTCATGCATAGGGTGTTCCAACCTATCGTCGATTTGTTGTAGTCTTCGTGGATGATTTGATCTACTCCCGGTCGAGTGGGAGCATGAGTATCGCGAGGATCGTTTACGATTGTTGAGAGACGTCGGTATGCGCCCGAGTTGATGAGGTCGCGAGTTTTAGCTTCTTTGGTGAGATTTTGGGACGTGGTGTTAGCATGTCGGAGTGTCGGTCGACTGAGGGAAGGTTGAGGCGATGATGAGTTAGGAGAGGCAAGATGTCAATCTTGAGAGATCGTAGTTTCTTAGGATTGGCTGGGTGTTACGAGAGACATGAAAATGGGCTGAAGTTATCCATTCGGGGCAGGATTATAGGATTTCACCTATGGGATATGGACTCCATGGTTGGGACGGCCCTGACCATAGAGAGGGTAATTGAGGATACCTGGAACACTCAGGATACAGGTGTTGATAACAAGAGGGAGAATCGGCTCTCCCCAGTTCGGGAAGAGCGAAGACCTGCTTCACTAGTTTCGGGGTAGGACGGGTTGGGCATGAGTGGCGAGTTGCCCTGGGACGGGGATCCCCGAGACTTTGGGACAATCACAGTCGATTAGCCATGGGGAAAGGTATCTGATTCATTCCTCCCGCATGTAGTAGCAGGGTTGGAATCATTCGAATACAAGTGCTAACTCAGCTTTCTTTCTGAGCAAACAGAAAATAAGTAATAATCAAAAATGAGAACAAATCAAGTGTCTACTGAAACATAAATGTGGGACCTTGGGGTGGTAGACACATGGGTTGTTGATGTCGGGTTTAGCATGGATGGAAGTTGTGGCCATCGGGTTGTCGTGATTGAGACCACTAATGGGGTTGTCATACTCGACACGGCATTGGATTCAGGCTTAGAGTAAGGATCTTTAGAGAAGCGAGTATAGATATTTATTCTTCCACTAAGGTGTAGGGTGAGGGTTATTTGATGGAGTCGGGATTATGAGTGCGAGATCTGCGAGTGCTCATGGTGGACCGGGAGTGGGTGTCACGGTAAGATTATTGCGTTCGTGTGCGGTATCATCGTGTCAGTCGGGAGTGTGGATGCAGTATGGTCATTCACCACTCATGGTGAGTGCCGTTTGAGTTGTTTTAGGACTACGTCCAATGAAAACTCATAGTTGAATCAGAAAATGTAAGAGGCACGAAGTGTAAGCCGAGAAGTTATGTGGCTCGAGATGAAAACACAGGGACATGGTTATCACCCAGTTTAGAGTTGAGTGATAGGAGTCGGGGGTGACTTGAGGTTTGGATACCCCTTTGGAAATTTCATTGGATGTTGTTGAGCTGGCAAGGGCTTGGTAAACGGATAACATGCATGACATGGACTAGATTGGCGGTCCATTGGATTGTCAGTGATTGTGACCTTGGAGAGGTTAGCGTTTTCACACCAAGCAAGGGTTGTGTAGGGTTACGTGTGTATGGATTACATACAGGTGTTAGAGGACATGTTGCGAGCATGTGTCTCGGATCATTAAGGGTAGAGGATTAATTGCCCTTAGGGGGTCGCCCTCTGACAATAGTTATCGGTGAGTGTCACGAATGGCACCATATGAGGCGTGTATGGGAGGCCCGAAAGTGCGGATCAGATTATGTTGGGCCAGAAATTGAAAGAAGGCTCGTCGCTGGTGCGTCGATTAGAGACACCTCGAGAGTGAAGCGTCACGATAAGCGTCTTCTCCGGCTCGGGTAAGCCCGGAAGAGCTATGCTAATGTCTAACGTCGACCACTTAGAGTTCGGGTGGTGATCACGTTTCCTTGAAGGTGAATCTGGGAGGGTGATCGGGGTTCGTGAGCGGAAGCTATCGCGCAGGGTTTATTGGGCCTTTGAGATACTCGAGAGGATAGGCATGGCCGTCTGGTTAGCGTTGCGCGGCGTAGTCGGTGTCCACGCGAGGTGTTTCACGTCTCCCATGCTCACGATATATACTCGATTCAGCTCATGTGGTGGATTGAGGGCCAGTTGGGGTTGACAGCGATGGGACGCTTTGAGGAGGGACCCGGGGGTGCGTGGTGTAGCCGTGATCGGGGTTTGCGGCGGGCCGTGGTGAGTGAGTGCTATGGCGACAGCGTGGGTGGAGGTCGGCGTGGGAGGCGGGGACACGTGCGGGCTGCCATCCCTTCGTGTTTAGGGATGAAGGTCGTAGTAGTTTAGTCGTTTAAAATTTAAATGATTGGTTACATGCATGATAAGAGTGCGCGTTGCATATGCATGTCTTGTGATTATGATAGTCACGAATTCGGGACTAAATTCTTTTAAGGAGGAGAATGTAAGACAGAGAAATTCCAATTTACGGAATAAGAGCAAAATAAAATTTTGATTACAAGAGTATAATTACGATTAAAGTCCATAATTGATTCTCTAGATCTCAGATGTGAAAGCGGATTACTTGTAGTTGGAATCGTCCTTAATCCCAGCTAGCACGTAAATTGCCATTCTTTGGGAACGGTCGAGTCGGCGCGTTTTTCGAGCATCAGCGTTTGGTCTGTAAATCGATTTTCGATGCGACGAAGGCACAAATGGCAATATCTTTCATGTGTAAGTGGTATGAGTGAAATGATAAAAATGGACGTAGAGATAGTCTTAGAGATGTAGCCCCAGGAGAAAGAAAGGGAATTAATTGATTTTAAGTCACTAAAAGCCAAATTAGCCAATAGTGCTTCTTCTCTTTAAATCACCCAAAACAAAAAACGTGGAGAACCAGATTGAGATGCAGTGACCTTCGTGTGAGAGGATTCTAGAGAGAGAGAGGGCTTCTCTCTAGAAATACACAAGATCGTCGGAACCGGGACAAGAAGGAAAAATGTTCTCACAGCGGGCGGGGCTGCAGCGTGGACTCTAGGGATCGGGAGTTTCTTCAAACTCCTTGGTGAGATTTTCTCCTACTTGTGTTTATTAAAGATTTTAAGGGTTTTTCCATGTTTTGGTTGGTTTAAGGTCGTGAGAGGCCGTTTGATCGGTCCCAACTTGGGGCCAAAAATTGTAGAGTGTTTGGAATATTAGGACAACAGTGAACCTCCATAAGCGTGAGGGGCTGTTTGGGAGTGGGTTGGTTTAATTTGTGTATTAAATGGTTGTTTGGTATGCATTGGGACGGGAATGGCTGTGGATTTCGGGTTCACTAAGTGAACCGTTGAGTTGTAATTTTTCGGGAATAGAAGCCCAGGGGTTTTCACTTTGTTCGAAATAGTCATTCCCCATAAATATATTTTGTGAAAATATGTGTTTGGTTAAGTAATTCGAATCAAATTGCTTGTGTTTGATCATTAGCCCAAGTGAGCTAATTTTGGTGTTTGAAATGAAATAATTTCATAACATGTTGTATGATTTAATTTTTATGTAAATATATTCATGTTATATATATTTGCATGTGGTTTGAAACGATGTCGGCGGGTAGCCATGCATTCCATATACCTTTGGGACACTCCCCAGGATTATAGGTGAGTGCATGAACAGAGTCTAGAAAAAGGTTCGGAGGGTTGTCCTAATAATATAAAATGATCGGAGGGTAGTCAAACTATATAATATATCAGCCGTCGGGCGGCGGTTGATATATATTCATCGGAGGAGTAGTCCACAAATTATATAATATATCAGCCGTGGGCATTGAGTTGATATATATTCATGGAGGAGTAGTGCAAAACTACATAATATATCAGCAGTCGGGCGGCCCAGGTTGATATATATTCATCGGAGGTTGCCCACTAATAAGTACTAATATTCTCATCGAGGCAGGCGAGTGTGAAGTCAGTGAGGACTCGGGATGCGAGTTGAGTCGTATGACGACAAAGTAAGGATGTCCCGTTTGCTTGAATGGGTGTTTACTTTGGAACATTGCAACTGTGACTTGGGTGGTGAGTAGCCCGGCTTAGGAGCGATTCTCCTGCGAGCTTTGGCTCACCGGAGTCGTGGGATCCCCCTTTTCATAGGTACAGGGAGCGTACGAGGAGAGAACCATCCACAGAGGCCAGTGGATTAAGAAGAAAAGCCGGATTATGGCTTTGGCTTGTGATATCTACATGTATTAGAATTTTCCCTAATTTTAATATATGTTGTATAAGAAGTAAAACATTTGAACTCTTGTGAACTATTGGGTATATAGTTAGTTCGCTAGTTAGTATGTATTATGAGTGTATCGTTGTGAGCCCCAGTGGCCGTATTACTCATGTGATTTGATCTCTTGGATATATTGAATATATTGGGCCTTGGGACGAGGTTTCATGTAGGTATTTTTAATTGGGTGGAGCTCCCGGGTACAAAGGAGACTGCTGGGTCACCTCTAGAGTGGCGATCGGGCTGGCAGGCCTCCTTATATTCATGGGTTGACGGGTAGTCAGCGGACCCCGGGTTTGGGCGTTACGAAGCTTGGTATCGGAGCTTGGAGTATCTGAATACCTAGGGAGCTCGGGTTTGGGTATCCATCACCACAAGGTGGTATGGTATGGAGTATAGGTTTATGGGAACCTATGGATAGAAAATTTGGGCTTAGGCCAAGGAAATGTAAGAGCATCACCACTAGGTGTGGTTTGATGTTGAGTTAGGTATGGGATTACCTAGGAAAATCACGGAGACAGCCCAGGACCCACTTCGTGCGTGTGTTGATGTGTTTGTGTGATTTTGTAGATAGTGGTGATTGTGTGTATAACATGGTTTGTAATGTGTTATAATGTTGTGTGCTTGGTGATTAGCACATAGATGAGTTAAGGAAATATTTTAGAAAATGTTTTGAGTGGTATAGTATACAAAACCGGGAATAAAAAATAAAGGAAAATAAATTTTTAATAAATTTATTGGATGGGAATTGAAGAATATAGAAGAAAATAAATTTTTATAAATTTATTTGAGTGGAGAAAATTTTGAGTGGAAAAGCTTGGAAAAGGAAAATAAAATTTATAAATTTATTTGGTTATGAAGTGAAGAAAATAATTTTCCCTAAGGTTTTATAGGGTGTAAAATTTAATATAAATGGGGTTAAATAAATTTTTATAAATTTATTTGAGTATTAAAGTATGAAAAAAAAAAGCGATTTTAGTGATTTTTAGAGATTTTAAATTTAAAATAAATGAAAAAAATCATTTATAATGATAAACGAATTTTTTTTTTTTTTTTTAAGCAGAAAATTTGGAAATAGCTACTGCATAAATTGTATTGTGAGATTGTATTGTGAGATCATAGTTTGTATTGCGACAGTGGGCTAGGCAGCTGGGGCGTGGAACGCGTGCTGCGATCTGGCCGAAATTTGTGTATGGCCAGTCTGACCTGGCCGTTAGGAGCCACGATCCCGATCGGCGGCGAGCCTTGGGCATAGCGCGCGAGGCGCGTGACGAAGCTGAGGTCTTGAGCGCTCAGGGCGTCTGGCGGTAGTATGGCCTTGTGCGGTCTGTAGCGGAGCGTCACCCGAGCCGCCTTGGGCCAACTTAATGTGGCAATTAAGCCATGTAGTCTTGTAATGGCCGCCGGACTTCAGCGTGAGAGCGAAGCGTTTGGATTGGGGCTGCGGCGCGCGGCACAGGCGCTGGCCTTGTGAGGCGCTGAGGCTATTGCACTTTCAGTGCACTTTTCGACTTGATTTTCAAACCGGTTTTCATTTCGGTATAGATAATATCTAATGGTCAAGCCATAAAAAGCCCGGATTCTTGATAAATGACTGTCTGGCCAGTATAATAATATCTAACTAATTGGCAATAAAAGCTAGATGGCGTAGTAAATGACACAATCGGAGCCTAGTATAGATATCTAGCGGTCAAACATGAAAACTGGATGGTGCGAAAATGACTGTCAGGCCCGATTATAGATAGCATCTAATTTGGTCCACTTGATGCTTGGATAGCGCGATAAATGACCTGTCGGCTGAGCTTTGTAGTTGGTCACCCATTTACACCATTCGGTTGAAAGAGAAGCAACTATTTCACCCACAACAAATTCGACACATTTTGTGAAAAGAAATTAAGTAGTATTGCAGAATGTCAAGATACAACGCAAGAAATAAGATAAAAAGGCTCGGTTGGCGAGCGCAAAGTTTAAAACCCTAGCCATCAACTGCAATGTCGGATTCGCCTTCTGTTATGGCCGGACAACCGTTAAAGGGCTCGAAGCCGGAAGTTCCTCCCTAACATTTGGGGAAGCCGTAGGATCAGAGAAAGCACTTGGGGGGCATCGGGGGTTGATGAAAAACTTTGAAGGTAGCGGCTCTGTCATATCTGGCATCCCGGCTGGGATCATGGGCTTACTCCCGCATATATCGTGCGCAAAAGCGTAGTAGTCGTAGCCATAGTTGAAGATCACATCCTTTATTAGCGTCAAGTGCGCCTCCGGTAGCTACTTTTCGTGGTGCCTTTGCTGAAGGCGTAGGTTCCTTCAGGCCTGCGACCTCCATGATTAGAGAGGCGGTCGCTCATGCGTTAGCCCAGGCCTATCTCTCCTCAGCCTTTCGGCGGGCCTCCTTCGCGGCAGCCCGAGGCTTGTTGAGGCAGTCGGCTTCGGACTTTACCTTCAGCCAGGCACCTTTTGAAGTAGTCAAGGCGCCCTGGACCCGGATCAATTTAGATTCCATTTGTGCCTGGGCATTACCCGCCACCTCGGTCTCCAACCGCGCCGTCACCACTTCTTGTCGGGAGGCATCCCTCTCCACCTTCGCCCGAGCCGCCTTATCCGCAGCTTCTTTAGCCTCCATCTCCCAGCACCGGGCATTCGATTGAGCCTCATTCAAAGAGGCATCCAAACTCTCTGCGGAAAAGCCCCAGCTGGACATCTGGTAGGAAGCTTCTACACGTCCCCTCGGCGGAGTTGGAATTCATGATCTTTGGAGGACATGTTTGGATAGCGATAGCTGAAAGAAGCATATTTAAAAAATCGACAAGGCTATGGCATTGAGAATTTTAATGAGTATAACTACTTTACTAGCTTAATTGATTGGACGTAGTTTCGGTTGTGAATCTGCATCCTGTCCTCGACTATTTGCTTAATATCCTCTTTTATAGTACCAATAGGAACAACAACGGAATGTGACCAGTTTTCGCGGCGAGGCTGATTCTGGGGCATCAGTAGCATTCTCGGGTACAAGTCGTCTGGCTTGATGGGTTGCAGGTCGCCTTGATTAAAAGGCTTCCAGTGGTGGATGATACGCTTGATGTCTTCGGGCCTGGGTATTGTCACTTCCTCCGCATCACGAAATTAGGGCCACGAGGGGAGATAAGAAATTCATTCGATGTCCGTCCGAATGGCAGCGACCTCTTATCGGCTCGTGCAAGCTTAGCAATGTCCGGATGGCTTTCCGACTGGATAAGATGGTGAATTACATGCAATGCGGGCGAGACCGGAGTGTCCTCCCTTGGCTCCCCAAGGGCGACATCCTCTGGACCCGGTTGGTCACTTGACCCCATCTCGGGCGAGCCCGGAATGACGATTGCCTTCATTTATGAACCCCACCCCGAGTGGGTCGATTCGATCCTTCGAAGCTGTCGGCCTCCCCTCTACAAGCATTCTCGCCGCTTCCTTTTCTTGGCCGGCGTATTTGTCAGTAATCCGTCATCTCTTCCTCCTCCTCTTCCTTCTAAATCGGAGAATAGGCTAGGTTAGGGGTGAACTAAGTGCAGTACCTCACCGGGTGCAACGGGCGTTCTTGAATTTGTCACTCAACATCTTCAATACTCGGGGCGGGGTGGTCCCTTTCTTGTAAGGAAGCCTTTCGACGGATGCCCCTTCGCCTCGACAAGGTCCGGGTTGACGTTTGGAATCCCCATAGTGGAGCGGATGGAGTGTGATGGGTGGGACATAATTCGACTCGATGTTTGAAACCCGGATCCTAGATGGTGGCCCTTGCTTGCACAGGATTAAGTTTAGCATGCTCCGATGGTAATGAAAATGTTCCTCGTTCATAATTTCTGAAGGCAGCATACATGGAATAATCGGAAGACTGTAGGGAGCCGGGCTCCATCTCTCATCGGTTAGGTTCTTTAGGGTGAGAACGACCTCGTAATGGCGCTCCTATTCAGAAATCTCCAACAGCTGACAGATCTTCTCAAGGCTAGCCTTCTCTACCTAGTGTACTTGACACCCCTCATTTTCCCACTGCACGATAATCCCTGATCAGGTTACATAAAGACACATATGCACACATACATGGTTGAACTCAACCTGCCCCCTACACACACACAGGAAGGCGCGACTGTTAACATCAAATGAAGCCCAGGGAACACAGGGTCTCGTGAGCTCTTACGTTATCACACCCTTACTTTCCATTTTAGGTGAATCGGAGTCCGATAACAAGCTACCCAGTGAGAGTCTGGATCGTCATGGACATTCGGCCACCTTGCGTCACCCTCAAGGAATAAGCAAAAGCAAATCTCAACCAATGAAAGGTCAAGTTGGTATAAGAGGTTTAGCACACTACATCCGGTTAGAATCCGAATGGTGTTGGGATGGGCGGTGGCGGTGTACTAGTGAAGAAGTCTGAAGCTGTTTGACAAGGGCAAGCACGAGGACGGCCGACCGCGAGTGTTCACGGGTAAAACACTACGTTGTGTTCTCCACCGAGTGGACTCATCGGCTCCTCCATCGAATTCGGTCGATGTTATCGGGGACGTATGTAGACTCAACTCCTCCATCAGTGGGGATGATGTCTTTGCTGCGAAGGCGTCCCCGGTGGAATCTTCGCTTAGGACATGGTGGTGGGAAGTCGGCCTTCCCAGACCTCTCGCCATTCTACAAGTAGACCAAGGAGGGCGAAGAACCAAAGTGGAAGCTACAAGCCATATACCCAGTGATAAGAGGCAAAGCTCGCCAACCACGAGCAAGGGTCGGCCCGGACTTAAGGTTCTAAATTTCCCTTCTCCTTAAAACTTCTGATGACGGCCATTAATCAGGTTTAACACGAGGAAGCGGTACTACTTGAGGAAGTAGAAGTAAACTGGCTGTCTGGCAAGCTCATGAAAGAGCGACATGACACACGGCACTCAGCAAAAAAACTTGAACTAGAAGAAAGTTGAACAGAAATGGGAGAAGGCAAAACTCAATGATGGCCCCCTATATACCAAACACTTAGGCCTTACAGACACATTAAATGCACCGCTGACTCATCACATCCACAAACAGTTTGAATTCTAGCAACGATTCGCCTATTAGGGCATAGTAAACAAACATGGGCCAAGCTTGTGGACCTCGTATTGTCTTAAAACGGGCACCGACCAACTATGTCATCCTGAGCTCAACCCACTTTAGTCAAAATATGCCAGATACCATAGCCTTCGGCCATGAGAGTCTGACATTGACAACGGCGAATGGGAGGCATGGTAATATATGCTAGTATGCGTGACTTCTGAAATAGTTATTCAATCATGAGCGTTCGTAATTACATGCCTCGTTTACATGATCCATTCGGATAAATTCTGAGCTTGAACAAGCAATTATATGATGCGTATTCTGCCGTGAAGCGGCGAAGAAGAAAGGCCATGGAGTGGCGAGAACACGAGAACCTGATGAGGAGGTGTCCTTGAGATGCGAGGGCTTCATTCGAGTTTTAGAACCACTCAAGGGCTAACTAGAACAAGGATGTTCAATTCCGACTCTGCTCAATCCTTGCAATCTTCTATAAGAGTCACGCTTGGAAATCATTTGCAGATCCGCAGTAATCATCCTTCATTCGATGATCCTCCGGTCGACTCCGCCGCCCTAAATCTTCTCAGCCAAAAACCAGGGATTACCAGTGGCATAAAAAATCCACCATCCCCCAATCCTTTTATAGAGACAACCAGCCTCAAGGGTATCCCAAGCGATCACAACAAATGCGAGTCCATAAAGTTTGAGAATTCACGTTGGAACATCCCAACAATGATTATTCGTTGATTCCCCATGCTAGGTTGGTCAAACACGTCTTCTTTTTCCCGTCGAGGATAACTACCCTCCCTGGTAGGAAAAAGGGGGTATTGTCAGTGCAGTGAAATTTTGGAGCTCAGCGCTCCAATTGAGTAGGGCCCGACCAACCCAGGACCCCCCGAGATAACGACCCGATCTACGAGGCCGAGCCGTTTTTCCTCACATCAGCCCGAGCCCAGTATACGTCCCACATACGGAAGGGTAAATCTTTTTGTGCCAAACCTTTGCCCTCTTGCCCGAATAACCTCTTTAAAAAGGCATCCGGGTGACCTCTTCTAACTTGAACAAGAATAAGTCATGCTCATAACTACCCTGAGGGTAGTCAAACATTTCTTGAAGTGAGAAAATCACGGATATTGGGCTATCCCAAAAGGAAGAATGGAGTCATGCACGAAAAGAGCCACGCTTCCCACTTAGTTTCGGAAGGAGATCATCTACTTTCGATGTGAAGAAGATCGCCTCCCAAGGGGATAAAAGGAGAAAATAACATAAGAAAAGGGTACGAGATTCCAAACTGAGAAAGGGAGAGCATTTTTTATTATCCAGGCTAACAAATCTAACTTAAGCATCGGAGAGGCGGTGGGCACACTACCACCGTTTTCTTGTTTATTTTGTAGGTTTTCGCTAGTTGATTCATGTTCCGATGATTCAGTGACTCAAAAAGTTTAGGAGACCACACATGGTGTTAGTTGTTCCAAATAAAAACATAAGAGTAAAAGCAAGAAAAAAAAAGATAATTTTTGTCAAAAGATAAGGGGTAGCTTAGTTGGTGTAAGGTCTTGGATATAAGTGGTATGATTGAGGGTGGGTCAAATTTGGCATGATTTTTTGGATCAATAAAATAACAGTCCAATTAAACCCTAATTTTGGATGGGTCGAACTAATTGCCTAATAAAGTTGTCAATGCGAGCCTTATTTGTGTAAAATTAATTTCTTATTCAAAAACCCACGTCAAAAAGAATAGAATAGAATTAATAGGAACCTTAGAAAATTGAATTGATCAATAAAACCAAAGAAATTAATAAAGAAATTCTTAGTATTATTCAAATATTGAGGTTTTTCTTAGAAAGTTTCAGAAAAAAGAAGAAGAAAAGAAAATACAAGTTTTAATAATAACTTTTAAAATGATTGTAGACAATACCTACCATATGTTGGAAATATCGAAATTTAGAAATGATGCCAAAGCAAATTTTCTATCTATAAGATATTGTTATTCATATTATTATATTACATGATGTTGACAAATTCATTAAATCACTCTTTTTTTTTTTGTAAATTTAAAATAGATTCTTGTTGTCTATCTATATAAATCACTCATTTTCTATATATATATATATATATATATATATTTGTGACCTAGCTTCGAGTGCAGCCAGTACACAGTCGACCGTGGAATGCCGTGAATGTCGGGTGACGGAGCATTTTTCAAGAAAAATCGGAGCGAGTCTCGCAATGCGGAGACTCTTTAAATCTAGAAACTTGTCGATATCGATCACTGATACAAATATGGATAAAAACGACTCTTGGTATACTACCAATATTATACCCCATAATATATATCCGACTATATCCAATAGTTTCAAGAGTTCAAATTCTACTCTTATACAACACATATATTAAAATTAGATAATTCTAATACATGTCATACATCATAACCCAAAGCCAAAATCCGGCTTTTCTTCTAAACTCAGCCTCTAGGACGAGTCGTCTCCTCGTGCGCTCCCTGTACCTGAAAATATGTTCCCTCGACAGGGTGAGCTAATGCTCAGTAGTGGAATCACCTAAGTGGAGCTCTTTCTCCGCTAAGTGCAATGCAATGCTCCAAAATAAACACACATTCGAGCAAATGCATGATCCTCTTGAATGTCTATAGTGATCATCTCGTCTTTGGTCACTCCCTTGACTCCTCCACGCTCGCTAAGTATATTATGAGAATTATTATATTTATTTATGGACAACCCTGGAGTGTATATATATCAATTGGGCGTCTCAAGCGGTGATGTGTTATGGACTACCCTCGATGTATATCACTTGGCGTCTCAGACGATTGATATTTTAGTATAGGCTATACTCCAGATCAATATTATTTTTAGACAACCTCAGAAACCATTTTCTTTAGACTCATCTCATTTGCTTTCCACTCTACGGATTACAGGATGTCACAGTGCGTATGGAATCATGGTACCCGATTGATTCAATTCTATAACACATGTAAATATATAAACATGCATATATTCATAAAATTCAATCGCACCCAATCATGTTATGTAATTACGCGTTTCGTCGCATCGAAATTAGCTCACATGGGCGTAATTGAGCACGAGCAATTCGACTTGAACCACTAGACCAAACATATTAATTAACGAAAATTATTTTGTGAACACTATTCCCGGGAATAGTTAAACCCTCGGTTACTATTCCCAGAAAATCACCAATCGTCGGTTCACTTTGTGAACCTGAATTTCACAGCCATTCCCGACCTTTTTCACATCAAGGCATACATTAACACATGATTTCACAATAAGCAACCCAAATCAGCCCGTCACGGTCACGACTAGACATTTTTGGATTCAATAAATTCAAACAATTCGGTCCACGAAGTTTGGGGCCGTCGAAACTGACCGTTGGCGCCGAATTGCTTAAAGCATTGAAAACACTTAAATAAAGTGTAAAACCCAGTAGGGAGCTTGCCTCACATACCGGAGTTTGGGAAACTCCTAAATCAGGTACGAAACAAAATGACCCTCTCGCTAGGCGACTTTCCTTCTTGTCAGAAGGCTGCTTAGACCAATTAGTTCTGAAAACTTAGAGGAAGTCAGATACTCTCTCTAAAACCATATTTTTTTCAGTCCCGTTTTGCCTTTTACAGTTGGAGAAGACATACTATTTAACTGTCTTGTGCTCATTTAAATCAAAGCTCCAAAATGACCGTTATGTCATTCTTTCAGTTTTGACATTCGAGCTATTTATCTGACGTGCATTTCATCATTTTCTCTACATTACCTTTATGGCACGTAGTACGTGCCATCTGACTTTCGTCGCGTCGAAAATCGTTCTGACTTTTTCGGCTAAATCTGCTCCCGAAGCGTGTCATTTCCGAATGTCTCGAAAATTCGGCTGATCTTGTTTAGATTTCGCGAGATGATTCCAACAGTGAAATCCGTTTCATCATCCGAGATCTAGAGAATAAATTTCGGATTTTTGATCGAAATTATGATTTTACCATTTTTCTAGAAATTGGAATTTCTCGGGTCTTACATATATATATTTCATGTTGTCTCTATTCTGATATCACAAATGGGTTCTTAGTCGGATTTCATGGATGGAGGATATTTTTTATATGGTAGGCAAATTCGCCAACATTTATAATAATATTTAAATCTTGGTATAAATTCATTTCCTAAATAAAAATGTGAAAGCCCTTCGAGCATGGGTCAATTGGGTGACTAGACAGATTCTGACTCCTTTATGGATTATTTAATAATATTTATATAGTTATTTAATTTTTAAAACAAATAATTATTTTTTATTAGAGTATTGGAGAACTACTCAAATGAAAAAAGAGGAAGATGATATACGCATGAATGAAAATTTATGATATTTCAGTCAAAATATCGGTAAAATATCGGATATCGTAATGCGAAAATTAGTCGTGGAAATCAGTTTGAGGAAAATCGAAAAATAGAAAATTTCGCCGATATGTTGGTATGGACGAAATTTGACAAAATTCGATGGAGTGGAGCATAGCCCAGTATGAGTTATTTTCTTGAAATAACGGAATATATTGGAAATCTGCATTAAAATATCGAATGTCGAAAATATCGGTAAAAATATCAGCGATATATCGGGATATATCAGAAATATATCAAAATGACCATATTTGAAATCCTAACTTGATCCAACGGTTATGGATTGATCCGAACGGTTTAAAAAATCTAACGATCGTATTTGCCGCCGAAAATTAAATCACGGCGGTATAATTAAATTACGAATATTTTTTGACAATCCAGCGGTTATTTTGACCCAAAAAAATCTATTTGCACAAAAATTAAATCCAACGGCTATAATTAAATTACAAATATTTTTTGACCATCCAACGGTTATTTTGACCCAAAAATCTATAAATAAATCATTCGATTTGTTCCTTGGAAATTATGCAAATATGATCTTCATTTCACTCCAAAAATTTTCTTTGTGATATCTCTTAAATAACTATATATTAGTTTAAATTTGATAGTTTATATGAATTATTTCATATTTTAAATTAGTTAATTTAGTAATAATATATTAATAAATTAACATTTCATATTCGTTAATTTTTAAAAATCAAGTTATATTAGATTAATATTGTGTATACATATTATAAATTTATAATATTATGAAGTTTCATATTTTAAATTAGTTTAATTTAGTAATAATATATTAATAAATTAATTTTTTAAGTATTTAGTTAATATTTTAAACGGCGTGTGGATGAGAGCGCAGAATTTTATCGATGGAGTTGTAGATCTAGTCGAGACATTTATCGTAAAATGTATTCCGATCTTTATAATCGATATTATCGGGCTTAGTGTCTTAGTATGAACGTTGTATTGCTCAGAGATTGGATCTATGGTAGTGTTCGCGAATGAGTCGCGTGATCTTACGTTTTGATTTAAAAGCTTCGTTCTGATGTATATATTTTATTATTAATGTCATTTTCTGCTTTTAGAAGTATTTATATGAATTGAAGTATTTTGTTATTTCGATATATCGATATTCGTAAAATGTCCTTTAGATATATATCTCAGATATGTCAGTAAAATCTGATCTGGAAATCACATTAGCCAGCCCAGATATTCGGCTTGGATATACGAGAAAGTTATGATCGAATCCTTATAAGAATATATTATAAGTCTATAACATGATATATAAAAGTGAATAAAAATGATTTTTTTTTATGATCGGATGATTACAAATAAAGAAATTGGTTTAAAAGAAAAATCCAAAAATTTAAAAATGTTATATTTTGGACAAAAATACCTTGAATACCCATCTTGACATGGAGACTAAATCCCTTACATTCGATTCAAATGAATAAAAACAAAATCCCTCACGTGATAACTAAATCTCTGATCATAAATCCTTTATCCCGTGGTATTTTGTCTTATTTTCATATCATAACTAAGTCTATAAAGGTATTTTTATCAAAAAAAAATGTATATGTTTTTTTACTTGTTTATGGATTTTAAAGAAAGAAGTTATTTTTGTAATTTGGAATTTTACCCTTTTAAACCGTTAACCCTTACAAATATATGTCCAATCTTGTTTCGACTTTTTATATCTTTGTTTTTCCCATTACTCACTGACGCTAGAAATATGTCCGGTTTCGCCTGCGGCCGTGCCGGAACATCGCCGGATCTTCCATGGATGCGCCGACTTTTGCTCACCATCACAAACAGCATCACAGACACCATCATCGATGCCTGTCTCCGCCGTGACGGCACCGTCAACCGCCGTCTCTTCAGCTTCGTGGATGTCAAAAGCCCTCCCTCCGCCAAACCGGCGAACGGCGTCACCACCTCCGACACCATAGTCGACCCCTCTCGGAACCTCTGGTTCCGCCTCTTCGTCCCTAGGGAATCCGCCACTGCCGCTGAGAATCTTCCCGTCGTCGTCTACTTCCACGGCGGCGGGTTCGTCTTCCTCACCGCCGATTCCAAGCCCTTCGACGACTTCTGCCGGCGACTCTCCCGCGATCTCCCAGCCGCCGTCGTCTCCGTCAACTACCGCCTCGCGCCGGAGCACCGCTGCCCCTCCCAGTACGACGACGGCATCGACGTCCTCAAATTGATCGATGAGAATCCTCCACGGAACTCCGATCTATCCCACTGCTTCATCGCCGGCGACAGCGCCGGCGGCAACATCGCCCACCACGTGGCGGAGTGAGCCGGCGAGTTCAAATTCCGAAACCTGAAAATCCAGGGGCTGATACCGATACAGCCGTACTTCGGGGGAGAAGAGAGGACAGCATCCGAAATCCAACACGTCGGAGCTCCGGTAGTGTCGATGGGCCGCACAGACTGGTGTTGGAAGGCGTTTCTGCCGGAGGGGTCGGACCGAGACCATCCGGCTGCTAACGTATTCGGACCGAAATCCGGCGGTATATCGGGGGTGAAATTCCCGAAATGCTTGGTGTTCATCGGAGGATTTGATCCGTTGAAAGATTGGCAGAAGAAGTACTGTGAAGGAATGAAGAAAAATGGGAAAAATTTGAAGATGATTGAATATCCAAAAGCTATTCATTCCTTTTATTTGGTTCCTGAATTGCCTGAATCACGTTTGTTTATCAATGAGTTTAGAAACTTCATTTATTTTGGATAATTTGAAGATGATCCATTTTGCTTGGATTTAGCTTCAACAGGTTTTAAAATATTTTTTAACACAATTTAAAATTAAGGGTTAGGATGCATTTAACCTCATTCAATGGTTGAGTTTGATTTTTTTTTTAAGAAATAAGCACTTTGTCTGTCATTATGGGCTCGAACTTGAGACCCCTTCTGAAATGTCTTACATTTTTTAAACTTTGAATGTTTGCTTTTAAGAGACATTTTGATTATTCTGGATCGATAAAATGATAAAAAACAAATATGTATTGGAATATTTTAAAATTATGGGACATTATTATACCAATATTGACTCTATCGTGGAATGTTGAGTAAGCTTTAGAAACAAATTATGAAGGGTTAGTATATTTCCATAATTCCCAATAATCATTGCCCAAGCTCATGTTTCTTAGAAGGACATTATTTTAGAGATATTTATGTTTTATATTCGTATATACACGTATAAGAGCGTTTAGGCAATTATGATTATGGTTTTTTTTTTAAAGATCAAATTAATTAATTATTTTAGATCTCAACAAGACTACTTAATTTGATTTTGAGCTAAATAGACTAGTTTAATTGATTCAAGCTTGCCCATAATGCTTAGCTCAAATGGTAGAGCACTCATATTTTCAAAATGGTAAGACATAATGATGCAAGAGTTTCTATAACAAATATTGGGAATTCAATCTTCATTGTGAAAAATTTGGATTCCGAAGGTTGTGAAACCTTGGAGACACAAAATATATTTTTAAATCCAAGTATTGCGAGTTTTGTTACTATTTTGATTTGGAATTATTTTATTATAAAAAAATTTGTTGTCAAAGTCTAAGTAGTAGTTTATTTATTTAATTTAGAAAGTTTGTTTTCTGTCAGAAGTAAGATTCTTTATTTCCTTTTAAAAAAGGTTGCCTCTAGTCAAGTAGGAATTCTACATTGATTTAGAAAGTATAGAGCTCTGTGTAATATATATATATATATATATATATATATATATATATATATATATATATATATATATATATATATATATATATATATACCCATTTAATGTAGTCTTTGAATAATCGGTTGAGAGCGAGTTCGGTAGCCACAATCTTTTAGGTGGATTCATGGGTGGCCAGTAAATATACATCACTCATACAATACTCATTTCGTCAATCATCTTTTTTTTTTTTTGTTTAACTTTCCATAACTAATTTTTCAACCTTAATCCAAAACTTTATAAATCTAGTTTCATACTTCAAAACTCTTTCCAAACACTTTGTTTAACCTAAAAACCATAAATACCATATTCTCTAACCTTAGAGTAACCCTAAATTACCTGACCCTAACTCACCTTAGAAAAACAGCTGGCGTGCAACACACTTGTGTGGCTCAAAGCAGATTGTTTTGCATCAAATCAAAGCCAAACATTTCCAAACATAAAACTCTTCATTCAAAACCTTAATTTCATCATAAAAAAACATCAAATAAGTCCTATAACATTTGGAACTAGACTTGTCTCTTATTTTTTAAAGTTACATCTTATACCCCTAAACTACCACAAACTCATCCCTAACTTAATGTAGTCTTTGAATGTTGAGTCACCTTTAAATGCTATGAACCAACTCTCTTTCATTGTGCTTGAATTACTCTCAACATTTATCAAATCATTGCAATTATTAAGATTAAGATATAATTATAAGTTTATACCAATTTCTTAGACTAAAATTTGAATTAATACAAGAGTAAACGAATTATCACATCGCTAGGAAGTTTTTTTATTTACTAAAAAGAAAATTTAAAAATACCAAATGTGAAAAATTTAAGATTTATACCTAACTATAAAGATAGAAAAAAAAAATTGAGGGTAGAAGGAATCCATCCCCACTGTCCTACCAAAAGAAAACAAAGACAAAAGACAAAAACGTACCTAAGATTACAACAGGATTGAAATTATTTTGAGTATGAGGATTTTAATGAAACCAGTCCTCTCAAAAAAATAAAAAAAAAAAGAAAAGAAGAACTTTTTTGTGGCACAAGTGGACTTGGGCCCTTAGCATTATGGAAGCGAGATGGGCTTTGTGCCATTAAGTAGTGGGTGCAAAATAGTAGTCTTTGTAGTATATGCAAATTCTATTTAATATAAATTCATTTTTGTAAAGAATCTTTTATTGGATAATTTCTAGTTGTTATATTACAATAATATAACAACTAGGAATTATTCTATAAAATATTCTTTACAAAAAGAAATTGATATTAAATATGAATTTGAGACATATTCTAACAATCTCCACCTTAGATCAAATTCCATCACATCTTGATATGAGAGTAATCTATTCCACCTTGAACTGAAACTTCTTTTATTTTCATCTTGTGTGCTTCATAATCTTTGGTTCTTTAAAAGATCTTTAATTTTGAAGCTCTGATACCATTTGTTATGAATCGCGAAAGCTTTGGTGGACGAGAATATATATTTAAGAACACAACGATAAAGAAATCAACGTAAAAGGCGCATGAAGGTTTTAACATACGCAGTTCGGCCAATTATGCATATATCCACAGATGAGAGAGATCTTTCTACTATTCTGGAAACCAGGGTACAAGATTGAAGTATCAAAGTATTGCGACGACTAGGAAAAATCACAAAATAACAAAACCTTAGGATGCCCACAATACCGAGAAAATACCTCACAAAACTCCTAATCTCTCAAACCCTTACATCTCTGCTATTTACCAATTTCTTGGTTTCCGAGCGCCACAATTTATAGCCTTTCACACTAGATTTATAACCAAGAAATATACACTTCATTGATCTAAGTTCTAACTTCCCATTATTAACATGAGCATATCTAGGGCATCCAAAAATTTTCTAATCTGAATAAGTAGGAGGACTACCAGACCATACTTCTTGAGGACTCTTCTTCTCTATAGCAACGGAGGGAGAATAGTTGATCAAATAACATACGTGGACGACTTGCTCAAAAGACTTGTGGTAGGCATTAGAGGCATGCATTTGACCTTCTCCATCAAGTCCTATTCATAAGTTAAAGCTACACACCATTATCTTTTGTAGATATGTCGAGGAAGCGTGTGATGTCTAACAATTCCTTTTTGTTTAAAGAATAATACCCATACCTTACGTGAGAAATCATCAACGATCATTAACATATAAGTAACACCTCCCTTAGAAGATACTTTTACAAGTCCCCAAAGGTTTGAATGTAGATAGTCAAGCAATCCCTTTGAATTATGAATGCCGGAAGAGAATCTTATCTCATCCGGTGGTCCATGTGTTGAGTTTGATATGAGAGTAAATCCATTCTCTTCCCATCCCCAACATTGGTAGGTGATGATGCCTGTTCAACCGGAACTGGGCTGGAGCGCGTTGGGTCGTTGGGTTGGACCAAGACTGATGGATTATAGGATCCGGGTGCGGCACTCCCCTGTAAGAAGAATCAGAAAAAAGGTCGGCGGGGGCTTCGCCCGGGGCCGCTCCGATGCCTAAGTCGATTTTCGGAGAATTAAGAACCATTTCATAGCCTAGAAGTCGCGTACCTTCGGTGTTGGATCGGCCTTGTGTTTTATAATGGATATTCATGATTTGGGCGATGATTAGGAGTTCTTCCCTTTGGAGGGGATAGGTTTCCTCATGTAGTTAGCCTTAGATTTAGTGATGGATTAGTCGAGTTTGTTGGGTAATCCTCCTTCCTTATTAGTGGGTATCCGCTGATGGTCTTATTGCTTTTCCTTCCCTTTATAATAGGACTGATTGACGACCGGGACGTCTTTAGGGAATATTTATCTTACATTATTTGTAAAGATATGGTTTGGCGATATGGGCCTCCGCATTTTCAAATCGTATTTTGGAGCTGTCGTGTGGGCCTCTGTTCGGGCTGCTATCAGAACACGGACGAAATTGTAGTCTTCACCGCTCCCTTTGGGGTAGCGGATGAATTACTGGCGGCGTTGCATCCTATCGGTGCCTGACCGCGTATGCGAGTTTGCGTGGGCGGTATGTTAATACTGCGGCCGGTTGTTATTTCCCAGTGCACAGCAGATGTGGATTAATTAACCTACTTGGCGCTCGCCACATGGTCGTTAATGATGGCTCTTCGAGTTTGCTTATGTTTCATACTCCCTTTGTTTTCCACTTTTGTTTCTTGTCGGCCTTTCGATTCGACTTCCTTTGGCCTCATAATTCCTCCCATTTGTCTTTATACTTCTTGGCGTTCCTGTATTTACGTTAAGTTGTTCTTTAATGCATTTAGTGTTGGGTCCTTTTCTGGCGCTTTCCTTTCATTCCTGGGCATGGCGTCGAATCTGTCGTGTTTCTTTCGATTGATACGTGAGGAATCTAGGGTTGATCGTGGATTTCGTTTATGCTTGTTTGCTTACGTCATGGTCGAATCGTTCTTCCTCTTTGCGTATCGTGATGATTCTTACGTTGATCTGCCACGGTCGGGCGGTGAGCATTCAGCTTGTTTGTGATCGTTTGGCCTCGACACACACTCTGACGCCTCATTCCCTTAGGTAAAGAGTAAAAGAAGATGAACCCGATCAAATATCTGAGATTCGGACTTCCTCGGACCATTTGTCGGCATGCCGCGAAGGTGGGCCCTAGTAGGGTTGGTCCTTCATATGAATCCGCACTGGCGGCGTTCACCAGGCCTCTTCGGTGTCCGGTATGGACCCGGATGTTTGAGCCTTTACACGCCTCGGGTGCTGGTATGGTGCTTTTGAAGTTGCTTTTTTAATATGACACCGCTTTCCCTTGCATCCCTTCATAAAATAAGTTCTCTTCAACATTTTAACATCTGCCCTTCCCAGTTGGCTCCCAATGGTTGGGGTATTTTAGTTGGTTTATTGGTCTTTTTAAGGACAGAGGGTTTGGTGTCCCCAATGTGGCTCTGTTCCTCCGTGCCCAGTCCAGTAGCCCTTTACGAGAGGGTTTTATTTATTTTTCCAGACGTTCTGGGTCTCCTCTGGTGATCTCGGATCTTCCTTCTTCACACCGGTCATGGAAAGGACGATATTTCTTCGTTAGTGGTTCCAATTGGGAGTATGACTCGTGACAGGGATGATACCTGGGTGTACTTGGGACGTGGAGTGCCCTGATAATCTTCGTGAGTGTTTGCATTATTTTTTGGTTTGATTTGTCTAAAGACGATCGAACACTTCTGACCTTAAGCTTTCCTTATGCTTCCCAGATGTTCGTCTTGACCTCAGCGACGAAGATGCTGCTGTGGCTCTAGCGTTGGAGGAATGCTCTGCTCGTTCCTATGCAGGGCTGATAAAGTCGAACATTCCTAGTTCTTCTAATTTGTGCTGTCACGTTCCTCTTTGTTTGAAGCCGCCCCTTTCTACCCTTGGAGTGTTTCCTTTGGGCCACCGTGCCACTCACACTAGGGGAGAGATTTTAGTTCATTGGGGGAGGCGGCCTTTGGGGAAGCCCCCTTAGTGCGAAGAGGAAAAAGCTGGACTCCCCTGAGAAGGACCGGTCGGTTCCGGCCAAAGTTCAGAAGTTGGGGGTGTTTTCTCCTTCTCCTGTTCGGGAACCAGAGAGGGCATCGTCGCCCCTGGCCGGGGCTCAGAATATGGGCGTGTCCCCCTCTTCTCCTGTTCACGAGCCGGAGCGGGGGTCGTCGCCTCTGACTCCGACCTTACTAACTTCCCTGGCACATCTCGTCCAAGGCAAAGTCTTTCAAGTCGTCGCCCGCGGCCCGGCCAGCTACGCCTATTCTGAAGTATGGAATCCGCCTTGACAATGCCAAGTCACCTCCTCGGGGATGCGTGAACGAAAAGAAATCAAACAAAAGAAAAATCCAGTATAATCAGGCTTCTTGCTCTCTAGTGCCGAACTTACGTAAATGTCGTCTCTCATGTTCTCAGAGTCGATGTTGGGGTGAGGAATTGCCGGGTTAGTGAAGCCTTGGCGTTATCTTTCGGATTGCTTGGTAAGTCGTAATTGTGTTTATTTCCATGCTTGTTACGTGCTTGAAACCTTCCATATACTACTATGTCGACATGCGAGCACCAATTTGAGGCGGCCGATAAGGCCCAGCGAGCAAAAACATGTGAAGATTGCCCCGAATTGCCTCATGAGTGGCTTCTCTCTCTTCGAGCGGGCCGAGTTAAGAAACGGCGCAGCGTTGTCAGAAGAAATAGAATGAAGCTTAAGTCGATCTAGCACCTTCTAATGGCCCGGCTCGGGCGGAGAGAATAGAAAACGAGGTTCGGAGCCTTGGTTGTGGCGAGGAGTGGAGTCTGGGAGGTTAAGGGTGAGCTCAGTGCCCTTGGGTGAGTTAGTCGAGACTCGGGAGGGTTGAGATCATCCCGAAATGAGCTTCAAATGGTTAGGGAGGGCTCTCATCCTCCCCGGCGTGCAACGGGATCTTGGTGGAGGCTGCGGGAGTTCACCGTGATTTTGGAGTGCCAAGAAAGACAACTTCGAAATTGCTTGTCGCGAGCTTGGAGGGCAAGGCGTGTTGATTTGCTCGAGTCGCGAGTCTTCGAAGCTGTACATTTATCAAGGCGGTGAGAGCGACGAATGTAGTGGTTGTATGAGATCTTCGTGACGGAGTCGAGCATGTGGTTGCTCCCGGAGGGCTGAGGTTATCAAACAATTGCGAGGATCAGTGGTGCTCGGTGGGCTTACGGGTGGCTCAAACTCATGAAGGCCGTTCAGGCGTACTTAGATCTAGATTTCAACCGACCTTCAGTGGCAGGGAGGCGGGTAGTCTTTCAAATCCTGAATTATTCTCGGGAGCACATTGCTCTAGATTCCTTCTTATTCTTCATCGTTTGATGTCTGTGGATTGGCTTATTTATGCTCTGATATGACCCTCTCCCTCTTTTTGTTAGACTGGGGCCTGATACTTGTCTTCTTTTCAATATATACCGTTTTTGGCTTGTGTTAAGCTTGAGATACCTTTATTCTTTCTGATACATGTAACTTTGATTTGAAGGTCTCGATAGTTTAGGCATGTGTTTGAAATTTTGCATACTATCACGGTACACAGGCGGCTCAGTTCCCCACTTATGTAGTTGGAGTGGGCGGAGCTCGTTGGATTGGGCCTGTGGCCTTCGATGTCTGATTTGCGGGTGTTGACCTGGTCCTTCAGCTGTGTGTGGCGTTGTGGCTGAGGTCGTCAATGCTAGGAGGCGAGCGGAGCTCGTCTTTGGGGGCTGTTGGTGGGAAGAGCTTTTCGATGTATACTGTTGAGTAGAGCTCGTCCATGTGAACTGTGGGGAAGAGCTCGTCAAAGTGAACTGTTGGGAAGAGATCGTCTATGTGAGCGTTGAGTGGGCTAAACAAGTGAGGCATTGGCGGGAGACTGCCAATCACGATAGTAGGAGCTCGTGGGTGTGGATTGGGAAGAGCTTGTCAGTATGATGATGAACTCGTCGGAGTGGACTGTTGGGAGCTCGCCAATCACGAGATAGTGGGAGCTGCCGTCCACATGTGAGATTAGGGAAGAGGCTTATCGATGTGAGTGGGGACTCGTCGGAGGCATTTGTAGGCTCGTCGTGTAGTAATAAGAGCTCGTCGGGTAAATTTGTTGGAAGGCTTCGTCGAATTAATTTGTTGTAGAGCTAGATCAACCATGGTAATAGAGACTCGTCGGTGGATTTGTTGTGAAATTTCGTCGGAAGGCTGTTGTAGGCTCGTCCATGTAAGTAATAGGAATTTCGTCAGTGCAGAGCTATTGGGAAGAGCTCGTCAGGTAGACTGTTGTAAGAGCTCGTCCATGTAAATAATAGGAGCTCGTCGGGTAAAATTTGGGAAGAGCTTCGTCGGGAAGGCTGTTTATGGAAACTCAAGTCCATGTAAATCGCTAGGAGCTCGTCAGTGTTTGTTGGGAAGAGCTCGTCGGGAAAATTTATTATGTAGAGCTCGTCCATGTAAGTAATAAGACTCGTCGGGTAGAAGATTTGTTGGGAAGAGCTCGTCGGTGGAAACATTGTAGGCTAGATCCGTGTAAGTGATGGGAGCTCGTCGAGGTGGAATTGGGAAGAGCTCAAGTGGGTGGAAGGCTCTTTGGCAGGCTCGTCATTATGTAGTGATAGAACTCGTGGTGGCTGTTGGGAAGAGCTCGTGGGAAGAGCTATTTGTAGGCACGATCCGTGTAAAGTAATAGAAGCTCGTCGGTGGGGTAGTGGGAGAATCGTCGGAGTAGAGCTGTTGTAGGCTCGTCCATGTAAGTAATAGGAGGCTCGTGGGTAAAATTTGTTGGAAACTCGTCGGGTAGGCTGGCTGTAGGCTCGATCCATGTAAGTAATAGAGACTCGTCGGGTAGAGTATTGGGAAGAGCTTCGTCAGTGAAACATTGTAGGCTCGTCCATGTAAGTAATAAGACTCGTTAGGTAGAATTTGTTGGGAAGAAACTCATCCAGAGTAGGCTGTCGTAAGAGCTCCGTGTACAAATAATAAGAGAACTCGTTCTGTTGAAACTTCATTGGGAAAAACTCGTCGGAAGATTTGTTGTAAGGCTAAATCCTTGTTAATAATGGAGCTTCGTCAAAGACAAGAGACTCTTAGCGATTTAATGGCCTTGGTAAGCGTTCAAAGCCCAGAAATTAGCGATGTAGCTGAGCTTGTCACGACTCTTTGAAGCGTGGCTGTCTGAGGAGCTAAAAGGAGCTCGTCAAGGGATAACGAGATGCTGGCGGCTGTGGCCTTGGTGGCGTTCAAGCCAGGAGTGGCGTCTTGGCTGGGCTTGCTTCTGACTCTTTGAAGCGGGTGACTGGCTGTACGGAGTAGAGGAGCTCGTCGAGAGACAACGGGGCTCTTGGCGTGAAGCTGTGATGGGCGTTCAGCCCAGAGTGGCGATGTGGCTGACTTGTCGACTCTTTGAGGGCGGCGTGGCATAGGTAGAGGAGCTTGTCAAGGGCAGCAGGGCTCTTGGCGTGGCCTTGATGATTCAAGTAAAGAGTGGTGATATGCTTTGAGGCTTGTCTTTCTTTGAGGGCGCGTGGCTGTCTGAGTAGAGGAACCGTCAAGGAAACAACGGGGCTCTTGGCGCAGCGACTGCCGATGGCGTTCAAGCGGGGTGGCGATGGCGCGAGGCATCTCGACTCTTTTGCAGGCGCGTGGCACTATCTGATGGGAGCTCAAATCCGAGAACAGCGGGAGACTCTTGGCGGCCCGTGGCTATGATGGCGTTCAAGCCCAGAAGTGGCGTGCTTTGAGCTTGTGTCGACTCTTTGAAGCGGCGTGGCACCATCTGAGTGGGGAGCTCGTCAAAGGGAGCAACGGGGCTCTTGGCGTTGTGGCCTTGATGGCGTTCAAGCGGTGGCGATGGCACGAGCTTGTCGACTCTTTGAGGGCGGCGTGGCTGTCTGAGTAGAGGAGCTGATCAAAGGGACCACGTCGTCAGCGTGACACGGTGTGCGCGGGGGCTTTGTGGTGGTGGCTTTCGTGTATCCTCGAAAGGAGACGAGCGGAAGTCATTAATCTGGGTTAAGGAGAATTAGACGTTGCGTGAGTTTCGATATTTGAAGCCTCTTTATAAATGGTGGTTACATTTGCATTTGTATGTATCACTTTTGGAAGTCTGTTTGTCTGGTGGTCGGATGGAGTTCACACAGGATGGATGCTCGTTGTTAAAATTTGCTTTTCTTTGGAACTCTTCGGCGCCTTTAGTTGAAACCTCTACGGAGTCTTTATGTGTAAGTCGTGTTTTTCCCTAGTCTCTCCTTTATAGGAGTCATGTTATTCCCTAGCTTTTTGCTAGGGAATGCGTTCGAGGGGGTGGTGCCTCCTTTCGCCGCTCTGTTTTCTTTATCTTCTTCCTCCTCCTTTTTACCTCTTCCCTCTTTTCTTTTCTCCTTCTTTCATAGCTACCAAACTCACATACATGCTTTTTTTTTTGTCTTTCTCTTGTCTCCTTCTCTTCTCCCTCTTTTCTTTTCTCCCTATCCACCTCTTTTCTACTCTGTCTTTCTCCACTGTCTTTTTTTTAGAGACGATTACTTTATCTTGAAGTATTTTCGAGATGTAATCAAGGACACCAGTTATGGCGAATCTTCATTGGGAATAAAGGGAGATTTTTATTTTTATGAACTTTCTTATTGTGTATGCTTCTTTATATATCCGAACTGTGTGAGATACTAAATTACCCGCATGCGCCCGACTCGTCACATGAGACTTGACATGGTCTTATTATATAATGGGTGCCAAGCTTGATAAGCACTTGTTCTTTCAAGCGTTCCATGTATCTTGTAAGGTTTTTCCTCTCTGTTTGGAGCTCATAATTACAGATACGGCGGCTCGCGTTATTATGTAGAGACCTTCCGATTGGGGCCCAGTTTCCGTATGTTGGATTCACTTCTTTACTGCTTGAAGATTTTAAGACCCAAAATCCAGCGTAAAAACCACAGGCTTGACTCTGGTTGTAATTACTGGCTCTTCCTTTGATACTCTTCGGTCTTATTTGTTGAACACAATTCACGTTTTCATCAGGTTCCAAGTTTAGGCGCAGGGCCTCGTCATTTGTCCTCCGATGCTAACTCCGACTCTAGGTGGCTTTATTCCCACCTCAACGGGGGCTCTTTGCTTCGATTGCCAAAGGCGGGAGCAAATGGGGTCTCAGGAGTTGGCGACTTATGTATTGATCCTATAGGCCCACTAGTACCTCGGGAGTATTCTACCAACTTCCTTTAAGATCCTCAACTGATTATTGAGGCAGCTTTAAGGGTTAACGATGGTGACCTGGGCATCGTTTGGCGTGCGGGTCTTATTTGAGACTGATAATAATTTTGATCCGAGGCTCCGGCACAAAATCTACGAATTTGGTGTTGTCAGATTGTTTTCCATTGTCATTACCAAGGGCTGCGGGGATGCAAATCTGCATATGATTTCGCCATCTGAGAGTGCGTATTTTTGCTCTGTGTCGTGGCTAAAGTTGAAACCACGCCCATGGTGAAATAATCCACTGCGACGATTATGAATTTGCATTGGCCCTTGCCGATGGGCAGAGGTCCCAATATGTCCAACCCCCACTGCTGGAAGGGCCAGGGGCTGGCAATTGACGTCAGGGGCTCTGACGGAAGGCGTGATATTTTGGCGTGTTCCTGGCATATTCTGCATCTCTTGACTAAGTTGGTTGCATCTTTAAGTATCGTGGGCCAGTAGTACCCCTGCCTCAAAACTTTTCTGTTCAGACTGTGGTTCCCACATATGCCTTCATGTACCTCTCTCAGCACGTATTCGGTGTCCTCTCTGCGATGCATTTCGGGAAGGTCGAAGAATCCTCAGCCTTAAAGAACTTTCGGCACAGCGATTGGTAAACTGGAAGACCTCGCCCTTATCTTAGCCGCTTCCACCGGTGCGTGCGGTAAGGTTCCGTCATTGAGATGTAATCCCAAATGGGTCCGCTCCCGGTTCAAGCGTGGATCCTCTTTAGGGGCGACCTCCATCTTTGTAAATTCGACGAGAGGGTTACGCTGAGTATTTGAGCGGGCGTTGACGGCAAGATCTTCTTGCATGGCAGGTAGCTGGTTTCGCCAAGGCGTAGGCTCGGCGACTACTCTTGTTCTGAGGACGTGCTTGACTCGAACAATAAACTTTTAGCAAATTACGGACCTTTGGAGATATAGAACCATCATTCACTTTTGGCCTCGTATGTGTCTTGACGATCTGCGACCACCGATTAAGTCCTTTGTGGACACTCGGTGAGTCGGCCTCTAATCGTGGTAGAAGTGAGGAGTTTGAGGCTCGCATGGCGCCTCATACTCGACTTCGTTGTTGGAAGCACGGAACCCAAACCTGAGTGCGTATTCAATGTCTATCCCTTCTGGTGAGGTGAGGATTAAGCTGCTCCGACCACACTGCGTTTGGGGCTCAATCTCTGGAGAGTTTCCATACGGGGAGGTCGTCCTCCGACTGTGTGGGTTCAGCAAGCTCTATTGGAGTGAATTCCATGAGAGTAAGCTGGGCCTGCTGCTTGTGGCGATCTTCCGGCTGTACGATGTCGGGCTAAGCAAGCTCTACATTTGTTCATCGACCTTCCGGAGACTTAAGCGTGTAATACCTGCTTCATTGGGTACTCAGTTGGGACTTCTATGGTGTGAGCCTGGAAATAGGGACGGAGTTTCCGGGCTGCCGTCACCAGTGCTAGTATCAATTTTTCCATTCTCGGGTACCTCTCCTCCGCTCCTCTCAAGGCTCGACTGCAGTAGTAAACTGGGTGCTGGACTCGCTCTTTGTATCGGACGAGTACTGCACTGGTTGAGAAATCCGATACGGCTAAGTATAAAGTGAGGAGTTCTCTTCTAAGGAGACTTACTTGAATGGGAGGAGAGCTTGGGTATGTTTTTAACGCCATGGTGATCTTCTTGTTTTGATCCCGAAGGCTTTCTTTAGAACTTGGAAGAAAGTAGGCATTTATCACTCGCTGCGGATCTGAACCGGCAAAGTACGCAACCAGCTTCTGTCGGTCATTTGGACCTCCTTTATTCTGAAGGGGGCGGCATGTGGCGTCTTTATTTTGTCTGGATTCTCTTGATCCCCACAGCCAGTTAACTGAAACCAATTTCCATTTGTCTGTGGCTGTTTTAAGTGGGTTAATTTCATGTTATAATTCCTCGGGATGCGGAATGCCTCGGAGAGATGAGTGATATGGAGATCGGACTTGGCCAGGATTTTACCGGTATGTCGTCTATATACCTCCATCGTTGTGCACTATACGTCTTTGGAACATCAGGTTCTAGTCTTTATTAGGTTATCTTTGCATTCTTGAGTCAAACGGCGTTACCCGATGTGATGGGTTCCGCTTGTGCTATGACGAGATAAGTCCTCTTAATTCCCGGGTCCATCTTTGATTTGATTGTAAGCGGAAAATGTCTCGTGTGATGATTCGTGGCTGTGAAATCCCACGATGAGTCGGTCTTAGTAGAGGAAACTATCAGCCGGGCCTTTGTTTATGTCGATTGAAGTCGATCAGTCGCCATTTGCCGTTCGCTTTTGGCGACTGGTGCCACTCGGTGTGCACCTCTCTTATCGCTCCCGCTTGGAGGAGCTTGCCGACCTCCACATTGATGGCCTTGCCTTCAGTGCGAAGCCAGTTTTGTAGTGGTTTAAAGGAGGGATCGGTGTTGTCGTGAGTGATCATGGTAAATTCGATTCCTCCCATGCATTGCTTCCATGCAAAAACATCTTTTGTCTGTTTGGCGAGTGAGGGCCTTTGGTTTCATCCAGCTTTGTCAGACGTAAGCGGATCGACCGCGGGGTCGTCATCCGGTGATATTGGTTCCGGTTCCTCTAAAGGGTTCGGTGGTGGTACTCGTCGCGTAAGTCAAGTTCGTCTATACTCACGCTGTCGACCGCTCTTGGTTTCATGGAGGCGTGTATTCAGGACACCGTGATCTCCTGAAGCGTCAGATCCATTTGCGTGGGAATTTGATCATCATGTACGTGGCCAGGGATTTGATGTCATGTGGTGAAGCCGGGGGGAGGGTATGCCTAGCTGACATATTATAGGCTGGCGGGCGTCAACATAAGGAACCTTCTTTGTTGTCGTCCTTTGGCGGTGAGTTCTCGAGTCGACACCGGTTTAATCAGGCAATGATGGCACCTTCTCTCCACGAAAATCCCGTAGATGCTGCCTCCTTCCAATAACCATTTTATCGGTTGGGTCGATCGCCAAGATGATGTCACTTCGAACTCTCATTATCAATTAAAACCCAAGTGAACTCCGTGGTATCACACAATTGCACCCGACCACCGCTGGTTGTCATGGGGGTACCGGGCATCCTTCCGCATTCGGTCCGAGAACGTGATGGTAGTGTCGATTCGCGGCACTTTAGACACTACTTGTATTTCCCCCATGTTCGCTGATCTCATGCTCCGTAGGTGGGCTTTTCGAGCCGAACTAGATTCTCTTCCTCCAGCGAATCCTCCCGAGATCACTTGGATTTCTCCCTGTGGCCGTGTTGAACAAATAGTCTGTCGAGATGGCGCGGTCACGAGTCGGCCGGATTATGGTTCTGCGCTTGACTTGGGTTTGATTCTGAGCTTGATTCTCGAGATATGAAATGCACGAAGATATCCGCGTCAGACGTATATTCTATTTCTCTTCTGGGCTTGTATACGCTTGTCAAGGCGATGCCCATAGTCCCCGTGGAACTCACAATACTGTATTAACTGTCGCGGATCCGATTTCATCCGAAATGGCCATATCAGGAACTGCCTCGCTTCGCACTTCACATGCGTGACTCAGGCTAATCGGCAATGCTTAGTGGAGGAAGTACGTGTCGGTAGTGTCTTCGCCTTCTGCGGCCCAAACGGCCCTCGAGACTTCCTTGGGGGATCGCTCCCGCTCGGGCCCGGGATTTCTCGATCTTCTTGTCTCTCGGGTCTGGGCCCTCGTCAAGCCACCTGCCGCCCTTCAAGGGCGGAGGAGCTCTTCTTCTTTGATAAGGAGGGCCTCTGTCGCTTATATACTTTCTGCTTTGGCGAGGACCTCGACTCATGCTAGGGGCTTCGAGGGTTCTTGAGATAGAGAACACGTCTCGACCGTACGCCTAATCCCGCCATGAAAGTCAGGATGTCAATTTTCGTCGGCACGCCTACCTTCGTGTGACTTGGCGAAGGAATCTTAGTATTATGATTTCAAACTCTCGCGATCTCGCTGATGGTCAAGAGAGTTTAGCTTGGCTTCAGACGTCCGGTTCATGAAGTGGGAGACGAACGCAATGCATAGTTCCCTCGAATGACGATGGATGAAGTGGGGAATTCGCCGAACCGTGCCAAGGCTGGTCCTTGCCGTGAATGGCGAACGCCCGCATCGCATAGATCCTAAACCCATGTAGCTCCATCCGATTTTTGTGGGCATTGCGTGATCGACGATTCGTCTCCATCGAATGTCTCTACTGAGGCATTCTCAATTTTGGTCGAAAGGGAAAGTGCGCGACTTACGCTGGCGAGATTCCGCTGTCGCACTGCAGGTCCAGTATCCGGATCCGCCCCTTCACCACTTCTCACGCGGCCGAGCTTCACAAGGTTTTGGAACTCGTTCCTACGATCGTTTCCTCCTCGCTTGGCCGAGGGTGATTCAGCGCTTCGAACTGCCTCCTGGGTATTGCTTCGTTTCCCTCTTCCGCAGGAGCCAACGGTGGTCCATGCCCCCTGGCCTGACTGGACTCTGCTTCTGCTTCGATGCCTCGGGAAGTGTCTCGGCCAAGCTGTTCCTCGCGGGGGAGGAGGTTGCGGCCTTCCGGTTTGCCGCGGTTCCTCGTTGATGTCGTGATTCGGGTCAGGCTGCTCCAATTCTTCGACCGCACGGTTGACAAGGCGGCGCCCACTTCGTTTGTATCAAGCCAGCCAAGTTTCCATCGCCCCAGGGCTCCGCTGTCTATATCACCTGGTGGACTGTCTCGTGATTAGTGTTACTTCCCGGCTGTGTTCTTTGGCTGATACCCATCAAGAATCGAGAATCGCTATGTTTATGAAGGAATTGTCGCTTCCTGCCGCACGGGCGCTTAACCGATGATGCCTGCTTCAACCGGAATCGCTCGAAGGCCGTCGCCAGTTTGGACCAAGACTAATGGATTATAGGATCCAAAAGGCACTCCCGTAAGAAGAATCGTAAAAAGGTCATGGGGTTTCTCGCCGGGTCGCCCGATGCCTAAGTCAGATTCTTTTCCAGAGGAATTAAGAGAACCATTTCATAGCCTAAGTCGCATCTTTCAAAGTGTTGGATCTACTTTGTGTTTATAATGGATATTCATCCACTCATGTATGATTAGGGGTTCTTCCCTTCGAGGATAGGTTTCCTCATGTAGTTAGCCTTAGATTTAGCGATGGATTAGTCAAAGGAGTTTATTTGGAGGCAATCCTCCTTCCCCTTATTGGTGGGTATCCTACTCGATGGTCTTCAAGGCTTTTCCTTCCCTTTATAATAGACCGTATCGGACGACCGTGACGTCTTTTAGGGAATATCCTATCTTCTGTTATTTGTAAAGATATGGTTTGACTAACCGGATGTGGGCTTCCCTATTTTCCAAATCCATGTTTTGGGCCTAATGGGCCTAGGCCTCTGCTCGGCCGCTATGTAAAGACACCTGACGTGGGTATGGTCTTCACCGCCCTTTCATCAAGGATGAATTACCCGCCCATTTCTCGTATCCTCATCAGGTAATGATGGATTGTTTTCTTCTTTTTTCTTTTGACAACAATGACCCATTGTTGATTGCCCTAAAATTCGTAATCAAAATAAGAGAATAAACTATGCACGCAACTTGGGATGACTTTTCAAAATTTATATGCATATAGTGTGTGATATGAAAGGATGAAAATATTGGTTTTGACGGGTACTTGGTTTTTACAGATATCCTGGGTGGATATTTTTACATAAATTTCGATAATTAAAAATTATTCAAAATTTAAAATTATATGTAATTTATATATCAAAATGATTTTAAAAGTATATGAAATGATAGTATCAATTAGCTTTTGATTTTTTCTAAAATTCTTTTACTATACTTTTATTTGCTTATTAAAAAAATAAAATTATTTTAATTAAAACTCATTTAATAAAATAAATTATTTGTATATGATTTATACAAAATATTTTATTTAAGGGTTACTTATTGAAATTTGGTAGTCGTAATAATATCATAAATCTAGAATACAATTTTTTTAATATTTTTATATTTTTATATTTAGGTATTATATAAATGATTAAAAATACTCATAAATAATAAATGAAATATATAAAGTTTTTGGATATTATACATCTAGAGGCGATCTTAGCCTGATGTAAGAAACTAGTGGTTTTCATGTTTTTGGGTAGGGTTTAAACACAACTAGATTTTCTAGGTTTGATAAGAGTTGACTCGACAGTAAAGGCCGATATTTATGGAAATATCAACATAGTTGAGATAGAATTCCGAAATTTCCATTATTCGACTATTGGTGGGATATATCGTGTTAGTGAAGATCAATACATGAAATTTCGATTGATACTCCGATTTTCAAACCCTAGTCATATCTAGTGTTCTAAAAATCATCGAATCAATTGGTCCGATATGTTGGATTGTCAATTTGTGTTTTTCTCACCTTCGATGATCCAGCTTAATTCCCTATACCATGAACCAGTAATTTTTCTTGCTTCAATCATCGGTTCGGGCTTTATGATCGTCATATCTCAAGAAAGTTATAAAAATTAAATATGAAATATAAACCTTTAGAAGATAATTTTTATTCAAAAAAGATAAGGGGTAGCTCATTTGGTGTAAGGCCTTGGATAGAGCTGGTGATTTGGGCGGTCTAATCGGACTAGGTCAAATTTGATCCAATTTTTTTGGGCCAATAAAATAACATTCCAATTTGACCCTAATTTTGGATGAATAAGACTAACTGCCTTATAAAGTTGTCAATCTGAATGACTCGATCGTGTTCTCTAAAGACGTAGGTAGGGGTTCTAATTTTATAAGCATATGGTTTGTCATGTATCAAGATGCCTATAATATTAAGTATGAAATATAAACCTTGGAAAGATGAATTTTCTTATTCAAAGACCCACGTCAAAAAGAATAGAATTAAATTGATAGGAACCTTAGAAAATTGAATTGGTCAATAAAATCAAAGAAATATACACTTCATTGATCTAGGTTCTAACTTCCCATTATCAACATGAGCATATCCAAGGCATCCAAAAATTTTCTAATCTGAATAAGTAGGGAGGACTACTGCATTCATACCTCTTTGAGTATTATTCTTCTTGTAGCAACCGAGGGAGAACTTGTTGATCAAAATAACATGCAAGGATGCATCTTCATCAAAAGACTTTCGGGCAACCGAGCATTGTGAGACATGTACTAACCTTCTCCATCAAAGTCCTATTCATATCTACTCCACACACTACTTGCTAGAGTATGACGAATTATATGATGTCTAACAATTCCTTTTTGTTTCAGGAAGAATACCCATACCTTATGTGAGAAATTATCAAAGATCGTCAACATATAAGTAACACCTCCCTTAGAAGATACTTTTACGGGTCCCCAAAGGTCTGAATATAGATAGTCAAGTAGTTGGTAGGTAATGACGAATTGTTTTTTTCTTTTTTCTTTTGACAACAATGACCCATTGTTGATTTCCCTAAAATTCATAATCAAAATAAGAGAATAAACTATGCACGCAACTTGGGATGACTTTTCAAATTTATATGCATATAGTGTGTCATGTCGAATGATGAAAATATCGGTTTTTGCGAATACTTGGATTTTACATATATCGGTGGATATTTTTACATAAATTTCGATAATTAAAAATTATTTAAAAATTAAAAATATCTTTAATTTATATATCAAAATGATTTTAAAATTATATGAAATGATGATATCAATTAGCTTTTGAATTTTTTTGAAATTCTTTTACCATATTTATATTTTCTTATTAAAAAAATAAAATGATTTTAATTAAAACATATTTAATAAAATAAATTATTTCTATATGATTTATACAAAATATTTTATTTAAGAGTTATTTTTTGAAATTTTGGTACTCGTAATAATATCGTAAAAATAGATTACAATTTTTTTAATATATTAATATTTTTATATTTATGTATTATATAAATGATTAAAAATACTCATAATTAATAAAGGAAATATATAAAGTTTTTGGATATTATACATTAAGAGGCGATCTTAGCTTGGTGTAAGAGACTAACGAATTTCATGTTTTTAGGCAGGGTTCAAATCCCTCAAACAACCAGAGTTGACAGACGATAGTGGCCGATTGATATTTCTAGAAATATCACCAATAAATTTGATAGAATTGGACTAACTTCATGAATGATGTCCTTTTCAACTTCCTGACTATTCGTGGTGGTATATACTTGGACGACATTGTGATCAGCCCGACTCTAGGAGAATTGGATCCATTGAGAGTATTGAGTATTTTGACCATGTGACCATGTGGGAGCCTTTGCAAGGGAGTCTTGTACTTTTACACAAGCCTAGTACACTGGGTACTGAGGTGCCACCGACCTAGAGAGTTTCGAGGCATCTCACACGTGAGCCAAAGATAGGGCATGTGATAGATTGGTAAACACCGATACACTATATATCCCCAAAATATAGGCCGATATTTCAAACCCTAGTCATATCCAATATTTTAAAAATCGGACCGAATCAGTCGGTCCTGTGACGCCCAACCTAGGGGTCCTATTGACAACCCGTCAACCCGCGGAATACATGTAGTCATTGAGTGTCTCAATGCCACAAAATGAGTGTCTCTCTACCCGAGACTCAATCATGAGTAAAAATGGCCACGTCGAGCCCATACATCCATACTCACCAAAATATAACCAACTATATTACAATAGTTTTAAGAGTTAATTACACTCTTATACAAACATGTATCAATAAGAATGTTTCATACATGTTTTACAAAAATATATAATTAAAGCCACATGTCGACTTTCTTCTCAAAAGCGGCCTCTAGTGAGCGCCGTCTTCCTAAATACTCCCGTACCAAAGGGACCCACGACTCAAGTGAGCAATGCCCGTGAGTTGAATCTTTCCTACATCAATACTCCCCACCTTAAGTGCTCATGCGTACTCATGAAACACACACATTCAAGTGAATTCATGATTCCTACTCGAATGTCTACATGTATAGATGAGAATGTGACTCACCCTTTCCCGCTTCTCGAGCCTTCACTGACTCCCTCATGCATGCCTAAGCCAAGTGTGAGAATAATGTTTTCAAAACAAAAGGTTTTTGTTCTTGAAAACATAATACCAATTTTTCGATAGAATTTTATTGGACAACCCTCCGGTGAATCAAGCCGATAACTCTCCAAATGTAAACATGGGTCATCCTTCGAGATGAAATTACGGACAATTCTCCACGCACGTTTAAAATCTTCCCATGAAATTCATTTGACAACCATGTTTTTCATGTCATGCACTAATACCTATTGTTCTAGGTTACTCCCATGCATATGAAATGCAATATGCCATTTTACAATAATTCATGTTAATATAGCAAGCATGCATATATTAACGAAAATTGTACACAAACAACATGTTATTCATTTATAGCAATAACACCAAAATTAGCTCACTTTCAAGCATTAAACAATCCGACACCATCTTTAATCGAAGTGTTAATCACAATTAACAACACAACATGTTATTCAAACATTGCAATAACATATCAACATACAAGTAACACATACAATCCACGGTCAGTTTCGGGACTGTCCAAAACCACTCTAGGGATTTTGCCACTTGGTCCAAGTTTTGAACTCGAATGAATGGCCACTTAGGCCCCCAAACATCTCTAACCATTAAAATGGCTCTTAGCCAAAGATTGACTCAAGTAGCAGGCAAAACCCCACTGGAGTTACCAAATTCCACAATACTCTGCATTCACGCGTAGCTCTCTTACAAATGGGATCAACTTCTTGTCTCGCATTCGACTGATTGACAAAAATCTAGAGAGAAGGTAGAGCTTCTCTCTCTAAAAACCTTATCTTCCTTCTTCTCTTTCCTTTTCCTCTCTTTCCCTCCCTTAACCGATTATCTGTCAGGCCAAGTTTGCGTGTCCTCTCGCGTCAATTTCTCATCGCTCCTCGATTTCCCTTATCCTCTTATCCATCTACTCACGAATTCTCCTTCTACCCATACGACGCCACACGCCACCCATTACCACACTTGAGTTTGACTGTTCGACTATCCCCGGCACTTGACACATGCGACGCATGAGCCACTCATCTTCATGCCGCGGTCCCCGCACCACTCGATGCTCCTCGAAACGCCGGAAATTTCGATTGTCTCGAATTCACGAAATTTGGCTATAGCCTAGATTTCATGGCACATTCCAACGGTTAAGTCTATTTTGTCATATGAGATCTAGAAAAATTCCGGATTTTGATCGAATTTACCATTTTATCATTTTTCAGAAAATTATAATTTTCTAAGGTCATACAGGTCCGACTTGTTAAACTGTCGATTGGTGACCTTTTGTAAAAATAACTTCCAAAATATTATATTTTGAACAAACATACCCTTAATACTAATCTCTTATTGTAGATTCAAACAAAAAAACTAAATCACTCACAAGATAACTAAATCTTGGATTACATATCCTCTATCGTGTGGTATTTTGTCCTATCTCCATATTATAACTAAATCTTCGAAGGATTTTTTTATTCAAAAATGTATTTTTTTTAGGTTTTTTTGGATTTCAAATAAAGACATTATTTTTGTTTGTTTTTTTTTTTTAAACCGTTAACCCTTGCAAATATATGTCCAAGCTTGTTTCGACTTTTTGTATCTTCATTTTTCCCATTACTCACGCTAGAAATGTCCAGAACCGCCTGTGGCCGTGCCGGAGCATCGCCGGAGCATCGCCGGATCTTCCATGGATGCTCCGACTTTCGTTCACCATCACAGACACCATCATCGACGCCTGTCTCCGCCGTGACGGCACCGTCAACCGCCGTCTCTTCAGCTTCGTGGATCTCAAAAGGTCTCCCTCCGCCAAACCAGCGAACGGTGTCACCACATCCGACACCACAGTCGACCCCTCCCGGAACCTCTGGTTCCGCCTCTTCCTCCCTACGGAATCCGCCACCGCCTGCGAGAATCTTCCCGTCGTCGTCCAGTTCCACGGCAGCGGGTTCGTCTTCTTCACCGCCGATTCCAAGCTCTTCGACGATTTCTGCCGGCGACTCTCCCGCGATCTCCCCGCCGCTGTCCTTCCGTCAATTACCGCCTCGCTCCGGAGCACCGCTGCCCCACCCAGTACGACGATGGGCTCTGGATATCCAATTCACGACGAGAATCCTCCGCCGAACTCCGATCTATCCCGCTGCTTCATCGCCGGCGACAGCGCCGGCGGCAACATCGCCCACCACGTGGCGGCGAGAGCCGGCGAGTTCAAATTCCGAAACCTGAAAATCCAGGGGCTGATACCGATACAGCCGTATTTCGGGGGAGAAGAGAGAACAGCATCCGAAATCCAACTCGTCGGAGCTCCGGTAGTGTCGATGGGCCGCACAGACTGGTGTTGGAAGGCGTTTCTTCCGGAGGGGTCGGACCGAGACCATCCGGCTGCTGATGTATTCGGGCCGAAATCCGGCGATATATCGGGGGTGATATTCCCGAAATGCTTGTTGTTCATCGAAGGATTTGATCCGTTAAAAGATTGGCAGAAAGAGATACTGTGAAGGAATGAAGAGAAATGGGAAAAATTTAAAGATGATTGAATATCCAAAAACTATCCATTCCTTTTATGGGATTCCTGAATTGCTTGAATAAAGTTTGTTTATGAAGGAGTTCAGAAATTTCATTTATTTTCAATAATTTGAAATAATCCATCCAGTATATATTATGCTTCAATTAGAAAGTTCATAAAGTTGATATTTCCTTTTAGAAAGATTTGTTTTATTTCAATAGGCTTTTTTCTAAAAGTATGGAGTATATATATACCCACTTAACGTAATCTTTGAATAATCGGTTCAAGTTTAATAATATTTTCAGATTTACCTATCATTGCCTTATCTCTCGATTTTCGATTCTTTTCACGAGACTAGCCTACGACTTCTTATCTCATATAGCGATTGATGATCTAAGAAATAATTTAAAAAATTCATAAGAAAAGACATTTAGTTAATTTTCAAGAGAGTTTGTAGGTTAAGTTGGAACTTGGAAGTCAAATCCGAATTAAGGTTGCAAAAATGCAAAATTTCCTAACCATAAGTATAAATGAATTTATTTTTCTTAGTAATAAACGTAAATTGAAGGGGTTTTTCCAAACCATTCTAAATACTTATTAAGATAAGAACAAGCACGCTTATTATCGATCCCGAATCGATACAATTACTTAAATTAATATCAAGCAATTCATCATTACATCAAGATATCGCTTGATTCGGATAATTTGGAGGGCTTTTATGACAATAATTTTTTGTATCTAACTAGAGTCATAGATACTTACCATACTGGGTAATATCAACATGACTCAATTATCAAACGTATGTGTTTTCAACCGATCGACATGCTATTAACTCAGATGTTGTTTATCTTAATATTTTTAATGATTTTGATTATATATTTTTATTTGGTGTATTACTAGTTTGAATTAATAAATTGATTTTCTTAAAAAAAAACCTCCTCATGTTATGACCTGATCATATTACACTCATAAAATGCTATGAACAATTAAACTCTTTTTCATTGTGCTTGAATTACTCTCAACATTTATCAAATCATTGCAATTATTAAGATTAAGATATAATTTAAGTTTATACCAATTTCTTAGACTAAAAATTGATTTAATACGAGAGTAAACGAATTATCACATCGCTAGGAATTTTTTAATTTACTAAAAAGGAATTTTAAAACTACAAAAGGTGAAAAATTTAAGATATATACCTAACGATAAAGATATAAAAAAAAATTGAGGCTCAAAGAAAGCTAGAAGGAATCCATACCCACTGCCCTACCAAAAGAAGAAAAAGACAAAAAGACAAAAACTTATCTAAGATTACAACAGGATTGAAATTATTTTGAGCATGAGGATTTTAATAAAACCAGTCCTCTCAAAAAAATAAAAAATAAAAAAAGAAAGAAGAAGAAGACAACTTATCTAACATTTTGGATTCTAATGAACACCGACCTCAAAAAGGACAAAAAAACACATTTTTATCCAAGTGATTTGGAGTGACTTTGCATTTGTGAATTTTAATGGAAGTAATATTAAGTTTAGTTTTATTATTTTTATTGCTTTACTTAAAATTGTTTGTTCGAATGCTTCACCAAAATTAAATCCAAAAATAATGTTTAAATCAATGTTATTAGGCTCATCCGACTCCTCCATCAGTTTGAGGTCGATGTTATCAGGGACATCGTAGTAGGCCTTCAATTCCTCCATTGTAAGGGATGAGATGATGCTGCTTGCAGAAGGCGTCCCCCGGGTAGGTCATCTCTCACGACCGACGGCGGTGAATCTCGCCCCGACCGGCCATTCGCAGCGACCATAAGGGAGGGGCGAAAACGTAAGTCACCCTGCCGTATACCAAACCGTAAGAAGGCAAAGTCACCAAGCATGTATAAGATCCCGACCTGTGTTCTAAATATACCCTCTCCCCAGAACTTCCTACAGCCGAAAACAGGCCCGTAACTAAGGTTCAACACGACAAGAGGAAACTAGATCACCTCGTAAAAGGAAAGATGAGCAAACGCCCGAAAATCACCGCGGAAAACGAATCACACCACAACAGTAATTCGCCGAGAACCAACCAAGAAAGCTAGTAGACACAAATACGACAGGAATGGGAGAAGGCACAACCTAATTGATGGCCCCTATATACCAAACGCGCTCAGGCCTTTGCTGACGCATTAAATGCACCGTCGACTCATCTCATCCATAGACAAGAATTCTGACAGACGATCGCCTATTGGGGCATAGTAAACAAATGTGGCCAAACTCAGGCTCAGACATCTTAAACGGGCACCGACCAACTATGTCATCCCGAGCTCGGCCCATTTAAGTCAAAACATGCCAAATACCATAGCCTTCGTCCATCAGAGTCAGTCATTGTCCTTAGCCAACAAATGAGGAAGGCATGGAGACAGTATATGCAAGTATGCAGAAATTTCAAGAAATATGAATTCATTAATCACGTCCAAAGACATTCGTAATTACACGGCATCATTATTTTTACAATGTGATCGTACTATGACTAATGATGATGCCGTGTAATTACGAACGTCTTTTGAAAATTAGATCGTACTATGATCAAATAGAGAGCTCAAACTGTAAAACCCAAGAAAATTCTAATTTTCTGAAAAATGGTAAAATGGTAATTTCAGTCAAAATCCGAAATTATTCTAGATCTCGAATGATGAAACGAACTTCATTGTTGGAATCATCTTCCGAAATCTATCTACCACGTCGACTTCGTCAATTCGAGACACACTCATCGCTGGCAAGACCCAGAATCTGGTGCCTTATGACGGTTTGTGAGAGACATATGATGATAAAAGTCACCCACTACACGCATCTACGCGATACAATGCTGCATGATTAGCGGTAGATAGAGATGAATGGCTTAAATTGAGCCATGTGGTAAGTGGTCCCTAAAGTCAAAACTAAAGGACAAAATGAGAATTAATTGAAAAGAAAAAGAATAAGTCATCTTCTTCTCCACATTTTGGCAAAAAACATGCGGTAGGGGAGAGGAACCAGTTCTTGCAGAGAGAAGCCAATTTCTCCTAGTTTCTGCCGGACCGTAGGTTCCTCATCGTGCTGCTACAGTTGATCTACGCTACAAGGGCTACGCGTGGACACCGATTTTGTAGAGTTTCGACAACTCCAAGAGGTAGAGATCTTTTCCTACTTGGTTTATTCTTTGACTAAGAGCTATTTTAATGGATAGGGATTTGTTGAGGCCTGGATGGTCATGTTTTCAGTCTCAAAATCTTTGTACCGAGTGAAGAAAATCCCTATTATGTGGTCGTGAATAGTGTCGAGCCTAGGGTTCTACTGTTCACATGAGTTGTGTGTGAATTTTTGTGTTGTTAGGTGATTCAAAATGAATTGCTTGAATTGTTATTAGCTCATGTCAGCTAATTTTGATGTTATTGTCATGAATTAAATAACATGATTAATGTGAGCTGATTTTGTTAATATATGCATGTAAAATATATTAGCATGAATCACGGAATGGCATATCGCATTCCATATGCACCGCGCACCCTGTAACGATAAAAGCGTGGAGCGCATGACATGAAAGAAAATGAAAGAAAAATGAAAATGGTTGTGAAAGGAATTTAAAGGAAGATTTTTCCGAAGAATTGCCTTGGAGAGTTGTCTAACAGTTCATCTCGGAGGCGGACCCATGACTGTTTTGGAGAATTACCCAGCAATTCGCCTCGGAGGGTTATCTAATATATTTTCCGAAACTCGGTAGTGTATTTCCGAGAACAAAAAAAATCTTTTGTTTTGAAAACAATGTTTTTCTCACATTTGGCTTAGGCATGTGTGAGGGAGTCAGTGAGGACTCGAGACATGAGATTGGGCATGTAGACATTCAAGTAGGATCATGTATTTGCTTGAATGTGTTTGGTTGTCATTACATGTGCACTTAGGTGGGGAGTAACCCATGTAGGAGATTATCACTACTAGGCATTGCTTATCCTATCGAGGGATCATTATTTCAGGTACAGAGAGTGTTCGGGAGGACGACGCTCATTAGAGGTCGCTTTGAGAAGAAAGCCATACGCGTGGTTTTTGGTATTCTTATAACATGTATTAAAATTTTAAATCTTAATATATGTTTGTATTAAGAGTGATGTATCAACTCTTGAACTATGGTAATATAGTTGATGTATTTTGGTGAGTATTGGTGTATGAGCCCAAGTGACCATTTTTACTCATGTATATGTCTCATAATATGAGACATGTATTTCGTAAGTTGATCAGAAAGAAACAACGAGACACCCTGGATTTGGGCACAATAAACAAAAGCAATTATGGCGCGTGAGGGCCTAAAAAACGAGGAAAAGCGTAAGATGAAGAAGAAAGGTCCTATGGAAGTGGAAAGGAACGCATAGAACCTTGTTGCTGCGAGAAGGGGTGTCCTTGGATGCAGAGGATTCCATTCGAGTTTTAGAACCACCCAAAAACGAACTAGAACAAGGACATTCAATTCCGAATCTACTCAATCCTTGCAATCTTCGATTTGGTTCATACCTAGAAATCACGTTCAACCCGTCTATCGTTATCATCCTTCATTCAACAATCCTCCAAGTCTGACTCCCAGCAACGTCTAACCGACCTTCTCCGTTGAAAGACCAGGGATTACCAGTGGCATAAAGAAATCCGCCACCCTCCAAACCTTTTATAGAGACCTCCAACCTCAAGGGTATCCCAAGCGACCACAACAAATGCGAATCCAAAAAGGTAGAAAATTCGCTTTGGAGCATACCAACATTGATTATCCGCTGATTCCCCATGCTAAGTTGGTCAACACGTTCTTTTCCCGTTAAGGATAACCGCCTCTCCCTACAGAAAATGGGGCATTGTGGATACCATGGGCTTGGGCCCAACTGCTCCGGCTAGCAGGTCCCGACCAACTAAGGACCACAGGAGGATGGCCTAATCTACGGGCCCAACCTTTTTCCTCTATCAATCAGGTCCAAACATACATCCCTATTTGGGGAAGGTATATACCTCTTAGACACTGTCCCTCCTGGTTGGATAACCTCCTTAAAAAGGCATCCGGATGACCTCTCCGAACTTGAACAAGTATAAGTCATGCTCATAACCACCCTAAAGGTGGTCAAACATTTCTTGAGGCAGAAAGTGCGGACGACTGGGCTATCTAAAAGGAAGAATAGGTCATAACGCACGAGAAAAGCGCCACCTTCCCCTTCCATTTCGGAAGGAAATCTTCTACTTTCCATGGAAAGAGGATCGCCTTCCTTTGGGATAAAAGGCAGGAAAGAACGAAAGAAAAAGGTACGTGATTCCATATTGAAAGAAAAAGCGTTTTGACTCTCGAGGGGGACGAATCTAACTTAAGCATCGGAGAGGCGACGGGCAAACCACCAATATTTTCTTGTTTGTTTTGGAGGAATTCGCTAGCTGGTTCATGCTTCAACGGTTCAGTGATTCAAAAAGTTCAAGAGACCACACCCTAGATATGCAAAATAATTCAATAATAATAATAAAAAAATGTATTATAATATTTTAAAATTATGGGACATTGGAATGCCAATATTGACTCTATTGTGGAATCTTGAGTCAGCTTTAGAAACAAATTATGAAGGGTTAGTATATTTCCATGATTCCCAATAATCATTGCCCAAGCTCATTTTTTTTTTGAAGCACATTATTTTAGAGATATTAGTGTTTTATATTCGTATATGTGTATAAAAGTGTTTTGGCAATTATGATTATGGTTTTTTTTAAGATCAAATTAATTAATTATTTTGGATCTCAACAAGACTAATTAATTGATTAGGACCAAGTAGACCAGTTTAAGTGACTCAAGCTTGCCCATAATGCCTAACTCATGTGATAGAACATTCATCGTTTAAAAAAGGTAGGCCATGGTGATGCAGGATTTCTACAACAAATATTGGGAATTCGATTTTCATTTTGGAAAATTCGGATTCGAAAGATTGTGAAACCTGGGAAACGTCAAATCTATTTCTAAATCTAAGTATTATGAGTCTTGTTACTATTTTGATTTGGAATTATTTTATTAGAAAAAGATTTGTTCTCCAAGTCTAAGTAGTAGTTTTTTTATTTAATTTAGAAAGTTTGTTTTCCTGATCAAAGTAAGAGTTGTTATTTCCTTTTAGAAAGATTTGTTTTTAAGGGTTGCTTTATTTCAATTAGAAAGTCTTTTTTCCAAGTCAAAGTAGGAGTTTCTTTATTTGATTTAGAAAGTATGAGACATATATATATATATATATATATATATATATATATATATATATATATATATATATATATATATATATATATATATATACCTACTTAATGTGTAGTCTTTGGACACCGCTCAAGTTTAATAATATTTTCAGATTTATCATTTAAGAGTTTTATATTATTTTCTTATCTTTTGGATGGATTCCTTGGGTGACGAAGTAAATATCTATCATCATACAACCTCAACTTATCCCATCATCTTTTTTCTTTTTTTTGTTTAACTTTCCATACTTCAAAACCCTTTCCAAACACTTTGTTTAACCTAGAAACCATAAATACCATTTTCCCTAACCTTAGAGAAACCCTAAATTTGTGCACAGCCCTAGCCTATCTTAGAAAAACCCAAAAACCGCAAACTAGCTCGAAACAAGGTTATTTTGCATTAAATCAATCCCAAACATTTCCAAACCTAAAACCCTTCATTCTAAACCTTAATTTCATCATAAATAAACATCAAATATGCCCTACAACATTTGGAACTATACTTGTATCTTACTTTTTAAAGTTACATCTTATACCCCTAAACTACCACAAACCCATTCCTAACTTACCCAAACCTTTAAATCATCCATCACAATCCCATCATTGCTTCATATAGGAAGTGAAGGGGCCTAGGTTCGAGTCTTAGTAGGAACAACTTACTACATTATAACTAAAATGTTTAGCAGTAAAAAAAAAGTGACTCAAGCTTAAGATCACACGTTCATAGTTATTTAAGCCCATAGTTACATGCTCTAGGAGAAAAACTATCAAGTATAAGATCTCTTAGTCTTTAAGATTAATTAGCATCTTATCTTCATTATTTAATTAATTACTAATTTTATAAATTTAATTAACGAAGCTTAGTATAATTTTGTATGCTTCCTTATAAGGAGGATCTTAGCCTTGTATGGTTTACAATCTTTTGTACATATACCATATAACCAAAAATTCATAAGAAAAGACATTTAGTTAATTTTCAAGAGAGTTTTCAGGGTAAGTTGGAACTTGGAAGTCAAATCCGAATTAAGGTTGCAAAAATGCATAATAAAAATTTCCTAACCATAAGTATAAATGAATTTATTTTTCTTAGTAATAAACGTAAATTGAAGGGGTTTTCCAAAACCATTCTAGCTATTAGTATAAGCAACAAGATGTTAATATCGATCTGAATTGACATATAATTATCAATTAATATTTGGGAAGTGAATTCATCATTATTATCTAGATTATTGGCTTGATTGGATAATTTGGAGGGCCTTTATGACAATAATTTTTTGTATCTAAGAACTAGAGTCATAGATATTCTAGTCATACTAGTAATATCAAATATGTAGACTCAATTATCAAATATATAAGCTTTCAGAGCGATTTGATTATACTATTAACCTATATGTTGTTTCATCTTTTATGATTTTTAGTGATTTTGATTTTATATTTTTATCTATGTATTACTAGTTTGAATTAATAAAATTAATTTTCTAAAAAAAAAAAAAAAGCTCTTCTGTTATGACCTGATCATATTACACCCATAAAATGCTATCAACAAACTCTTTTTCATTGTGCTTGAATTACTCTCAACATTTATCAAATCATTGCAATTATTAAGATTAAGATATAATTATAAGTTAATACCAATTTCTTAGACTAAAAATAGATTTAATACGAGAGTAAACGAATTATCACATCCCTAGGAATTTTTTTATTTACTAAAAAGGAATTTTAAAACTACAAAAGGTGAAAATTTTAAGTTATATACCTAACGATAAAGATAGAAAAAAAAAATTGAGGCTCAAAGAATGCTAGGAAGGAATCCATACCACTGCCCTGCAATACTAAAAAGAAAAAGACAAAAAGACAAAAACTTATCTAAGATTACAACAGGATTGAAATTATTTTGAGTATGAGGATTTTAATGAAACCAGTCCTCTCAAAAAAATAAAAAATAAAAAAAGAAAGAAGAAGAAGACAACTTATCTAACATTTTGGATTCTAATGAACACTGGCCCCTCAAAAAAAGGACAAAAAAAACACATTTTTATATAAGTGATTTGGAGTGACTTTGCATTTGTGAATTTTAGTGGAAGTAATATTAAGTTTAGTTTTATTATTTTTACTGCTTTACTTAAAATTGTTTGCTCGAATGCTTCACCAAAATTAAATCCAAAAATAATGTTTAAATAGAAGGATAACAAGAAGGAAAAGTGGTATAGGAAGGGGAGAGATTAGGTTCAAGTCCCCGTAGGATGCATGTAATCGCTCCAAGAAGAAAAGCCTATAGTTGTGGTCATTGACCTTGGCTATAAATAACATATAATACGACTATAGGATATAGTTGTGAATAAAATAAACTGCAGCATAGTTTTATTATAGGCAATGTGGATAAATGCTATAAAAACGACCAAGTCCAAATGTATAGCTATAGTTCAAGATCTATAGCTGCAGTCAAATGTCGACCCTAGCTATAAGGGTGCTCTATAGCCGCGGTTAGATTTCGACCTTAGCTATAGGGTACTCTATAGTTGCGGTCATATGCTGACTCTGACTATAAGGTACTCTATAGCCACGATCATATGCTGATCCTGGCCATAAGATGCTCTATAGTCGCGATCAGATACTGACCTTGGCTATAGATTATTGAATCCACAATCAACAAGTCACCCATAGGATGCAATCGATTTATGACTCATAGCCCTGGTTTGCTACATCCCACCACTACTTAAACTTAATACATTTTAGTGTCATACACATATGTGGCTTATCAAATTTCTACAGATTTGAAATCTGTTCATATCCCGATCACTCTGAGATGAGATTCATCGGCGGAGGATCTTAACTCTCACACTAGAATCCGATGCTCATGACGATGGGGCTTCTTGGTTTGTTTGAAGGTGAACGATTCTGTGACTGCGCTGTTCGCTTTTCGAATTTCACACACTAAACTATTGCTTTCAAAGATTAACTGCTTGTTTTTTAAAAATTTTTACGACTTATTATTGAAATTTTTTTAAAAAGTTATAAATAGAAAAAGTGAAAATATTTAGTTTTTTCTATTAAAAAAAAGTCATTTTCCACAAAAACAAGAAAAATTCTATCATTGCCCAACAAGGAGTAGAGCTAATAACATTCACTACTAAGGATGACAACGGTTTGGGATGCGCCTCCATCCCGTAATCTCTACCATTTATTTTTTTTCACCCCAAACCTGCCTCATTTAAAAATTGGAACACGCGAGGATCTTAAAAAAAAAAAAAATTTAAACCTCGCCTCCTATTTCTTGTTACTTGATTTTTGTTTGTATTTTTAATTTTTTTATATTTTCTTTTTTTTATTATATTAAAATTAATATATTTTCATAAAAAAAATAAAAATATAATGAATTTTTATAAATTATTTATTAAAATATTCTAATTATTATTATTATTTCATATTAAAGTATAAAATAAAATAATAATAAAATATTTTTAAAATATAATCGACTGAATGAAAGAATAATACCCGAACTACCTCGAACCTGTCTCAGATCTGAGAAAATAAACCCAAACCTACTAAAAACTCGAATACAGTTAAATCAAACATGTCCCATTAAGAGTGGGGTGGGGTGGGAACCCAAAATAGTCCGTCCCGTTGCCATCTCTACTACTCACTACCCAATACTAAAGAACAAACAACTTAATACTTAATGTTATTACGTACTATTAAACATTAAACTTAAAAAAAAGTTATATTCAACATTAAGTAAAAAACAAAAAAAACGGCCTTCATCTCTAGCGAATCTTCGCCGACCACTGTGCTATTGAGAAGCCGCATGTCGTCTTCACTTCAGAAGGTGACAAAATTCTAATGCAGCGTTTGCAACCTACAAACTCCTAGGCAAGGACACATTGATGAACATTAGAAACATGTCAAACTAGAGAATCAAATCCATGGTGTTAGTTGTTCCAAATAAAAACATAAGAGTAAAGCAAGAAAAAAAAAGATTATAATTTTTTTTTCAAAAAAAGATTATAATTTTTTTTTCAAAAAAAGATAAGGGGTAGCTTAATTGGTGTAAGGTCTTGGATAGAAGTGGTTTGATCGAGTCGGGTCAAATTTTGCATGATTTTTTTGATCAATAAAATAACAATCCAATTAAACCCTAATTTTGGATGGGTTGAACTAACTGCCTAATAAAGTTGTCAATCTAAACCGCCCAATTGTGTAAAGATGAATTTTCTTATTCAAAGACCCACGTCAAAAAGAATAGAATTGAATTAATAGAAACCTTAGAAAATTGAATTGATCAATAAAATCAAAGAAATTATTAAAGAAATTCTTAGTATTATTCAAATATTGAGGTTTTTCTTAGAAAGTTTTAGATAAAAAAGAAAAAAGAAAATACAAGTTTTATTAAATAACTTATAAATGATTGTCAAACAATACTCACTATATGGTGGAAATATCAAAATTTAGAAATGATGCCAGCTAAATTTTCATCTATAAGATATTGTTATTCATATTATTATATTACATGATGTTGACAAATTCATTAAATCACTTTTTTTTTTTTTTGTAAAATTTAAAATAGACTTTTGCTGTAAATTAAATCACTCATTTTCTATATATATATATATATATATATATATATATATATATATATATATATATATTTCTTGTTGTCTCTATTCTGATATCACAAATGGATTCGTAGTCGGATTTCATGGATGGATGATATTTTTTATATGGTAGTCAAATTCACCAACTTTTATAATAAAATTTAAATCTTGAAATAAATTCATTTCCTAAATAAAAATGTGAAAGCCCTTCAAGATGGGTAAATTGGGTGACTAGACAGACTAGACTCCTTTATGGATTATTTAATAATATTTATATAGTTATTTAATTTTTAAAATAAATAATTATTTTTTATTAGAGCATTGGAGAACTACTCAAATGATAAAAAAGTAAGATGACATACGCGAGAGTTATGATTGAATCATTGTAAGAATATATTATAAGTCTATAATATGATATAAAAAAGTGAATAAAAGTGATTTTTTTTTATTTTTTATGATTGGATGATTACAAAAAAAGAAATTGGTTTAAAAGAAAAATCCAAAAATTCAAAAATGTTATATTTTAGACAAAAATACCCTTGAATATCCATCTTGACATGGTAACTAAATCCCTTACATTCAATTCAAACAAAAAAAAAAACAAAATCCCTTAAGTGATAACTAAATCTCCGATCATATATCCTTTATCCCGTGGTATTTTGTCCTATCTTCAATTAGAAAGTATTTTTTTCAAGTCAAAGTAGGAGTTTCTCTATTTGATTTAGAAAGTATGAGGCATCTATATATACCCACTTAATGTAGTCTTTGAATAATCAGTTTAAGTTTAATAATATTTTCAAATTTCTCTTTTAAGAGTTCTCTCTTGTTCTCTTATCTTTTGGATGGATTCCTTGTATGATGAAGTAAATATCTATCCTCATACAACCTCAACTCGTCCCATCATCTTTTTTTTTTGTTTAACTTTCTATAACCCATTTTTCAACTTCAATCCAAAACTTTACAAATCTAGTTTCATACTTTAAAACCCTTTCCAAACCCTTTGTTTAACCTAGAAACCATAAATACCATCTTTCCTAACCTTACAGGAACCCAAAATTCGTGCACAACCCTAACTTACTTTAGAAAAACCCGAAAACCGCAAACTAGTTCAAAACAAAGTTGGTTTGCATCAAATCAAACCAAAACATTTCCAAACCTAAAACTCTTCATTTAAAACCTTAATTTCATCATAAATAAACATCAAATATGCCCTACAACATTTGGAACTATACTTGTATCTTACTTTTTAAAGTTACAACTTATACCCCTAAACTACCACAAACCCATCCTTAACTTAATATAGTCTTTGAACGTTGAGTCACCTTTAAATGCTATGAACCAACTCTTTTTCATTGTGCTTGAATTACTCTCAACATTTATCAAATCATTGCAATTATTAATATTAAGATATAATTATAAGTTTATACCAATTTCTTAGACTACAAATTGAATTAATACGAGAGTAAACGAATTATCACATCGCTAGGAATTTTTTTATTTACTAAAAATGAATTTTAAAACTATGAAATGTGAAAATTTTAAGATTTATACCTAACTATAAAGATAGAAAACAAAAAAAAAAAAAATTGAGGGTCAAAGAAAGCTAGAAGGAATCCATCCCTACTGCAAGACAAAAACTTACCTAAGATTACAAGATTGAAATTTTTTTGAGTATGAGGATTTTAATGAAACCAATCCTCTCAAAAAAATAAAAAATAAAAAAAGAAAGAAGACAACTTATCTAAGATTTTGGATTCTAATGAACATCGGCCCCTCAAAAAAAGGACAAAAAAACACATCTTTATCTAAGTGATTTGGAGTGACCTTGCATTTGTGAATTTTAATGGAAGTAATATTAAGTTTAGTTTATTATTTTTATCGCTTTTAATTAAAATTGTTTGTTCGAATGCTTCACCAAAATTAAATCCAAAAATAATGTTTAAATCCAAGAATAACAAGAAGGGAAAGAGGCATAAGGAGGAGAGGGATCAGGTTCAAGCCCTAGTGGGAATAAAATTGTGTACTTATGAAAAAAAAGGCAAGTGACATTTGACACTCCCTAGGATGCATGTAATTGCTACAAGAAGAAAAGCCTATAGCCACGGTCATTGACTTTGGCTATAAATAACATATAATGCGATTATAGGATATGTGACACCCCATTCGGGTGTCCGCTGATCACCACAACTCCGCGGAATACCCGTGAATGCTCAACCCGACACTACCACGAAAAATCGGGCGGAGTCTCCTTTGTACGGAGAGCTCTACCTAAGATCAAAACCTGTCCAAAACAGTTCAATATGACATATATATGAGTAAAACGGCCACTTGGGCCCACAAACCAATACTCATCCAAATAAATCTCAACTATATACAATAGTTTCAAGAGGTAATAAAATTATCCTTATACATCATATATCAAACTTATAGAGTTCTAATACATGTGTACATACCAAAGCCACAACCCGACTTTCTTCTAAAACGACCTCTAGGATGAGCCGTCTCCTCGAACGCTCCCTGTACCTGAAAATAATATCCATCGACAGGGTGAGCTAATGCCCAGTAGTGGAATCACCCTAAATGGGTTACTCCACTCATGCATATGCAATGTGCTCCTGATATAAACACACATTCAAGCAAATACGTGATCCTACTTGAATGTCTAAATTACCAACCCATGTCCCGAGTCCTCACCGATTCCCTCACACTTGCCTAAGCCATGTATGAGAAACATTATTTTCAAACAAAGGTATTTTTTTTTAATTATGGACAACCCTCCGATATAAGTATTGGACCGACTCCGATTATCTGTTGGTGGACAATATAGATGCCTATCAATTGGTAGACTCTTAGACGATTGATATTTTTATATGAATTCTTCTCCAGAAAATTATTGTGTAGTCGATCCTTCGAAACCACTCTCGATAAACCCATATTACCTTTATCATCTGGATTACAGGGTGTAGGTGCGTATGGAGATAAATGATCATGGTCCGTCTGATTTATATAACACATGCGACTATATAATCATTACATATATTCACATAATTTAAATCGCACAAACATGTTATGTAATTTCACAATCCATTACGCAAAAATTAGCACGTGGAAATTTAATTAACAACTACGAGCAATTCAATTTGAATTCTTCAGCCGGCTTAATATTATTTCACAAAAATTTATTTCGTGAACACTATTCATGTGAGCGGTGAGGCCACTCGGGTTCTTGTACACGTCCAAATACCAATATGGTTTCACCTTGTGAACGGTGTATAACACGTTTAGGCTCATACACATCCTGATCGATTTGTTTCACAAATTTTCTGATCAACGACCCAAGCGCGGTGGTCGGTCATGAAGCGCACGATGGGTTTGAGAATTTAACAATTCGGTTCACGAGATTTGGGTCGATCGACGATTAAATTCGAACTGAGAAGCCGTCGGCATGTAAAGCGGCTTAACGAAGTGTAAGCAAAGTAAGATCATCCTCTCGCGATTTTGTGTTTCGCCCAAAGCAGGAGCCCAGCGTAGGCCTCTCTGTAATGAAACAGTTTTCCTTCTTGCTCGAAAATTTTGGCCGTCGGATCGCTCGCAAATCCTAGAGAAGGCGATCTTTCGTTACAAAAGCATAATGCTTAAAACATGAAATTTCCTCTCCAAGCGCGTTTTGTTTGGTCTTTTTAATAAAGGAGATGGCGCTATTCACTTTTGTCCTGTATCACTTAAAAAACGATTCGAAAATGCGAATTACATGTCACGGCAGTTCCGACATTTAGGCATTCGCCGGCGTCGGGTTCGAAAATGCGTTTTGCCTGCAAATGCGACATGTGTCACGTAGTCACGATGTTATCGTGACTTTTGTCGCGTGAAGCGTCGTTTTCTGACTAGCGTCTTCGATGTCTGGCGTCTGGAAATCCGCATTGTTCGAATTCAACGAAGTCGACGTGTTATTTAGATTCCGAGGCGATTCCATCGGTGAAATCCCGGTTTGATCATCGAAGATTTGAAAAATTTCAGTTTTGCGAGTGCGATTTTATATTTTTAGGAAATTGGAATTTTTGGGTCTTGTTCTCCCACCGTAAAGGAATTTCATCGAAATTCTAGACAATCGTGCTCGCTCACATGCACCATGCTAGCGTCTGCGAATCATAATGCGTGTAAACTCGTCGTTAAATATTAAATGGCCCAAATTCACGTGCCTTCATCCTCATGAAGGATAGGTGGCACTTATCGTCCTTATTTCCCACGTTGACTCCTCACTCCTGATGCGCCATAGCGTACTACTTCTTTCCACGGGTCTTGGATTTGCAAAAACCTTATCAGCATTATCCCAAAATGCACACTGGTCCCTCCTCGAGGTCAGTAGTGTCGTATAATCGTCACGATCCACCATGTTTGGATCCTGATTATGCCAGGAGCATGGGCGGTAGAATACCTCGTGGACACCTAACATGAACGCCAACCGAGACGCCCCCACGATAGCTTCGCGCCTAAACCCGACCACTCCCCCCAGGGCATCACCTTCAAGAAAACGTGATCCCCAACCTCGAACCCTGGCGGGTCAACGCCAGAGACGCATAGCTCTCCGCCGCCTCCGAGCCGCAAGAAGACGCCGTCGTATCAAGCCCACCTTCCTGAGGTGTTTCTAATCATATCGTGACCGCTGATGAACTCCTCTCCCACCTGGCCCAACATAATCTGACCCGTACGGGCCTCCCATACAATGCCTCATACGGTGCCATCTGTATACTCGCCCGACATCAAGTTGTAGCGAATTCCACTAAGGGAAAGGCTCCTCCCAGCCTACCCTTATGATCCAAGACGCATGTCAAGAAGATGTCCTAACACTCAGATAAATCTCCCCGACCAACCATCCGTCCCGAGGGTGAAAAGTCGCACTACATGGTCGCCCACGTGGCTCCATAAATTCTCGAAACTTTTCCAAAAGTGCGCCATAAATCTCAGGTCCCTATCCCACACTATGGATACTAGTACTCCATGTAGCTGGACTATCTCTCGAATGTACAACCGACAGAATCTCTCCAATGTGAAGGTCATCCACACGGCTAGAAAATGTGCCGACTTAGTGAGCAGGTCCATTATCACCCATACCGCATCATGTCTCTGCGGTGTCCGTGGCAAGTGGGTCACAAAATCCATCGTGACGTGCTCCCACTTCCACTCAGCCACCTCCAATGGTCTGAAGTAGCCCTTCTAGCTTTTGATGCTTAGCCTTAACCTGCTGACACGTGAGACATCGCAAAGTCCCCTACGTGTCTCTTCATCCCGCTCCAGTAATACTGACGACGAAGATCCTGGTAAATCTTCGTGCCACCTGGATGCACGGCAAATCAAGAGCAGTGAAACTCCCTGAGAATCTCCTCTCAAATCGGTCGAATGGGGAACCATTATCCGTCCTCTATACCGAAGACTACCATCCGAGTGGACGGTCCACCCTCTACCTCGTATTCGCTCAGATTCGGGTCCTCGATGGACACTATCTCAGTCCCGCCCTCGACAATGAAAGAAACCGTATAGATCAAGGACAGTACTCTACGCTAGAAGACAATATTCGCGGCCTCCTGCATGCTAATAATTACCACCTGCAACATCGCTTCGGGCCAAGAAGCGGTAATGAGCAAAAGAATCCGACTAAGGACCAGAAGCGCTCCCGAGAACAATCAGAAAGGAAGAGGGAACCTCCCTAGTTTACCCCATTGAACATCTCCTACAACAAACTCCTCCCCCTTATCCAAAATCACCCTAACTTTGTCCGCCTCCACCACCTGTCATCCTCCGAGCAACGCGATCGATCTTTGATAAGGAGATCACCATAGACCACGGCATGAAACGAACATGCTCCGACCAAGTTCCTAGTGGAAAAACTAATCCGAGCTGGTCACCTTAGAGGATATATCCGGGATTCGCCTCGCCCAATAGAAGCCGCATCGATAGTTGAAAGAATAACGGCCCATCTGTGAGCTCCCATCCGCCTCGCCCACCATCACCATATCAGGGGAGGCCCAAATTCATGACCACATCGCCCATCTGCCGAGGAGTGAAGCCGCCGCGAGCGTACTACGCTCGAGCACGGTGAACACCATGAGTGCCCCGCATAACAAAGAAAGCAATACAACCCGGCTGACGACCCATATCCTTTCCTCCCATTAACCTGTCCAGGGTTATCACCCACACCACGATGCACTTGTCCTTACTTTATGCATTAACAATTTTGATGTACACAGAGTGCTCGTTGACCCCGGCAGCGTTGTTGACTTGTTGCAACTTCCAGCCTTCAAACAGATACAAGTGCCACTCGATAAACTCAACTCGGCAAGTAGAATTTTTTCCAGATTTAATGGGGCAACTACGCTAACCGTGGGTGATATTTCTCTCCCTATCATATGTGTCGTTAATGAAGAAGTTTTATTCTCAATGGTCGAAGACTCAGGCCATATTAACGTTATCGCTATCTGGGCATGGCTGCACGCTATAAAAGCAGTGCCCTCAACCTACCATCAAAGGATCAGTTACCTAACTAGCTAGTCGATTGTGATTGACCTCTTCGAAAGAAATCCGGGCTTAGCGTACCGCCAATGCTATCACCGTCAGACAGAGCGTGAGAAAGGTGCATTCAACAACCTCGTTACCGAGCCATAGTCCCCTTAATAGTAACTACGTCACGTCGCAGAGAGGGAGGGTAGGGAACAATTAGCTATGGATCCTTCCGGAATAAAATACTCATATCCGTGATAAGCACAAGTATGTCGCCCTCTCATTGTAAAAGGAAAAGAACAACAGGGTGCTTCATTTGATAATATTGATGTATTTTCTTGGACCCACTCGGACATGACCGACATTAGCCCTACGCATGCTTCCCATAAACTAAATGCCGCCTGCCCTGAGACCACGACAAAGAGTTAGCTGGCGTTTCCGCACCCAAATCACATCGTATCATTCAGCCGAGGTAGACAACCTGACACAGGATTCATCAGGAAGCCGCACCTCGAATGGTCAGGCTAATGTGGCGGTGGCATACCAAAAAAAGGCGGGAAGTGGAGAGTATGTGCACTATACCGATCTCAACAACGCCGCCTCTAAATACTAACTTCTCATCAGCTCAAGATAGACTAGATTTGTCGACACACATCCGGCATGGATGTCATTATCCCGGCTTTCCTGGTTACCATCAGATCCCTATGTACCCGCCCGACGCGGAGAAAACAACCTTTATCATCCCCCACAAACTCTTATGTTATAACAGAATGTCGCTTCAAGTTAAAGAATGCTAGCATACGATCGAGGCTAGTGACCAAAATGTTCAAACCAATGTTGGGTAAAACCATGAAGGTATACATTGATGACATGTTGGTAAAATCCAAGAAGCGCCCGGATCACGTTACACACCTGTAAGAAGTTTTCGATCTCCTCAGGGCATACGACATGAAACTCAACCCCTTAAAGTGTGCCTCCTTCTGGTCGTGCCTACTTGGTTCCCAGTTTATGGTAACACAAAGAGGGATAGAAACAAACCTTGCACAACTTAAGGCTATCCTAGACTCACCGGCTCCCAGTTCGAGAAAAGGGGTACAACAATTGACCGGCCGGTTAGCCGCCCTAGGGCGGTTCATTTCTTGGTTCATCGACAGTCTAAAACCATTCTTTGCCATCCTTAGGGGGGTCAACCGGGCCGAATGTAATGAAAAGTGTGATCAGGCCTTGGTAGCAATCAAACGCTATCCGCTAACCCCCAATACCTCCAAATCTCAAAGCCTGCAGACGCTTCATATATTTAGCGCTTCAGATGTCAGTAAAGAAGTGTCGCCTTGTTCAAAGATCAGGAGGATAGAAGCTGAGACCAAAGGTTCTTCGTCAAGAAGTCCTTAGCCGATGCAGAAACTAGATACAACCATCTCGAACAGCCACTCTTTGGGCCTCCTGATGGCGCCCCAAGAAGCTTCGCCATACTTCAAGCACACCCTATCGTAGTGCTAACCAACCTTCCCTTGGAAGCACCATAGCCACGTTTCTCCGACTTATCCGGGGAGAATGACCAATGGGCAATCGAATCCAAGCTGAATGTGATCTCGTATAAGCCAAGTTAGCTAAGAAGGTAGGTCCCGGCCGACTTCCTAGTAGAAATCCCCAACCAAACCCGCCTCCGCATTCAAATTAGTGGATTCTCGCATGCACGATACATCTCAGAACAAGGGCCAGATCGCCTACAACTAAAGTCCCCGAGTGGGGACAAGATCGCTAAGCTATCCTACACTTCGCCTCAAACAATGAATCGTATCATGAAGCCATCCTAGTTGGTATTGACCAGCAATTGCATTATCGTCGGCGTTTATAATTAAGAGTGATTCCCAGCTTAGTGGGCGGGCGAAAGGCATTACGAACTGCGATCCCAGAACGGCGAAGTATTGACTCGTTACAACGCCCGCTAGTTTATCAACATGGAAGCCTCGAACATGTTCCTTGGGACTCTAATGAGTTAGACGCCTACCACAGAGTCGCATTCTACCTATAATAGAAACAATATTTCTGCCTATATATTACCAGTCGGATTCCTCGATAGCCACTATTCAAGTAAGCCAGGTGGTCGAAACCTCCTCTTCCTGGATGAACCCTGTAACATCCCGAAATATACCCTAGTAGTTTTCGGACTTGTTTAGGGTATATTATAAGCTAAATGGAATTTACTAAAATAAAACAGCATCCAAACAATATTAGAGACAAGGGTAAAGTGGTCTTTTACCACTTGAGGACATAAATGGCATAAATCAATAAGTTATATGCCATTATGGAAATAGAGAAAAGATTGAATAGAAATAGAAGAGAATAAAGGGGTTAAATGCAATTATGAAAAGTTAAAGTCAAACAGAGTTTTCGACTTCAAGCAAATACGGCCTTATCAAAAATATGGGATAAGAGCAAATTGGTCTCTCATCTTTGAGAGACCAAACCGTAGAGAGAGAGAGAGGGGAGAGAAGAAGGAGAGAAGAAGAGAGAAGAAGAAGAGGAAGAAGAAGAAGAAGAGAAGAAGAGAAGAAGAGAAGGAGAGAAGTTCAAGCAAGCAAAAAGGTATGGAACTAACCTTGGATATGAATTCTATTATGGATCATATGGATTTTGTATGGAATTCTAGAAAAGATTATGAGTTCCAAACCTAGGGTTTGTTAGGATTTCATCCTAACCAAAGATATAATGAAATTAAGGTTATAAAAACTCTAAATCCACAAGCATAGGAAATCTTCCTTTCGAGGGTGGATTCATGGTTAATGACAAGCAATTGAGTTAAGGTTTAGAATAAACCCTAACAACTAGTTTAGCTTATGTATGGGTTAAGACCCATTAGAATTATTTTGAAGAAATTCATGATAGGTCTTTTGAAATAAGAGAAGGATTGAATGATAAATTGAGTAGAAAAGAGGGATTCATGATTAAATTGAAGTGGGTCTTGAAATGTTTATGAGGTATAGAGTTGGATTCGGGGTTGAAACATATGGAAACATGGGAGAAAACACACAATTTGGGTATTTTATGATATGTACCTGCATAACTTGAACATGTACTGGCACAACTTAGGCCTCACATTTTTTGACTGACATGCCCAGATGTCACACATGTACCTGCAGACAATCATTGCCTGTCTCTAATTTTGACTCGCTTTTGTATTTTGGCCATAACTTCCTCATTGCTTATCCGATTTGAGTGATTCAAGTGGAAAATTAAAATAGACTTCAAGGAGAACCATCCATATAGAAATAGACATAGTCAAATTATGACTCTAAGTGACCCAAAAATCCACTCGAAGTGGGACCATCTGCAAACCAAATTCTGGTTTCAGTGTTGAACTTAGAGAGTTCGAAGTTGTTTCGGATCGTAACTTGAGTTACTTGCCTGAATTAAGACCCAGTTGGAATAGAACCTTAGAACCTTAGCTTTAAATGAGTATATGGGGACATAGTGTCAAAATATGAAGTTACATCTGAAAAATGAGTAATACAAACTGTCCCTAGAAAAAATTCCAGAATGACTAGTTGGCATAAAATGCCATAACTTTATTTCTTTGATGATCCGAATGGGATTGATTCCAATTCCTAAGTAAAATATATTCATAGTGAATAAGAATATATGAATGAGGTGTGATTTCATATTATAATCATACTCATATATATGAAGTGCTATATGTAATAGCCATGAAACAAGGGAAAATATAGAAAATGCAATATGTATAGATATGTTCATAAAACATGAATATGATAGGTATAAGTCAAATGATATGAATATGATATGAATATAGGATATGCCTTCAAGATACATAGTCTAGTACACAAATGATAGGAATACGTAAATGATATGAATATAGATTATATGATACACCATATGATAGTTATAAATTTAAATGAATAAGATGGAACATGCCAGAACACATGATAGAAATGCGAATGCTAAGAACGATAGAGATACAAAATGACAAAGCATAAGAATAATATATTGAATGATAGGCAAGAAAAGACATGACAAAGTAAGTAATATGGAAAAGTACATGAATATAAATATAAAGCAAGCATCCACATAGGCTATTATATAGGAAAGTAAATTAAATATAAGCGCATAATGATATGAATATATGACTGAATAAAAGCATACATACAGGGGAATATAGAAAGTACAAGCATAGCTAAATCATGATAGAAACGATAAAGGATATGATAGAAATGCATAAATGATATAAAGGGATATGAATATAGAAAGATATATATGAATATATGAATACAAGAGTGCATAGATGCATTCATGATATATGATAGGATTACATATATGATACGAAGACAAAACTAAATGATAGCAAAAGAGACAAATATAAGGTATTATGTAGATATGAGAGAACCCAGAATATGAAACCATGACATGAGAACGAATACGCAGTAAATTTATGATATATACATACAATTATGATAACAATAGTTATTCATGCTTATGAGATAAGCGTAAAACGACAAAGTTGATCATCGCTTAGGACCCGGTAGAGGGATAGACAGCATGCCTATGTGGAAGATAATAAATGTCGCAAAGATATACATGACGTATATCGAGGCCCTGTTTAATCAGTGGCCCCAAGGGTCACCATTAATATACGTAGATCACGCCTCGTGACAGCGATAGTACCTTCGCACCGATAGCATATGACATAGGTCCTTTGTCTCGTGCGTGTGATACCTTCGAATGCTGAGACGAGAAGTCCTTTGTATGCAGGTATTATTTTGTAGTTACACATAGTTTCTGTAATAAGCTACAAGGTATTTGCGGGCGTAGAGCCTAAAAGGGAAATGACATGATATGAAGCCTTAGCCAACTGTATGCGATGAAAGTATAGACGATTCTGAGCAAGAGGTAATGTACTAAGATAATGATTACATGAAAAATATATGAGCAGTACGATTATATGAAAGAAAAAGTATATGACAAGTATACAAGTACGAGAAATAAAGTGTAATTACACGTAATGTATATAATGAGATAAAGTATATGAAAATCATATGAAAAAGTATAGTATATGGCGGTATAAGATGAAAAATACGATATATGACTATTATATGAAAAGTAATTAAGTAATTATAAGAAATGCACGATTACATGAATATAGGTATATGAAAGCGATCGCAAGAATTATATAGTATATAGAAAGTACCAAGTATAGTATTTTAGAAAGGATAGAAAGTAGATAAAAGAAAGGTATATGAAAAGTATAGTATATGAAAGAAACATAGGAAAATATAATTTTATGAAAAGTATCATATAAGCATACCAAAATGCGAGCGTGAAAAGTATAAGAATGTATGTAATCCATTGCCGTCCTGAACATGAAAAAGGAAATGAACATGAAAGGAAATGGGTATGATAAGTATAAAGGATATGAAAGTATAGAAGCAGGGAATCTGATATAAAGTATAGATAAAAGATATGCCAAAGACATAGAATATGTACCGAAAGAGATTGACATACAATAGGCAAAGTATATGTGATAGATAAGTAATTAAAGTTATAGAAATATGAAATGCATATGAATAAACATGACCCGATCGCCATTGGTACGTTTGTCAGGTAACCCATGTTCCCCCTTAAGTGTAAACTATGCGGGTGTTCAATCCGTGTAAATGCAGAGAAAGCGAAGACAAGGATAGAGAGACAGACGTGCATCGACCAAAGAAATGACTCGAGAGATAGGTGCTCACAGTGACTGCCCATGATCTATTCATTAATATTAGAAATGTACATGTATAAATGTTGTAAAAGAAAAAGGGACTCTGTATATGTGTTTAGATTTTTATGGACACCACTCCGGTGGTAGTTCTTTTGGTATATGTAAATAATTTTTGTTATTACAGAAATTGTTTTGTATATAAAATGCAGTGCGATACGAGAAAGAGCAATTCGATAAGAGTCGATGAAATTATAGTATATAGTATTATAGATAGTCTCGCGGCGGGACTTGGTTGGATCCACTAATCGGGTCGGACCGGGATCGGCGACAATTACTATAACAATGCATCGACACCAGAGGCTCCCCTCTGAGAAGGATAGTGAAGCAGGACCAAGAACACCTGGAATTTATGACACTTGTGCAAGAAAGGACTATTAACTAATCCCCGACCTTATATAAAGCTTGTTGAAATTATAATATGTAAACCCAAAAATCCTAAGTAAGTCATTTTTCAAAGTTTGGTTTGATACGCTGTGCACTCAGTGCAGTCCTGAGTAATAAAACCGTTTAAGTCCGGATATCGATCCCACGGAGATCTCGGGAATTTAAATCAACTACCTACATTTCTCAATTTCCATACTATTTGAACCAGCTAAATGATAGTAAAATCCGGCATTAAGGTCTTTAGTAAATGAACATAGGAGATACTTTGGAATGAAAAATAAGCTTGAGATATAAAGAAATAAAAGAATAAGTAATAGTTTGGAAAATGAATAACTTGATTGAATAGTAATCGTTTAGAACACATTAAGATCAATCTTTATTGTGAAGAATCGATTCTGTTTGTAAACTTGTAAAATTTTCTTGTGAACAGGTTTTAGGAATGTGTCAAGGGCGTTAATAGTTGCTGGATCTCTCCACGCCTCACATTTCATTGTCTAATCCTTGACCTGATTCTCTCGAATCTGAGGAATTAGATAACCTACTTTTGTGAGGGACTTCAGTGCAGGTATTTTCTTGCAATGCCATTACCCGTTTATGGACTGTAAACCTTAGCTCCCAAGTTATCGGTCAAGTAAGGATATACAACTTCCAAGTTACTTGTCCTCAAATTAGAATAGATAACCCTCTCATTGATTAGATCTCAGCTAACACGGGATTGGGCCTTGCTTATCGAATTGAGGTGAACTTCTTTGTTTGTTTAAATGGATAGCTTTCGTTCGACTCGATCTTGATTTCAAGCGAGAAGGATTTATTCAAGTAAAGCTCACCAAGCACAATAGATCACAAATAAGCGAAGGTTAGTATACAGCTAAGAGATGTTCATAGCTCCCGGGAATGTACTCTTGTGTCACTCGGAGGACCTCCCTTGAAATCGAACGAAACACTTAACTACTACGGGTATAAGCGATATTCGGATCAAAAAACTTAAAACATAAGCTGAAAGTAAATTCGCAAGCGAATTTGCAATTCTTGGAAATAACAATAGGAAAAGATAAATTCGACAATAGCATTCACATAATGGAAAATTTGGATTTCTGCAGTCTTGAATTACACACTCTGACATTCTCGATCATAGAATAAATGCATTTCGAAGGCTGGATAATGAATTCCAAATTTTATGCGAACTTCAACTTTCCAGTAGTAATTTGAAAAGAAATGAATTAGTATTCGACTTCTTACTTAAAGCGATTACATCCCATTCGAGAAAATAAAACAAAAATAGAAACGATCAATCTGTCCCAGCTTTCTAATTATCAACATTGAAGAAAAGAAAAGAAAATAAAGAAAAGAAAACAAAAGAAAAGAAAACAAAAATGGGCCTTATTTATCAGACCTCTCGTGCGTGGCGCGAAACTACTTTAATGAAATTTGGATGATTGCGTATTTATAGGGTTCCTCAATTGGAGAAATACAATCGATGTAACTTTGTTGTGGATTTTAGGTATCGAGGCCCGAGTCAGCATTGATCGACGGTCCTTGTCGTGACATCATCGATGTCAGCGACATCGATCTCACGTCAGCGACATGCTTCCGCGTCTTGGCGAGGTTTCAATTGTTCATAACCGATGTATGGCGTCGATATCTTGTCGCGACCACCATTTCGAGTCATATCTGATCTTCAAGCGATGTCGCGGATGTGGCGACATCATTCTCTTGGCAGCATCATCTTATGGGCCTTAGTCTTGACTGAGTCGCTCATGTTGTCGCGACATCAGCGTATCTTATTCGCGCGCATCTCTTTGCGCCAGCTCTGCATCTTTGATACGTAGTCGTTCACGATGTCTGACGCCGATATCTTCATCAGCGACCTCCGCTATGATGCCCGACCTTGGTGGCGAGTCTTGTATGCGCGACTTGATCTACGTATGCAGCGGCGTAAACATAACTACGATCTTCGCGATGGTTTTTTGATGCGTGACTTGATCTCTGAAATCATGGCGTTCTGTTTCCCGCCGACTTTCATCTGCTGGTTCACGTTACCGCGACCTCCGATCTCCGCGTCGCGACATCAGCAGATTCTTTGCGATCTTTAACTTGTGCCGGATGTCGCGACATCAATCTTCTCGCGACATCGCCGTACCTCCTGAGTCTCAATTGTTCCGTTTCACGATGTCGCGACATCGGTGTCGCTGTATCGCGACGATTCATGACTACGCCCAGCTTTGAGCGCGGTTCTTGATGTCCAGAGGCCGGCTCTCGCGTCGCGACCTCAGTTCATTTCTTTACAGTCTTTCTCTTGAGCAGTTTCATGTCGCGACTTCTATACCTTGTTATCCATGTAGCGACCTCATTGATTTCCTTGATTTCTGATGTCACGACTCTCACTCGCTGGGTACATGTAAAACTAGCTGGCTCGATGACCATGAGTTCTTTTCATTACGCTCTGCCATTCATTGCATTTTTATCCCACTTATTTACGCATTTTCTCTTGCTTTTTCTTCTTTCTTGCTTCCTTCACGCTAATGACAAATTGGTGAGTTTCTTCGTAATTACAATATTAAATATTCATTTTAATGAAAAATAAGCTTGCAAAAATGGACTAAAAGAGATGACTTTTAAGCTCATCAATAAGGTTCGCGAGTCCAGTTCTAATCTGCCGAAATTTTCCATGTCGATCGGCCGGCTATTGACGATCACACGAGCGGACCCGTGTACGAGTGTTGCTACCGAACAAGGCGGTATGTGTTGGCCTAATTACGAAGGATATGGCAATCATCCCGGGCGGTAGAACTTCCCAACACACAGGGGCCTGATCAAGGGTATTATTGGCCAACCATGAACTCTGACGCCGCCGATTACGTAAGTAAATGTGACCGTTGTCAACGACATGCTCCTCTATTAAGATTGTCGGCTCAAGTTCTAATGTCTATCTCAAGCCCATGACCCTTTGCTTTCGATAGGAATTGACATAAGTAGAACCGCTCCTACTGTATTTCGAAAAAATTTGTTGCTAAGTAACCATGGTGCCCGACAAATGGATGAAGTGAGGCTTTGTCGATCAAAGAATCAAAGAAGTCACTCGATTAATCAGGAAAATATCATTTAGGTCAAATTGTTCCCGAACAATCATGGACAGTGATTTGATTTGGTAGTGAGGTCTACGAAACATGTCGGGGTGAAAGCAAAGAACTTATACTCCACCCCTCGGTGTCCACCAAGCAACGTATAGTGATGCCTGCAACAAAAACTTGTTGACGGCCTTAAAGAAACGATTAGACGCAGCTAAAGGCAAATGGGTGACCAGAACTTCACGAGATCCTTGGAAACTGAAACTGGCCGTGAAGCGGACAATGGTATATCTCCTTCGCACTTACCTATGGGATGAGAGCTATAATCCCTTCACGAATCGGTATGCTACGCTCCCATACGTATGCTGGCTTAGTCAGCTCTGAGTTCATAATCTAGAGATTAGACATTAGATGATTGCGTAAACAATGGCCATACGGATAGCATCCTACCACTTTCGGCTGGCAAATCTTTACAACAAGCCCGTAAAACCCCAAGTATTCCAGCCAGGAAACCTGGTCTTAAGGATAGTCTTCGAAAATACAGCCAATCTAATGGCAGGAAAGTTTCAGGTAAACTGGGAAGGACCATATATTGTAACACGAATTCGGTAAAATGGGTTATATGCTTTAAGACAGCTAGGCGAACACTGGCCTCAAATGCTGAATCTTTATGCACCTCAGATCTTATCAATAAAAAAGATGATTTATTTTCTGGCCCAGATCTTCATCTCTGAATCAGATTTAAAAATCGAATTGGCATTTGCCACTGATCGGCCCGGCATGAAGCAATGCCTAGCTGGCTAGAATAAAGTCCGGGTGGTGCTATTGCTTTGTCCGACCCAGCATGGCTAATGTCAGTCAAAACTTAAATCTAAAAGTCGGGTAGGCGCTAAATGCCTATCGGCCCAGCATGGCAATGCTTGATTAGCGAGAATAAAGTCAGAATGGCTTATTGTGCCATGTACGGCCCGGCGTAATAATGCCCAACTGGCTCATATTAAAGTCCGGGTGGCACTATTGCCCTATCCGGCCCCGCATGGCTAATGCCCAATTGGCTCAGAATAAAGTAAAGGTGGAGCTATTGCCCTATTCGGCCTAGCATGGCTAATGCCCAGCTTAGAAATAAAGATTTGTCGGGTAGCGCTATTGCCCAATCGGCGACGTGCTAATACCCACAGAGCTCGAGGCCTAAAGTGCGAATAGCTACATGTGCTCTATCGATAGCATAGTTAATGCCAATTTGGTGCAGTATAAATCCCGGATGACGTATCCGGCTCAACATAGTTGATGCCCACATACAGCTCGAGACTAACGTCCAGAGTAAGAAGGTGCCTCTTGGGACGGTTTGTTTGATGCACGGATGGTACGAGCAGAACGAAAGACGAATATCCCCGAAGCAATTACTCAAACCTGGACTACACCCTACTCATTACGCATTAGCGCCATCCGGCTAAACAAAAGTAAACTACTCGGTTCAAAAGGGAGATAAGCAAAATCGCAACGTTCGTTAAGAAGCCCAGTTACATTATATAAAAATGTTAGGATAGAAAATGAGACGAAAGACCAGGATTGGGCAAAAAAGAGCCGCGAATATTAGCTACTTTGGCTCTCGTCTAATGCGTCAGGTTCTCACTATCGGCCCACACTTGGATGGGAAATCGGGGTTATCAACTACTTCCCAGCCCCGACGGTTGAGGAATGCTCGACCTTTCGCTAACACAGCCTTTGGAGTTGACAACTGGCCCAGCCAAGAACAACGACTAGGGGCACCTAGGGTTAACAAAACTCTAGAGTTAATAGCTCGACGTGCTCAGCGTCCAGTAAGAATCTTCAGGCTTACTTAGCAGATATTTTGAGGCATAACAGCGTATCGCGTAATTGAAGATGACTTCAAAGCCAGCATCATGTGCGCGCACAAGGCCTTCTTATAACACTAGCGACTCTGCGGAAGCGGGGCGACTCATCTTTGCTAGCCGAAGCTGTGAAACTAAGCTCATTTGCTCAGTGGTTGGCTTCTTCCTCTATCGTTCGACCCGGCCTCTCCAAAAGCAGCAAAGCCTGGCTGAGCTGATCTAACTCGGACTCCGCATCCGCGGCGTCTTACGAGCGGCTAGGGCATTTGGACCGGGCTAGCTCATATTCCATGTAACCACGAGTGCTTCCGAGCCCGTCGATCTCAGGTGGGTCATGCAGCACTTCATGACCCAAGCGTTTCTTCGCCTCGGCCTGGTTATACTCTCAGCGACTTCTCTACCTTCGACTCAGTAGCCTCAATTTTGACTCTGTATAGTTGGGAAGCGCTACCAGTCTTTTTATCATAGCAGCCGTGGGCGTAGAGTACATCAGTCTCTTTGCCTCCCTCAGTCGGGTTCAGAATTCTCGATGTTGAAAGGCCATGTTCCGAATAGCAGCAATCGCCTACAAAGAAACATATTAATGATATAACAATGATTAAGAAATAATACTAGAACGAGAAAAAGCCCTTCCAAGCTTACCATTTCCATCGATTGAGAAAAATTACGGTTGCGAACCTGCATTCCATCCTCGATCATTTGCTGAAGATCTTCTTTAATAGTACCAGCGGGGACCGAGATATTATACTATTTGCCCTGCCCCCCAGCCCGAACAATTACCTGTATTTGCAACATCGTGGAGTCACGGTCGTGCGAATGGTCATTGAAAGATCGCCACGATTGAAGGGCCTCACCGTCGACAATCTCTGAGCACCCTCGGCTGAAGCTATTGCCTCCTCCGCAAGAAGTCGGGCGCGTGGAGGAGATCAATTCACTAACATACGATCAGAATTGGTGGCTTCCAGCGGCCGATCAGGGTGTGTAGCTGCCGACCCGGTGGCACCTTTCGAGAGGATGGACCATACGGAGGCGGCCGGGAGCCGGATGCCTGGACTCGCGAGTAATGTTTCCTAGACCAAAACAGTCGTTCAAAGCCCATCTCGGGCGGGCATGATGACAATGGCACACCTCCCCGTCCCAGAAGAAGTTTGTGGCCCAGATCCTCCCAGGCCACAGCCACTTCGGGGACGCGTCGCTGACTTGCAAGAATTTGTCTCTCTCTTAGGTTCGAGTGAATTATGAACCAAGCCCAGACATATCGTCCTCTTCCTCTTCTTCTTCCTTGTGCAGGGGCTTGGCAAGATATTGGAGGGACACGGGGCTAAGTCCTCAGCCCACCTGCTCTATGACTTTAGTTGACTCCGCCTTTTTCTTCGATGCTCGGGCGAGACGGGGAGTCCTTTCTTACAGGAGGACGCTCGAGCGGCCGCCGTGACTGCTGGGCGGCTTGAGGGGCGGGGATGGGATCTGGATTAGCGGGGAGGGGAGGAGGAGGAGGAGGAGGAGGAGGGAAGGTTCTTGTGGATTAGTGTTGATCACAAATTCCCAACCGTGCTAGCTCTCCCCTCCACAGTGGGGAAGAACCATCGGGATTAAGCTCGGAAGGTCATGACCTGAAGTGCTCACCTTCACAATCTACGAGGGTAGGGAGCGTGGGATGAGATGGGACCGTTAGTAAGGAGATGGGTGGCGACCCAAATCATGCAAATTCACGGTTAGGAGGACTTTGTGATGCGAAGAAAGGGGGAGGAGGAGGCTGCTGCACCACGCTCGAAAGTCTGACTGACACATTAGTTTTTCGCAAGTAAACTCTCCATGATGCTTGAGTTTTCCTTTGGTCTTTCCCTGCACAAATAACCCACAATAATGAAACTCGTGTACATGAATAGACGTACGAAAAATACATCAGCAGGCGGGCCCTGTTACTTATACACACTTAGAAAAGACATCACATGGTTAACATCAAACGGAAGGTCGGGGGAACCTAAGGTCGTCGAGGTCCCTATTAGGATCGCTATTTTGCCTCAACTCTTAGGCGGTCGGGAGATCACATAGCAATTTCAACTATGGGCTCTAGTAGACACTTAAAGTCGACTACCTTGTGCCACTCTCAAGGTATAAGCAAAACAAACCTCTACCAAGGAAAGATCGAGGCGGTAAAAGAAGGTTTAGTACCTGACATCTAATTAGAGTTTTACAGATGGCGTTTAGACGAGCAAGGTGTTAGGTGAGCGAGGGCTGGTGGCACTCTGGTAAAATGGAATTGCTTTGCAGAGCGGCCGCGGGGAATGACCGGCTTCAGGTGCTCCCGAGGTGAAAATCTGCGTTATCCTCTCGCTACAATATTTTTGAGTCGGACCATCCGCGGACGTCAATGTCATACCGAATTTGCATTAGGCCCTCAACTCCTCCATAGAGAAGGAGAGATGAAATCTTTGCTTGTAGAAGGCATCCGGTAGGCCCTCTCTTGCGACCACTTTGGTGGTGGAAGTCTCTTCCCAGCCTCCGCCGTGCAAGCGGATAGAGCCAAAAATGGAAACTCTGATCGGCCGAAGCCGTGATACCACAGGTAAAGGCAGACACACAAACCCACTATGCCTACCTTGGGGTTAATCTGGGTCCTAGTAGCTCTGGAATGACCCCCTCCACGATATCAGAAGAAGGCAGCTAGAAAAGCGTCTTGCGTGTCGAAATCAACACACAGAATAGAATAGTGTTTACAAAATGGAAACTAAGCAGAGCACACAGGCAGTTCACAAGAGCCTTGCATAGCGTCGCGACAGAGTACCCACATAAAATCTCGAACATAAGGGAAACAACATAACCAAGAAGAAGCAAGTACAGGAAATGGTACAATCAAATGATGACCCCCTATATATTAAGCATCTAGAGCTTGTAGTCGCATTTAATGCTGCTTTGTTGACTCATCTCACTCCATGTAGTGGCGAGCTTTGTTGTGGGAGCCTGATGAAGCGAACACTTATGGGCTAGGCTCTTGGGCCTTCGTGTCAACCTAACATCCACGTTCGCATCGGCCAACCATATTCTAAACCAATCTATTTCGAAGAATGGCCAACCATATCACTTCTAGACCAATCTGTTTTGAAGCATATCAAATACCATAAGTCCTTGTCGCTAGCCGAGAATTGGGAAGCATGAGAACAATGAGTGTAGGAACACAGGAAATTTCAGAAAATGTAAATTCATTAATTACACCAAAAGGCGTTCATAGATACATAACAATAGTTACACAAAAGTGATCATATCATCCGAAACAATTCCAGAGGCCAAAAAAAAAAAAAAAGGAAGGAAGGTGGCAAGGAACATAAAGATCCCTTGTTGATTCAAAAGGTGGAAAGGAACACAAAAACCTCGTTGATTTAGGAGGGGGTATTCTTGGTTGCAGAGGATTCCATTCAAGTTTACGCAGCCATAAAACAAGGCACGTAACTCAAGAATATACCTCTGATACAAACATTTCGACTTAAATCCAAACCTTACAAACTTATTTGCTCCATGGCAATGATCATGCTCGACCCTCTTCATCACGCCTCATCATGCGGCCGATCACGAAGTGCGATTCAGGCAACGCCTCACCAAACCACCTTGCTGTAAAAACCAGTGGTAACCATTGGCATAAAAAAATTCCTCCTCCTATAAACCTTTTAAAGAGATCTCCATCCTCGAAGGAATCCCCACACAACCGCATCAAATGTGACCTCAAAAAACTAGCAAATTCCCTAGTAATGTGCACATCGGAACACCCCTACATTAACACTTCAACAATCCCCACATCAAGCAAGTTCCAAATATTCTTTATTCCTGCTAGAGAGTGGCGGTGGTGCGCCCGTCGCCTCTCCAATGCCAAAGTCAGATCTTTAAATCTGGAGAGAGAAATAAATCCGCATTTTTCAATCAAGAGTGTCTTACCTTCTACAGTTTCACCCCCTCTTTTTTTATGAAGGAGGGTCATTGTCTACTTTACATGGGAAGTAGGCGATTCCTTACAGAAACGGAAGGGGAAGGTGGCGCTTTGTTCGCGTTTTATGACCTGTTCTTCCCTTTATATAGCCAAATTGCCCTTCAGATGGCCAAATTGCCCTTGGATAGCGGCGCACCGGATAGCTAGGCGCCTTCGGATAAGCTAAACTATTCTTATCTTACAGGTTGGCCCCGCCATCGGGAGATTATATTATTGTGACTCATGGGTGGTTATTGTTTTAAGCTAAGAAATTCATTATTTTGCCTCCTTAAAGATATTAACCGACCGGGGAAAGATTACACTCAGCCATTATATCTCCTGCCCGGCTGAGGAAGTATGTTTGGGCCCGACTTGTAAATGAAGATGATTGGGTTTGGAGATTGGGCCTCTACAGGTTTCAGTTTTGGGCACAATAGTAGTGACCATTGACTGGGATGGGTCTGTAGAACTGTTAGTTTGCCGGAAGATCTGAGGCCTAATGGGGCAGAGGGCTTGAAATTTAAAGCCATGGTGCCCACACCATGATGCCCCATTTTCCCATTGGGAGAGTCGTTCTTCCGATCGAGAAAAATATGCGGGACATGTTTGATGTGGGATCTACAAGCTAGTAGAGCTGCAGGCTGATCTCGAACTCGCAAATCATTTGTTTACAAGTCGAGCACAAACATCTTTCGGCGGAGCGGGGAGATATAATGCAGTGCAATCTTTCTGGCGGCTACCATCTTTAAGGAGAGCGTAGGGTGACCTCTCTTAAGCAAACAATTAACCACCCATGAGTCACACACGTAACTCCACGTGATGGCGTCAAGCCTTGAAGATAAGGGTAGTTTAACCTATGAATTTGGCTATATAAAGGAAGAGCAAGGTCATAAAAGCCTGAACAAAACTTACCTTCCTTGGATTTGGAAGGGATAAGCCTACTTCCCAATAATAAATGAGACAGACGACCTTCTCCATAAAAAAAGAGGGGTTGACACGTATAAGGTAAGACACTCTTGACTGAAAAATATGGATTGATTTCTCTCTCTATATTTAAATATCTGACTTTGGCATCGGAGAGGCGACGGGCGCACCACCGCCGCTCTCTTGTGTGTTCTGCAGGTACATACTAGTAAGTTGATGCTTCGACAATCCAGTGACTCAGAAAATTCAAGAGACTACAATTCTCTTTGAGAAAGATTTGGTCGTCATGGAAGAGTTCCCCATTACCTTTACCTTCAAGAATCAATAAGCTCGCGATTTATGGGGCTTGGTTTGTTTTAAGGTGAATGATTCATCGTTGTGAAGAAATCCACACTATCGCCTCCAACTACGTAACTCCAATATAGTCTCTTGTGGCTGAGGCTATATCAATAACTTCTATCTGCTTCGTTGGGCAAAGCAGTGGATTACATCAAATTTTAAAAAAAAAATTGATTAAAAAGCATGACTCTAAAACTATTGATTGAATTACCATAGTTTGTGATGACATGAAATTCATGTAGATCTCGTGTGTGGTGAACACGAGTTTAGTACAATTCAAAACTACTCTTTTGAAAAACTAGTTCAATATAAATTCGAGAACTTAGTTTGTTGAAAAGGCAGTTCGGTACAAATTGAGAGCTGTTTATAAATATAGAGCACAAATGCGTTGGAAAGAGAGGTGCATGCAAGTAAAAACTTGTTTTGTTGAAAATATGAGTTCAGTACAAATTAAAAACAGAATTTGTTAAAAGTAACTAGGCCTTGCCTGAATCTGAGAATCAATGAAGCATTTAATTTACTATATGATTTGAAAATTTGCAAAGGAAATATTCATAAAATAGAAGATTCAAAAATTGAAAAATAAAAATAAAATAATTACCTTGATTACAGGATGAAGACATCCACACAAGAAAACAACCAAAAATTAAATGTGGAAGTTTCAGAGCATATAAAAACATAAAAACAAGAGTATTTAAGAAATCATGTTAACATAACAAACATGGATGTTTCTGAAAAATAATAAGAAAATTTAAAAAAAAAATCTTGAAAAAATGTGGTTTGAAAACTAATCCTAAGTATAGCATAGTTTTCTTCACATAGGCTTGACATATAGGATAAAGTTTTAAAATGTAGATTTTGATAATAAAAAAAGCTAATAGAAAAGCTATATAGAAGGTGTCTATTCAAGAGACACTTTCAAAATGTCTATTCAAAATACACTTTCAACAATTTAAAAAGTCTTTTTAAGAGACACATTTAGTCTAAATTCAAAATTTTTAAAATTATAAAAGTGTCTTTTCAAAATACATTTTCAATATAAATTCAAAATTTTCTAAATTATAAAGGTGTATCTTCAAGAAACATTTTTAGTTTACATTCAAAAATTTTAAAATCAGAGAAAATGTCTTTTCAATATAGAAAGTGTCTCTAAAAAGACACTTTTAAAAAATGTCTTTTGAATAGACACTTTTTGATCCATATAACAAAAACTATACTAGATTTATGAATATTTATAAAACTTTTTTATCTGAGGAATATTTTTTCCTTTTTACACTTAAACTTCCTCTTTCATGATGAGAGCATTTGCTGCAAACATTCAATCAAAAACAATTATAACCTCGGAAAATGAATGCTGAAAATAAATGAATCAAAGAACAATATACTTTAAAAGGTAGAAAATAAATTTAGGTTTTTTCCTTCTCACCTCTTCCGGACTCATCCTTTGTTCACTTGTTCATTCTAACCCATTTTCCAGAAGGCAAAAAAAATATCTCAATTCTGGCTCTAGCATTCATCATTCTCCATATATTACTTCCAAATCAATTCACATAGAAGGCAAAAAAAAAAAAAAACACAACCACAAAAAAAAATCAAAATCCATCCACACAGGCACACAAATAAATCGTGAATCAAAGAAAAAAAAAATAAAAATTACATCAATCAAATAAACCTAAATGCGAGTCAAATAACTCTCACAGTCAAAACAATACTAGGAAAATCAAAATCAAAATCTCCCAGACTGTGAAAGAAAAGCAGAATCAAAAGAAGAAAGAGGAGGTACCGATGAAGAAATTGGCTGGATCTTAGGGTGTAGGGCTGACGAGATGATCTTTAAATCCTGAGAACAACCTTAGGTCGTTTGAGGCGCAAAGTGTTTATAAGTTTTGGGTCCAGAACATACAAAAAGCATAGGAATTGATGAATGCGCAGGGGTGTCAAGAAATTATAGTATTTTCAAACTAAAACTGTACCGAAATCTAACTTTTGGTCAAGCGAAAAGTGGATTCCCTAGTTCCCTTGACAATTCCCTAGAATCTAAGTGGAAAATGCTTTGAAAATTGGACTATGTTAAAAATTGATAAAAAAACTGTACGAAGTAGCTTGGAAGATAACAAACAAATTTCATTATAGAATAGATTGAAAATGAAATAGTGAAACGAGAAAGCTTGAAGTAACATATGCTTATAAGGAAAAACATGTAACTAAACTAGAGATCTGGACAATATGTCTGATAAACTAGCTAGTAGAAACATAAGAGAAATTAATTTTGAAATGCTCTGTTTTGAGTGTTGGTTGATCGGTCATTTTCTCTGATGTTGAGTCTTCCTTTTATAGGCATTATTGAATAACTGCCGCAGCCTACCTTCTACAATAACTATTCACGTCTCCACTAGAGTCTTGTTCTCCAAGTCACTTCGCCACTAAAGCCTTGTTCCCAAAGTAACTTCTCCACTTCTAATAGCTGTTCACGTATTCTGTCATGTCATGACTTAGAGACAAACTCTCCTCCACCTTCTACAATTGAGATAAAGTCTTAATATCCTTAGCTGACAGCTTTGACAATTTATTTAAAAATTCCATAAAAGTCCCTGGACCTTTTCATGGGTTGATTCTCATGGGCTTGGGCGTTCTTGGATGGGGTTGGGCTTGATATATCAATTCAACTCATTCCACTACCCTTTTGGCCAAAAAATTATTTAAATACCATTTTGGCCCAAAAATTTATTTTTAGTGTAAACAATTGCTCTCGCATACAATAGCCCATGGGCCATGTTTGTATGGACCAAGGTGGCACTAGGCCTACCTTTGGAAGTGTGCTTGTGTGTGGATGACGATATACTACATCTATCACGTAATGCTCTGAAGAAATTGATGAAACAATGGCTAAAAGCCTATTATTTATTTTTTTTAATATATATATTGAATTGTTGTGTGTTGGGGAAAAACTTGCATGCTTGAGAACAGTGGGTAAGAAGCCTGCTTTGACTTAAAACTAGGATATAAAATGTATTATGTTGGCGTAAAATGAATATTTGAGAACAATAGTGGCTGAAAAGCCTACCTTGACTCAAAACATTAAGATAGGAAACCATTTCCCCAACACTTCCCCTCTAAAGGCAATGGTATCGACCATAGGATCGCAACCACACTACAAATTTTTGGTCATTTGTTATTTTTGGCATGGAATTGTTTTTATTTATTTTTCGAATATGGAAGACTTTTCACCCTCCTGATGGATAACAGTTGCTTCACCTTTATACTTTTCTAGGGTTATGGGGTTCTGGATGATTGTGAATTTTCCTCTTTGCCTTGCTTCTGTCTGGTAGTGAGAGGAGATAGACTGAAGTCAAGGATGCTACCCAATAACACAGAATATTTCTTTAATTGAAAATTTAGTCATGTTCAAGGCAACTTTGCATTTTCTTATTCTAACTACTGTAGAATAAAAAAAATGAAAAGATAGAGAAGGAAAGTATTCTTTAACGGAGCTCCCTTTGTTTGGTGGTTCTCTTGATTAGTGAGCAAACTATTGACTGAGGTTTGCTCACTTTTTTGCTTCTCTTCTTATACATATGGTTATTTATGTAGATAGCTTATACCTTTATGGTTTTTATGTTTGGGTTCTAGAGTGTTGGTTGATAAGGCTCTAAAATTAATTGAAGTGCCAAATCATACTTTGCTATTTTTTGATATGGCATCACCTAGTTGGTTAAATTTAGTAGTTTTAGCTCCTAGTTGTTAGAGGGACATTGTAGAGTAACAGTTACAGTTAGGTATGGTATTTAGTCTAGGTCGTATCAGCTTGCTAGAAAGCCTTAATATGAATTGACAGAGGCTGGTTCTTAGAATTTAATCTACAACCGAATCAAGGACATAGACTCTCTAATTAGGGTATTGTGTGTTTATTGGAGTTAACTTAATATCCTGAAAGAGTAAGAAATATGATGTAGTAACCAAATCTAATGTTGAAGTTGAGTCTCGAGCTATGGTTTTGGTGACATGTGATCACATATGGTTAAAACATCTCATCCAAGAGTTAAGATTTGGGAAGGATGAACAGATGTATCTCATTTATGATAATCAAGTTGCACTATATATTGCATCTAACCCACTTCTATGAGAGGACCAAACATATTGAAGTAGACTACCACTTTGTTAGCGAGAAGATTGCATCGTGACGCGTGACTACCGGAAAAAATGGGCTCGAGCATTAGGAATTAGCTATCTTTGAGCTAAAATTAAAAATGGGTCCTACAAACTCTTCTCGTAGTGGGTCCACATGGGGAATGTGTTCTCTCATGAGAGATGAAGATTATCTATTGCTACTCAAAACCATTAAGGAGTGAATTAGAAATTGCCTCCAAACATCACCACTCTGAAATGGTAATAAAAGGTTTAAGCTAGTCCCACTAATTCGATGTGAACAAGACTTTAAAGGGTATATACACCTACCTTGTAATCGGGGTTCAGCCTCAAGGGGCACCCCTGGGCCAGGGAAAGGGAGGACCCATATGCTTGTTCACCACACGCTACACGCGCCGCCTAACTCCGTTGGGTTCGTCTGGCTCGGGAGTCGGCTTAAACTCATTTTTTTTTGGGCGCCAAACGTTGCTTTGCAACGAGCGAGGGTTACCATTGACGTCATTATTTTGGAATTTCGATCAAGTGTCTTCCACGCATATGACTAAAACGACACGACTCCCTGCTTTCATGACTATCAATTGGGGCCATGAGCAAGATTCATATATAGCCACACAATCACTCATTTTGAATTGATTCATTATTCGTCGCATTATCATTCCTTCTGCTTTTGAGTGACCGAAGTTCTCGTATAATTTCTCTGGAGTCTCCGGTCAAACCAACAAAAAGAAGTGCGCTTTCAGGCCGGGAGATCATTTTATCTTGGGAGACGAATTGCCAATATCTCGAAGCACCACTGCGAGGGCAATAAATTGTCTTAAGGAGATCAGGTTGCAAACACAAGACTCAGGATCATTCTCATTACCTAAACAGTTCCAACTATTGCTTTAATTTTTATTCTGTTTGTTCTGCAAACAGTTTCTCATAGTCATACTAATATAGGTTCTGCAAACTGTTTTCATTAACGTTTTATTTGTTCGTCTTATCTGTTCTGTTCGTGCTGTTATATAGAATTACTACCTAACAATCTTAAAACAATTTATTTTATTTTTTACATATATCTAGTACAAAATGTTCAGTTCTATTTATGCAAGTGCCAACATTCAGTTCTGTTTATGCAAGAATTATAACTGTTAGTACACTGTTTGTTTTTAATATTGTTTTATTGCTCACCTCAAAACGATAATCTATTTGTTTGTTTTAAATTTTTTTATCGCTGTAACTTAGTTCAGCTTATTTCTTAAAATTTTAATATGTTGTTTCTATGAGTCGTATCATTTGATTTAATACTGCTTTTATATTATCGACTCATAAGTCATATTTTTTTTTAAATTTTATACAATCGCTTCGCAAACATAATTCGATTCAGTAGAATGGCTACTGATTCTACTCCTACTGTGGTGCCTCCCAACGCCCGAGCATGAGCCAATGATCGTGAGTCATGGAGAGAAGCCAAAAGTTTAATGGGGATAAGAGTTTAAAAGGTGGCAAAAAGATGTTGTTCTACCTCGACCACCTTAATTTCGGGCCTGCTTCTTCAAGAGGATGCTCCCGCAGATTGAAGGCTGAAAATGAAACCTATAGGCAAGTGGTCGTTGCTATAAAGCATGGAAGCATGTCAGTTTCTTTGTCGCGATCACTCAACGGCTTCGACAAATACACTCAGATAATGTGTATTGCGCTCAATACTGCAGAACTATAACTTGGACAAAAATACAAGATCGAGGATGTAGGGCTCAAGAAGTTTATAGTGGGAAAATTCCTAGACTACAAGATGCTTGATTTTAAGACCGTGGATCGCCAAGTTCAGATTCATAGCAATTTGCATGACATACATGCAAAGGGGATGTCTCTTAGTGAATCCTTCCAAGTGGTTGAAATTATTGAAAAATTGTCACCACTATGGAAAGAATCAAGAAATAATTTCCAAAGTATAAGCTAAGGAAATGAGACGAAGAATTGATAGTGAGGTCGAGACGTAGGAAGACAAATCCGCATCTGAGAAGAAGGCAGGCAAGGGCATCATGGAATCCAAGGCCGATGTTGTGGAACAAGGGCATACCTCATACAATAACAAGAAGAGGAAGCACAATGCCAATGGTCCCAAGCAAGGTCCTACGAAAAATTTCCAAGGCAAGTGCTATGTGTGAAACAAGCAAGGGCACCATGCTAAGGACTGTCATAGTCGTAAGGAACAAGGGAATCAAAAGAAGAAACGCCCTCAAGCCACAATGTGGATCGGGCAGACAATGTCTTAGACATGAACCTCCTCAAACCGTAGTCTTCTACAGAACTTTACTGGCGCAATGCCAAGGAATGGTAGTGGACACAGGGCCACTCTGGCCATGTTTTGCTTTAGAAAAGAAAATGTTCTCACTGTCATATCATAGCATAGATAATGGAGAACAACTCTTTATGGGCAACCTCTTCTTCCAAGAATGCCAAGGGAAGGTAGTATCAAGATGACATAAGAAACCACTTCAACGCATGTGTTGTAGCGTGCCGAAATTCAAAAGAATCTAATGTCGATCATCATTAGTGTTATGGGCTTCAAGTTTGTGTTTGTCCTGCATAACTCATCCCCACCAAAATGGGATGTATGTGGGGAAGGGGCAATATTATTAAATGGCTCTTCAAATGGAAATGTAAATTACTTGTTGTACCTCCCACTTAAGAATATTTAATAATATGAACACGCTTTTCGTTTTTTTATGATGCTTTGAATCTTCAAATGTGTGGCATGGTAGACTAGACATGTTAATTATGATATCATATAGATTAATCAATATGGAATGTTTGCCTAAATTTAAATAGATCCAACCATAAATGAGATTTGTGTGAATCTTAAACTTATAAGAACTTCTTTCCAATCAATTGAAATAAGTAGTGACCCTCTAGAATAATACATTCAAGATATCCGTGATGAGAAAATTTATTCAAACGAGAGGTGGTAAGTGAAATATTTTCTTACATTAATTGATGATCAGACAAGATACCGTTATGTTTATTTATTAAGAAGTAAAGATGAGGCACAGTCGTTTCAACATTTCAAGAATGAGGTGGAGAAAACCAACTTGATAGAAAACTGGCGTAATAAGAAGTGATGAGGTGGTGAATATGAAGCACCCGTGATTTCTGTCTCCCACAACTATGGTATAATTACACCAAACTTACCGCACTCGGTCTACCTCAAAGAAATGGGGTTGTTGAACTAAGAACATAACATTAAAAGAAATGATGAATGCATTACTATTAAGTTCGATCACTCTCAAAATTTGTGGGGGAAGCAATTCTTTCGCAAATTATATTCTCAATCGAATACCTCACAAGAAAAACCAATAAATCCCCTATGAGTCAGTGGGAAAGGTAGAAGACTCTACAAATACTTAAAAGTGTGGGGTGTCTAGCTAAAGTGGCGGTACCTATACCTAAAAGGTTAAAATATGACCAAAAATGAATGATTGTGTTTTCATTGATATGCAATATAATAGTAGCGGCTATCGCTTTCTCTCGATCCATAAACGAAATTTCGATATGCATGCCAATACTATTATCGAATCAAGGAATGCATCTTACTTGAAAAACGTATTTCCTACAAATTCACGAGTCAAACTCAAGTAAAGAACTCATGATAACGTTAAATAGCGTGAGTCAAGGCCAACAAGATGACAGATGAACCCATGCAAAGAAAGAACTAGAAACGCAAAAATTTTGGCCAGATTTTCAACGACGAAAGTGGAAGATGATCCTCAAAGCTTTAAGGGAAGCAATGTCGAGCCCTCAAGCTCCATATTGGAAAGAGGCTATAAACGATGAAGTAGAATCCATCTTGCAAAATCATACGTGGGAACTAGTGGATCTTCCACCAAGTTCAAAACCTCTTGGATATAAATGGATATTCAAGAAGAAAATGAAAGCAAATGGCTCTATTGATAAATATAAGGCAAGACTGGTTATCAAAGGTTACAAGAAAAAAGAAGGCTTGGATTATTTTGATACCTATTCACCAATAACAAGAATATCATCCATTTGAATGTTAATAGCTATTGCAACTATATATTAATTCAGATACATCAAATGGATGTAAAAGACACTTTTTAAATGGTAATTTGACGAAGAAATCTACATGGAACAACCCAAAGGGTTTATTGTTCCAGGTTAAGAAAAGAAAGTTTGTCGGCTTGTTAAATGCCTTTATGGATTAAAGTAAGCACCAATGCAGTGGCATGAGAAATTTGACAATGTAATGATGACAAATGGATTCAAAATCAACTAGTGTGACAAATGTGTATATGTCAAGAACACTGAACATGGGTTTGTCATTATTTGTCTCTGTGTTGATGATATATTTCCATTATGGGTAGCACAATGAAGTCATTAAAACTTCCAAGGAAATGTTCAACAATAAGTTTGACATGAAAGACTTAGGTGTTACCGATGTTATACTTGGGATAAAGATCTCTAAAACATCAGATGGACTAATATTATCTCAATCACATTACATTGAGAAAATTCTTAAGAAATTTAAACAAGATGATAGCAGTCCAATGAGAACACCCGTAGATGTAAATCTACATTTACCCAAAAATAATGGAAAAAACCTTTCACAACAAGAATATGCACAAGCAATTGGTAGCCTGATGTATGTCATGAATTGTATCCGCCTGCACATAAGAATACGCTTATCAACAAATCGAGTAGATAATAATAAGTAATCTAGGTCCAACCATCGAAGGTACAGTTGTAGCTTTGAGGCATTTGAAATACACCCAAAACTATGGATTGCACTAATTAAAAAATATCCAAGAGTACTTGGAAGGATACCGTGACGCGAATTGACATCCGACACCAAAGACTCCAAAGTCCACAAGTGGCTATCTATTTACACTTGCAGGAGCTTGTCTTAGAAATCTTCTAAGCAAACTGCATTGCTAGATCCACAATGGAATATGAGTTTATCGCACCAGATAAAGCCGGTGAAGAAGAGTGACTTCACATTTCCTAGAAGATATTCTAACAAATACAACCTCAGGCTCGCTTATTTGTATTCATGACATAGTCAATCAAGAATTGGAATAGCACGTAGAAGTCATATATATAACTATAAGTCTCGATATATCTGTCAAGACATAATACCGTAAGACAACTTCTCTCTAATGGTATTATGACCATTGAATACATAAGGTCAAAAGAGAATTGCTGATCCGCAACTGAAGTATTTATCAGAGAACAAGTAACCATCGAGGAAATGGGGTTTAAAGCCTATATACCAGCAGAGTCGCCATAATGGCAACTCCAACCTAGCCGATCGGGATCCCAAGATCTAGGTCTGAAAATACAACCGACTCTGGTGGCTCATCAAGATCACTACGGAGAACAAATTCTACTCATTCCTATAATCGTATTAAAGACGCCTCGTAACGCTGAACAAAGGTAAGCCATGCTTTTAATGATTCTTTATATCTTGTTAAAGACAAGTGGGCAGGCATGTAATACCTTCCGGCGGGGCGAAGTCACCATGGAGTGGGGCGCGAGAACCCGGGTCGTTCTATGAGAATGATAAAGGCTAAATTCTCTAGAGCACCTATGAAACTGTGAATCTGTTCAAGGCCAAATGAATACAATCGTGAGAACCAATCAGTCAAGAAAGATTCTACATGAATGCTATTGTCTTGGTTTATATAAATGACGAATAAATTAAGACATCATGTTCACCGATCAATCAAGAATCCCTTCGATAGTATTTCACAAGGGAAGGTTCAAGGCCATAAGCTACCTTCCTCTATATAGAAAATTTCCAACCTAACTTCTCTCGTTGTCGCACGTCATTTGCATTACTTTCAATAATTTCATTCATGTGGGGGATTATTGAAAAAACGGGTTCGGCATTAGGAATTAGCTATCTTTGAGCTGCATTAAAATGGAACCACAAACTTTGTAGTGGGTCCACATGGGAATGTGTTCTCCATGAGGAGATGAAGATTATCTATTAAGTTGCTCAAAACCATTAAGGAGTGAATTAGAAATTGCCTCCAAACATCACCACTTGAAAATGGTAACAAAAGGTTTAAGCTTGTGTCCCACATCGGATGGGAACAAGACTTTTAAAGGGTATATATACACCTACCTTATAATTGCCTGGGGCCCCTGCTGAGCACCCTGGGCTTGTGGAAGGGGGGAGGACCTACCATGCCGGGTTCACCACACACGCGCCAGCCGTCGCCACGTCTCAACAGTCTGGTTCGGTACTGCCAGCTTAAACTCATTTTGGCGCTAAACGCCATCGCTTTGATCTAGCGTAGTTACCATTGATGTCACTGGGTTGAATTAGACTAAAGAGTCTTCTCCATGCGTGACGCTGACCGTGTCCTGCTTCTCCATGAACAGAACAGACACGACTCCACTCCTGCTTCCATGACTGCATCAAAGAATAAAGTAGAGCAGTGTTCCATATATAGCTGGCCACAATCACCATTTTGAATCGATTCATCTTTTCCTGTCTTCATTATCATCTTTGTTTGAGAGACCAAAGTTCGCAGACAATTTCTCAACCCGACACCAACAAAAGAAGGTTTTGTGTTGGGAGATCATTTTATCCTAGGAGACGAATTGCCAATATCTCAAAGCACCACTGCGAGGGCAATAAATTGTCTTAAGGAGATTGTGTCCAACACAAGACTTGATCATTCCCGACACGTGAAACAGTTCCAATTCCTATTGCTTTTAATTTTTATTCTGTTTGTTTTGCAAACAGTTTCTCATAGTCATACTGATATAGGTTCGCAAACTGTTTTCATTAACGTTTTATTTGTTCGTCTTATCTGTTCTGTTCGTTTTGTTATATAGAATTACTACCTAACAACTACTAATTTCATCAACTCAAATGACCAACTAGTAGACATCTTCACTAAGTCTCTCAAAAGTCTCAGATGAAGTACATCTGTGACAAGCTTGGTGCTTATGACTTATATGCCCCAACTTGAGGGAGATTGTTGAGGGTTCTTTTCCTTTGAGGACTTGGATACTTTTCCTTTTTCTTCTTCTTCTTCTTTTGTTTCCTTATTCTTCTCTAATTATGTGACAAGCTTGGTGCTTAATTTTATAATTTGTTTGACCAATAAAACTCCACAAATGTTTTAATAAGCCATGGTCATTCTCTATTGTGAGCTTGGTGAGATTCAAAACTATGAATGGATGAGCTTATCAAATCCATGGATGGATGATGAGAGTTGAAATCTTTGATTTTGATGCTTTAAAATTATATTAAATTTGAATGAGAGATACTTTTGGGTATTTGTTTGGTCACATGCTATGCATGAAAATAAATATATTGTTCCAAATGATGTCACACTTTAAGAGAGAGTTAGAACCACAAAATCAAAATTAGTGACTTATCTTTGTTGAAGGTGAGGTTTAGTACCAATAAATAAAGATTAGTAACTTATCTTTCTTGATAGATCAAGATGCATTTGGATGAACTTCTTCTCCTATCTATTTTGCAAAAGTATATTCTTGAAATCGTATGCCATTCAAGCTGGATCGTTTTGTTCTGGAAATGTTCTTATTTTATTTTGTTTTTAGTCCTTTTTCTTTATCTATTTGGTGCTGCATGGATAAGACTTTTACTTACTAAATATATAAAGGAATTAAATAAAAAAGAGAATTTTGACTTGAGCTTTGTTTGGCATTATAAGTATTTGTTGTTGAACTTATTTGGCTTCTTGTTGATTCTACCTCATTGACAGATTTCAGTGAAAGAGGATAAACATAAAACACTTGAAGTGGATGAAATATACAATCAAGTGTGCATGTCAATCCTATTTTTGCATCTGTGGGAGCTGATACAAGGAAACTTTTCAGTGCCGCAAAAGCCACTGATATCGTCTTCAGATACATTGAGAAGGTGACCTGGTCGGGCTGTAACAAACAAATCCATGGTGGTATTGGATGCAATATTATGTGATGCTTTGTTCAAAGGAGCTATTAAAAAGGGATCGAGTTACCTAACAGAAATTCATAAAAGGGACTTGGGAACTACCTTTGTGAATTGATAGGCCGAAAGCGTGATGTGTGATCTATATAAATTAGGTAAAGCGTCTATGTGTGCAAGTGCACGCGTTGTATCAAGTAATGTAGTGTACCGAATTACGGATATCGATCCATAGGGAGAAGTGCATTGACTACTGGAATTGGCCCTATGATATTATCTGGACTTAAACTTTTAATGAATGTTCTGAATTAGATGTATCAAATTAAAACTAAATCTAATTAACTTGTGAAAACATTCTTATGTGAAACTAGGTTTTGGCCTTCCCCACACATTTGATGGATTATTACTCAGAGGAATTACTATTCGGGCCATTAATGACTTTTCGATGATTTAGGTGACTGTGCCTACGAGATACCCTTCTCGAGGTGACATCCGCCTCTTCTTGCTGCAGAGGGTCGGGTGCATCTCGCCCGACCCTATACCAAACGCTTTAAATGCTCAAACCCTAATCGCCACTGAAATCGATATCTCTATTCAGCCGATTTCAATCAAGGGGGCCGCCGATCTATATCCGGGAGTCCATCTCTCGATCTCTGATACCCAAAGAAGATCATGTCAATGTTGGCTAGACATCACCATGAAAATAAAACCACATATAGAGAAAATCGATATAAATCATAAATAAAACTAAATAATATAAGATTTTAAACCTTTAATCCATACAATCAAGGTTCAACAAAACCTCTAGAAATAGAACTATAACATATCAAAATTTAATACAAGCATAGCTTCATATACTGATAGTTTTGAGAAAAGGAATACAAAAAATGCAGTCTTTCGAATCCTCGGTCATTACGCTTTGTTCTCCTCTCCTTGTCCTACGACCTTCTCGGCGATCCCAAAATTAGGTCTCCTGCTTTTTATAATTTTGATGCATAATCAGCGAGAACGCGCGATCAACGCTACAACGCCGACGCGACGCCAGTTGCTCTTTTCGACTCTTTTTCTTCTATCGACCAGACGCCGCGACATTGCGACGGGCCATGACATTGAACGCCGCGACGCCATGACGCCACGACATTGGAACGCTGCAACGCTTGCCGCTAGGGTTTCCACTTCTTCTTCGTGATTTTACAAAGCTTCCGAAAATCACCTTTATTCACTAAGAATGCACACAAGTGATCCAAAAATCATATCGGGCAATAATGCACTTATTAATATATAAAATATAACTAAAACGTAGTAAAGACGCGGATATGACATGAGAGTTTTAGACACTCATCACAATTTGTAATCCTGTTCGTCATCCCTACAAGAAACAGACGCTAAACCGATACACAAGAAACTACAACATGCCAAACTCAACGACGTGATTGCGATGCACATGTTGCCAAAAAAGCGAAGGATCTAAATGACTAAATCTTTACAAAGCTTGGCTCCTATTTTACAAATTTCAAAGGATCCATGAGGTTATTCAACTTTCGAAAGAATTAGTCACGGTCTCGGCCGACAAGGACTCAACCTCCTAAGTTTCACCAGCCTTCCTGCGCCTATGCATTTGATACATGATCTCTAGCATATAACCTGTTCGTACCTCAAATCCTGAATTCAACTTACCTATTTGGGAAAAGTCTAACTACTAAGACAACGATCACCCTTTTATTCAACTAACCTACCTACTCATGAAAGAAAATACCAGCGCTTCATAAGTTTATGTTTGAAGGCTCATGTACGGATTCATGGGTGACTCCCACTAGTTAAGAAGGGCACTAGGTATCTAACTCCCCTCGAACTCTTCACTCGAACACCAACTAAACCCTAAGGGCCCTAAGCTATGAGAAACTCCCATCCTCTGTCCCATGTAACGGGCAGTGAAGTTAATGGCTCTCGCAAATTGCCTGCATTAGGCCAGTTCCTGACTTTGCCCGGGATTCCGACTAGAAGCTCCCACTTAATATATTCTGCATTTCTTTTTTAATTAAACATGGAAAACCTTTCAAAGTGGTGTCCCATCACTTATTTAGAAACCCTCATGGTTTGTCGAACCTTAGTAAGCCGGCCCTGAGCCTAGTGACAGCCCCCGGAGATCAGGTGTGGGCGCCATGCACCTTGAGAATCTGGTTTCACACCCCAGAGGTGACTCACGCATGTCCCCTCACCTATCCAACAAGTAATTCTCAAGCGTCTAACAACCCCCGGATCCTTGCTTGATTTATATTGTGTTTTTCCAAAAAGATTTGAAGGGGTCAAAATGGATCCTTGATTAGCAATCATGGCATCACTCACACAACTACCTAAAACAACCCTAAAACCTGAGGCAAACTAAAACAGGGACCCCTAGTAAACAGAAACACATAAATAAACACAAACAAACACAACCGAAGATGCCAACATAAACACCAAAAAAACCCTAAACAGGAAACACATAAATAAGCATGAAAATCGACACACTAAAGCAGAAAACATAGAAATAAACACAAAAACAAACCAAACACCCACACTTCAAAACAAGTGCGATGCGGTCCTCAATGTCGATGAAAGAACAGGAGAGGGTGTAGTGAACTTCCCTGGTGATCACCCAGATCACTACGGTGGCGGTGGATAGAGGCAGAAAGGCGAGGAGCCAGCTATCGATCCCGGGAGTGGATCACGATTGATGAGAATGGTCGCCCGATTATGCATGACTCTGCAGAGGGTCTCCATATCCCGGGTCCGACGAGGACCCGATGCCCCGGGTCTCATCCAGTAGGCTCAAATTTGAGCAAGGAGGTCCCTGTGGGTCCTAGGGAAGTGGGCTGACCGACCGGTCCCTCCTCTGTGATGGCCGCAAAGCGGGGTCGCGAGGACCGTCTCGCTTCCTCCTTAGTGGTGCCTATCGATGAGTATCTTAAATACTCATTTTATCCCTATGCTTTTGTTAGTTTTTCTAGTGTTTTTATTTTAAATAAGTGCCCTAATGCTCTAAAAGTTCATACTTAAGGGATCAAGTCATCCATTTGGTGGAATCAGGCAAAATTGGTGGAAAACTCGCATGTGCTGCCAACGATTTTGACATTTTCAGATATCATATGTGCTCCAATTGAAGAAAGATTTATATGTATGGATTCTAAATTTCAAGAGATTTACATGGATACCAAGACACTAAAATTGGAGTTCGATCAAAGAAGTTATGCAAGTTCCAAGCCTTGAAGAAAATCAAGAACATCAGATCCCTCAGCCAGGAGGAGGCTGGTCACCTTTATCGCTTTAAGACACTATATATGAGTTTCTATTGCATCAATCCATATATGGATTGGATTTCCAGCACTTCGTGAGCTTCCAAAGGTACCAAGAACACTCTGCAAATCAAAGTCTGATAACAAAGTTATGGCTCACGGTTGGAGCAAAAGGAGGGACTCGCGAGGTCACGCACGACACGCGACGCTCGGGGGTTGGCTTTGCGGATTGTTAGCCCATTTGAGCTCTAATGAGGGTTTTAAAGCACAAACCCAAGGAATCGAGGAGGAGGAGGATCGTGACAGATTTTTTAGCTTTTCTAAGGGAGAAGGTACACCCTGGTCTCTGGAGGTCTCATTATACGATTGAATTGTGAGGGTGTATAAGGAGTACTATGGCTCACACTAAAATATTTGGAGACTAAAAGTGAAAATGAGAATATGGAACCTTACTGAATATTAAAACCAATGTACAACTGTCATTACAAAAGAATATGAAAATCAAAATTTAGTTAGAGACGGCCACAATAAAATTTCGAAAAGGTAAATCGCAATAATTAAGCATTTAGGGCTAATTGCAATTAATGGAAAGTGATATTTTAAAGGAGGAATAAAGCCAAAATGTCATTTTGGTCTCCAAAAGGTTAGGTTCACGCATTTCCAGAGAGGAGAAGAGAGCCAAGGAGCAAGAGGAAGAGAAGGAAGAAGCATGAAGAGGAGAAGAAGACTGGCTAAAAGGAAACCTTATTTTCGTTTCGATTTGAATCCCTAAAGCTTTTGATACGGGAGGATTAGTTCGGACCTAGGTTTGGTGTGAAAATGTCACACAACCCTTTCTTGATTCCTGGTTTCAAGCGGCGAGTGAGTGAAACCTCAATTGATGTAAAGAAACTTAATCATCAAATTACATGATGTGTGTAAGAACTGTGGACCTTAGGTAGTGTTCTGGATTTTTCAACAATTTAAGGTTTTGTGTTTGAGGTTCCAGCACCAATTCAAATGTTGTGGAGTTGTTTTTAGATAAATTCCAAGTTGGTTTTGAGGTATTATGAATTATAGAAGTGGATATGAGTGAATTGGCACTTCAAAGGGAGGAACACTGCAAAACTGGGCATTTCAGGTTCAGACTCCAGACAATTTGAACTCACTGTACATTTTGCATTCCTGTCATTTTTATTAACTTGTACCGGCACAAGTTAGACATACCAGACAACTTGTTCCCAGTTTTCCGTTTTTAAACGGGCTGTGATTTTGGCCATAACTTCCTCATTTCTTATCCGATTTGAGCGATTCAAGTGGCTGCAAAATAGACTTCAAGGATAACAAAACTTAAGAGTAGGCATCACAAATTCTGATCCCAAGGGTCAAAATTCACTCAAAGTGGGGCCATGTGCAAGAAAATTCCCGCATCGCCTTGGACATAGAGAAGTCCGAAGAGTTTCTGGACAGACTGAGTTTTCGTTCGACCTGGGTGGATTCCAAAGAGGGCACAGAATCCTTAGCACCTTAACTTTAAAATAGTATGAAGAGTGTGACTCAAGTCTAGGAAGACGCGTATTATGCGACACTTGTCATCGATTCGCTTGAGTTGTAGGTTAAAGTAAAGGCGGGATAAGTGGAACGGTGTCTAAGTTACAAGCAAAGAAAAGGAAATATCTAAACTCATTTTTCCAAATACTACAAAGGTGAAGATATTATTATTATTACAAATTGCTTTACACTGTATTTCATGGTTTTGAGTTCAACCATTTTCAAGAAGTTACAATGACTTGAACAAACAATATTTTGAGCAACCATTTTCGAAGCAAGCATTGGTTTTAAATTGTAAACCATAATTAAGCAAGCAAGTGAAGTAAGTAAAATGGTTTTGAATAATTAAACCATTTTTCAAGTAAGAAAGCAAGTAAGCAAATGGTTTTGAATAATAACCACAAACATACAAGTAAATATCAAAGTGTAAAACCATTTTACAAAGAGTGCCAGCAAGCAAAGAAAGCCGAAAACAAGGCCTTCCCTAGTTTGGCAAGCAAACTGTCAGGTATTCGTATCGCGCACCGGTGGTGTTAGGATTTCATACATGCATTGTAGTTTTGTCTGGTCGGCAAACTTAGGACATACATTATGCATTGTACATAACGCGGCATACAGTATAAGGTTATGAGCTCGATCCAATATGCGATGGCGCATATCGGTGTCAATTCCACCATATTCACCGAAAGCGTGACGCGACAAAGGTCCTTCCACGCACGGCGAAAGTTACTGTGTTCCCGTGTTCACTAGGGAAGGATAAGAAAAAATAGCCTCCATTGGCGATGTTTTAGAGGCTACAGAGCGCCGCTTGAAAACAACGATCGCCCCGGGTCACAGTTTCTGAGAGTTTTAAAGCAAACGGTTTGCTCAGGCCTCTAAGATTTCAAACGACCACGATGCTTGGCCTTCCAATTTATCTTCAGCATGCTGGAGCCAAGCTCCATTTTTATGAAAAAGTTTGAGAAACTTTTTAAAGCAAAGGTTTGTGAAAGGTTTTAAGAAACTTCTCAAACAAGATAAAGCAAGAAAGAAAGATTTTAAGAAGTTTTATAAACTTCTAAGCCAGCAAGTATAAAAGCAAGTAAGCAAAGAAAAGTTTTATAAATCGCCTCAAGCAAGGTACAAAAGGCAAGCAAAGAAAAGTTTTAGAAACTTTTAAAAGTACAAGCAGTTCGAAAATATTTGTAAAAGAAAGTTTTACATTTTTGAGACGCTTTCCCCAAAGAAACTTTATAAAAGATACACCACCAGCCTGCTTAGCCTATTATTTCAGATTTTAAAACTATTTTCCAGCACACGCAAGACTGAGCACAATAGGATTATCCTGAGATCGTGATATATATATAAATAAATATAAGTGCCGTAATAGGTAATATTTTGTAAGAACATACTTTGAAATTGTATATGAAATATATGTATACATAGTTAGTATGATGGAATGTGTTGTATGTCAAGGCTATATTTGATAAGAATAAACTGATGTATACAGATTTGAATTTAGACTATGTGCAACATTATGTCACTTAAATTTTTCCACGCTAAGATTTTACCAAATCCTAAGTTTGAAAAATAAAAGAAAAATTTTTATATGCTTAAGCAAAGAATACTGGCCATTCACAGAGTTTCTAGTCATAGAGGTAACGGCCGGAATTTCGTGGAGTGGTCGGCACGCCCACCACGGGAAGCGGGGCGGTGTGTCAAGGTGGTATCAGAGCAAGTCAGGAGACCAACCCAAGGTTTATGAGATGGCTACCAAGCAAGCTGCATCGCAGCATACACTGCAACCATGCATGTTCCAACTTAGAGTACATATCAAGTGATTCAAAGTATTAAATAGTTGATTTAAACATAAAGACTATGTCGAAGCAGGACGAGGTCGGGCCCTAGGAGAGTTATTCCAGAGGCCTCTAGAGCTCCCACAGCATCTCGAAGCGGATGAGTACGCAGTAGTCTTACACCACCGCATCGCGAATCACCTTCCGGGAGGTGTCGTTTAATCACTTCCACACACCGCGGCTTCGCGCCGTGAATGTTTACGGTAGAGCAAAGGCAACGACACGATAAGAGCGAACAGCCACTGACAGTTATTAGCAAGAACCCTCCACCGCCACCAGAGAGGTTATGAAGAACCGGGGAAACAACAGATAATAAATCGGGCGCCAAGCCATATGATGGCGTGGGTGATCCGTATGCCTGCCGCACATAACTGGTGCAAATAAGATCATGGAGCATGGGTCGCAATCACATGTATCTGTTTTCGGGGCTTTCTACGGAAGATGGCTAAAGATCAAAGCGGAGTCGTAGAGAGGAGGTATCCCGATGGCATAATACACCACCCAAAGAAGAATTCACTCGACCGATTCTTTCCTGAGTCACAAGGATTCAAATTGAGGAGCTCTGCCAGAACAGAAGAACATGTCAAGATCCAGTAGCGATAGTACAGTTCTCATTAGCTGGACTATTCCACTACATTCAGCGTATGAAGTCCCCAAATGCAAGAGGTTTTTATCAGGACTACAGCATCGGATCAGAGTGCATTTATCGCGGGTCCCACAGATTTGGGGATTCTAGTCGAGGCCGCTCTCGAGAGTCGAACAAAGCACAAGCAAAGAATGTAACGTAGCAGTGTGAAAGTAAGAGTAAGATGAGTGCACTGCACGCCCCAACAAAGCTCAGATGACAGCTAAAGAAGAACAAGGGCAGAGGTTACAGAGGCGAGAAGGGTCGAGAGTCATCTCTAGTCGTGGATCCCAAATGATAGGTCCCATTGTCAGCAAGGGCACCCCATGAGATTCCTCCCTGATTTGTCACATGGCCGGTTTACACCATGGGGAGGTGAGGATCTGCACTGGTGTCGATCAGGGCCAAGAAGGCCATTTTATTAGGAGGTCCTCACCGATTGGTGCGGAGAGACATCAAGGGCTGGGCCATTACCCTGGGCACTGCAGAGATGAGCACACAGTGTCGACCGGAAGAGGCTTCCTCCAGAGGCCAGCATGTACCAGTAGGTGAGTGCGGTCAGAGGTAGGCAGAGGCTAGTCTCAGTGGATACAGATGCAGCCCGCACTCAAAGCGTAGCATATGTTGTGACTCAAAGAAGATGCAGATGCACCCAGATGTGTCACTCGGTATTATTTCTATTCTTGAGCATGATGCATATAGTCTTAGTAGCACCTGTGAGCTACGATTCATTCGCATCCGCCATTCTAGATCAAGTTTCTGCATAGGATACCCAACCAGTTGTAGTGTCGTATGAGAGTTTCCTTCCTGAACCTGGAGATCCATTACTCGTGCATGCAGTCGAGATAGTAGAGTTCTGAATTAGGGATGTGGAGTTCCACGGATCTCGTAGCCTTAGATACGAGGGACTTTGATGTGGTTCTCAGATGATTGGTCAGTTCTACTACAAGAGCCACGTTAGATTGTTATAGTAGCAGTCGGAACAGCTGTGGAAATTGGAGGAAAATCAAGGAGGATTACGAGAGAGTTTATCTTCTTGTATGATTCTCCGCCATGACAAAGACAGAAATGTCATGTAAAGGTCACAGCTGTGGTTATCTAGCGATGCAGAGACAAGTGAATAGGACTATATCGATTAGATCTCATTGTTGTGAGAGTTCCCAGATGTGTTCCCATAGATATTGAGGATTACTCAGAGAGAAGTGGAGTTCACCATTGATTTGATTCCAGGGACTGAGCCATTTCCATTCCTCCTTATAGGATGGCTCCTACAGAGTTGAGAGAGCTTAAGGCTCAGTTAGAAGAATTATTAAGTAAGGGATTCATCCGACTGAGCATATCCCCATGGGAGCCCAGCTTCTTCGTGAAAAGAAAGATGGGAGTTTTATGATTGTGTATTGATTATAGGCAGCTGAACAGAGTTACCATCCCCAATCAAAGATTCACTTTAGGATCATATTATTTGATCAACTCCAAGGATTCAGTATACTCCAAGATAGGGACTGGAGGTCGTGGTATCATCGCTGAGAGTGCATGAGAGTGATGTACCCAAGATCGCATTCGTGACACGCTACGGCATTATGAGTTTTTGGTATGCATTTGGTTTGACTAATGCCTCAAAGAACATTTATGGATTTGATGAACTTCGAGACCAACCGCATCTCGGATAGTTCGCTATAGTTTTTATTGATGATATCTAGTGTATTCAGTGAAGTTCAGAACATTCGTGAGCACTGAGGATTGTATTACAGACCAAGGGAGAGATGCGAGGCGCTGCTGAGCAAGTGTCGGGCTGGCTCGACAAGGTGGCATTCCTCGTCAGTAATTTCAGAGGGGTGATGTGATCCCTTTAAAATAAAGGGCAAATCGAGTCTTACCAAAGAATGTGTCGATGTTGTGCTTCCTCGTTTAGTGGTATTACAGGAAGTTTGTTGAGGGGTTCTCCAAGATAGCGTAGCCCCACTGACTAAGCTGACAAGGAAAGATGTTACGTATGATTGGGTAGCTCCTCACAAAAGAGTTTTGAGGAGTTGAAAGATAGATTGACTTCACCCACTTCTAGTTTTACCCAATGGAAGATATGGATTTGTGGTTTATAGTGATGCTTCTGTGCAAGGCCTTGTTGTGTTTTGATGTAGAATGATAGGGTGATTGTGATATGCCTCTAGACAACAAAAGAAGCATTAGAGAGTCAATTCAATAATACGACTCTAGAGCTTGCAAAAGAAGGTGGAAGTCAGACTAAAATAAGGAGACATTATTTATATGGTGTTCTTTGCAGGATCTTTACAGACTATAAAAGCTCCTCAATATATTTTCAAATTAAAAAGAGTTAAACTCCGAGGCAAAGAAGATGCCTGAGTTGATTAAGGACTAACACCGACTATCGAGTACCATCCAGAAAGCCACGTCGTAGTGATGTTTCCCGAGTAGCGACTGTGAGAGTTCTTTGTCTCACATGAGATCAGGTTATCTTTCACTATTGGTGGATTTGAGAGCTTTAGGGGTGATATTGGAGGTTGAGGATTCAGGAGCCTTGTTGGCCACGTTTCATGTTAGACCACCGTGAACAGATTCACAGGCAACGCAGATCCATGTGAAATTTAGCAAGCTTGTGCTTAAATAGGAACCGAAATTGTATTTACTTAGAGAGCAAAGAGAAGCAATGTTTCAATCACAATGGATCCATCACCAAGTTGACAAACAGCATTGGCTCTCCTTAATCACTAACTAGGGAATGAGGGCAAATGGCCAATGAGAGCACCAAAGAGTGATAAACCGGGCTTAGAACTACATATGCACATGATCAGTTCACATGGAGGTACCCTATATCGGAACAATTATAACTCGTTGGCAACATTGCCCTAGCACCTCATGGAATACAAGGTATAACACTCAATCTCCACAAGTCCAAAGATCAAGCCAAGAAGCTATGCATGAATTAAGAATAACTCAACCGCATTTACTATGGCACAACTTGGATCTCAAGATCCATGGTCAACGGACTACTTCAAGTCGGGTCGTCAGTTCTTTGTATCCAAATGAGATAAGTCAACCTCCACATGAGAATGACAAAAGCAGAGGTAGCATTAGTTGAAATGAAAGAGTTCATGCTAAACGCGCGACATCTCAAGTTCAATTCATAATCGACTAGGCTAATGTTCAAATTCAGCATACACCATTCGATAGCTCAAAGAAGAGATGACTCAATGGCTACCTCTCGGCACTCAATTTACATTTGAGAAATAACAACCTAAAGAAGAGAGAGTATGAGTATAGTGAACTAGTGGAAAATATAAGGAATGAACAAGAGAATATGGCTACAATGTCCTTTGAAGGACAACATGAGAGTTCGCCATCTACTCTTAGGGTGAATACAAAAGATGAAAATTGAAACTACAATGAAGAAATCACTTCAAGAGGTAATGAAGAACTTGAGAAGCTTCAAAAAGTGGAGGATGATGATGCAAAAACTTCGAAAGACTTAGTTGAAAAGGAGGAAAAAGAGTCAACTTCTCCTGAATCATATGAAAAGGTAAAAGAGGAAGTTGTAGAAACTTTTCCAGAGATGACTTTATGGGGTGAGATGCATGAAGAATTGAAAAATGAGAACACGATCCCAACTTCTGAGGTGGATGAGTACATCATTCACTTGAACAACGAATTGAGAGGAACCGTTGTAAACAAAAAATTAAAAAAATATAGAAAATCAAAATAATAAGATTGCGGAAGACTATGTGCCTGCTGTCACTAGCACAATTATCACTTTAGGAGTATGGATGGATGCAAGAACATCAAACTCCATCCTCAGAGTTGGTGTGAGTCTAGCTAGACTAAAAACGGAGCAAATTGGAGTGCTCAAGCTAAAAGTTTTCTTTCCTTTTTTCAGAATTTCGTAGTACTGGAAATGCTTTTTTTAATAAACTTTTGTTCTTGATTTGTTTTTCAAGCTAGCTTTAATTTCAGGTTTTTAGGATTCAAGTCCGGTTTGGAAGCCAAAAGGTTGAAAGCTTGAAGTTCACAATTTTTGGCGGCGAAAGAGAACTACAAAAGAGAGGAAACTATATTCAAGCATCCCTTCATTTGGACTTAAAGTCTAACCCCTCTAATAATCTCTTTGCCTCCAAAGCGAGCCATTCATCGGAGCAACTTTCGTGAGACTACATCAACCTCAGGGGAGTAATTCTAATATTCATTTTTGTTTTGTTTCACGTTTGAGAACAATGTTCATTCTAAGTTTGGAGGGGTGAATTCAAGAATTATTAAGAAAAAACAAATTTCCAAAATCCAACTTTTGTATCTCCTGTTTGTTTTAGTTAATTGCTCGTCAAGAAGGTATGTGCTTTTCATTCTTTATTTTATTTATTTTGTGTCTCATATAAGTGAGTTTGATGCCTCGTTGGCTAGTAGAAGGTCATTTTGAACACAACTATTCAAAAATGTCAAGTGTAAAAAGGAATAGGACCCTTAGGTTTTTAAATGATCTGGAATTGTGACTTGCTTGGTATGGGTGTCACGCTCCGAAACCTGCAATCTTTAGGGGGTGATGGATGGTCACTCACACCTCGTTTCATCTTGAAGGTTTGAAGTGTGAAAATCACACTAACCTTCCTTGTAATTGGATTTTTTGTCTAATTACCAAACACTGCTCAAAGTAAATGCGAACTTTCTAAATCCATCATTCTCTTCCAAATCTAAAATTCTCATGCCGACAAAAATTACTTAAATATTCAAATCTCGGGCTATATGTCATATAAAGTCAGTTTAGAATATAAATATTTGGGATCTCTCAAATCCAACTTTGTACTAATATAAAAACGAATGTTATCATCTAAGTGACTTTCTCAATTAACTTTCAAAACCCAACATTTCACATAAACATGATCCAACATGAAGTTTTAAGCAAATCCTAATGATGATGAATCTCCAACCTAGTCATCACTCCTTATGGAAACTAAAAGTACCTGAAAATATGTCAACGAATGGGAGTGAGCTTAAAGCTCACTAAGAAATATTAATACATTTTCGCTGATAAAAAGTTTTCAATAATATAACAAATAAGAGATGTTTTTCATCAAACTTTAGATTCAAAATAAGTTGAACATTAACAAAATTGCATTTCAAAACATTCTCTACACCCATTTCAAATCACAGACATCAAATGTGATTCAAGCCAATTTCATATCAAAATTCGATTCAAACACTTATATCCAATCCAAAATCAAAATACATTTCAAATATATTTTTATCCGTCATCAAATATCAAATGGTGCCCAAATATGGGACTTTCAAATGGTGGCTAGCCGTAAATTGTTCCTTTTTATGAACGGAACCAACACTAGCTAAGATTTAGGAATCTTAACCAAACCTCCTAGGAGGTCGGGTTCAAATCAATTACATTCCTCACCAAGAAAACAAATGTCAACTATTATATCCCGTTGGATAAGTGGGGCCAAATAGTGTCAACTATTATTCCCGCTGATGTAATTAACTAACCTGTGAGCTTCAAATATTTCATTCAAAAGTTCAAATTACAAAACATCATATCTCCACATTTTTGTAAACAAAACAAATCTCAAAAGTACAATCATACAAAACTACTTTTTGATCCATGGATAATCAAATAAATAAAAAGTAAGACTTTTCACAAACCAAGATTATATAATTCAATTAAAACACTTCATCCTCAAATGAAGTAAAACAAACAATTTTCTTTTTAAAGATCCGCATTATCATCCCTTACCCCAAAGAGTACTCAAAAGCTTGAAAGAAATGATCCGAAAAATTTCACCTCAATTAAATATTTCTCCTAAAATAATAAGGAAGAAACTATCATTACTTATTTATTCTTAAAACTTTCCTAATTTGATATTCTAACAATGATATTATTTTAATTTCTTTGAATCCATAATAATAAAAGTTAATGGGGTTTCTAAATATTTTATAAAATTTTATTTATAAATTATTCTATCAACATTATTATTTTTTTGTTCACCTCAAACATATTGGATAATCATTAAATGATAATCATTGAATAGGTAGTTTTACAAATTTTATAAAACTTATATTCCTTGGATCTTTATTTTAATAATTTATTTATTTTTATGCTCTTGTCCGAATCTAAATCTTACTAGAAAGAAGTAATATTAATAATATTTTACAAATTATATTATTAAGCACAATACACATCTAGCCTTTTACTCTAACAATTATCATACTCGACAACAAGTATTATTAATCTGATCTTATTTCCTATTACAAATCATTATTCTAATCATATTCTTATCTAATAAATTCCTAATAAAATATTAATTACAAAATTCATATATCTTTAAATACTTATCATATACATATATTTATACAAAATTCAGCATTTTCAAATTTATCTTATTTGTTTATTATTATTTTCTTTCAAAAATTATCCTTAAATACTTTTTCATTCTCATACTTAAAGTAATTTAATATGACACCACCAATCCTTATTTTCTTTTATTTTTAATGAACAAAAGTGCAATCTAAATTTGACTTCTTCAGGGTTGATCTAAATTGAAAGAAAACTAAAGAATCTACATCAAAGAAATATAGGAAAAATAGTACAAGATCTTACTCTGTAGAATTCGCCTTCAAACCTCTAGATCCGAATCAGAATTTACCAATCAAAGAAATTGGAAATAAGAATATAAAGGATTTTTTTCTTACTTCAATTTATACTAGTATTTATTAGAAAATTACCTTTTACTCCCTTTCATTAAATTAATTAATTAATTACTAATTGAATTATCATTATTATTTTCATAACGTCTAATTGAATTATCATTATTATTTTCATAACGTCTGCCTATAAAAATTCCTGTCATTATTATTTTCCCTAACTTAGACCTATACAAATTTTTGGGTGTTACATTCTCGCCTCCTTTATAAAAGTTTAATCCTCTAAACTTGACTCCCAAGTGGTCTCTCGGATACTATGATTGCTCCATAGGACTTTTACCAACTTGACAACAACATGTCGTAGAACCTTAACCATCACATCCACAATTTGAACGAACACCTCTTCATAGGTCAAGTCCTCAAAAATCTGAATAGGCTCCAACTCCACAACATGAGAAGCAGCATCGAAACATATTTCCTGGCTACGAAATATAAAAACATATTACAGGAATCCAATTAGTCTCAAAGGCTACTTTATATGCCATACCTACTCTCTAATATTTCAAATGTGCCCACAATCGAGGACTCAGCTTTCCTTTTCTCAACAGATTTTCAACTTCCAAATATCTCAATTTAATTCAATAAGCAAACTCTAAGATAACATAATCACCAAATTCAAATACCGACTATTGCTTGGGATTATCAACATAACACTTGTGTGTACCTTGATTTTCTCTCCAAATTCCTCTTCAATCGATTATCCTTTCGTAGTCAATTTCACTGACAAGTTCTATGCAAGCACTTTTTTTTCTCCTTGGGCTATGGATCGCTAACACATAGGGGATCAGTTTCTACCATAAACCTTTCTGAAGATATAAACTCATTGCTAACTTAAAACTATTATACAAGAAAATTTAACCAAAGGTAAGAACTCATTCTGATTACTTTCCAAGTCTAAAACAATATATCTCAACAAATATTTCCAACTTGCGATTACTTTCTTGAATTAGTCATTAGTCTAAGTATGAAAGCTACTATCAAAACTAACTTAGTACTTCGATTTTTTTTTTTTTTTTTTTTTGACGAAGTCACAATCTAAAAGTAAAATAAGAATTTTATTACATACCATAGAATCAAATATTTCATACATTATCAAAATCTCCTTAAAGCTAGTAAAAATTATTAGACTTTATTCATAAACAAACCATCATAATGAAACATTGTTATCAACTAAGGTTCTTGATAACCCTATCACAAAATCCATGGTAATAAGTTTTCACACTCATTTAAAAATATAAAGTAGTTGCAAAGTACTATTAGGTCTTTGATGTAAACCTCCATATACGATCACACTAAACCCAAAGTCATAAATAATGTAATACCTTACTTCATATATGATCATCAAAATTATGTCTTAAATATTTATACTTTTGCATCCTTTTAGGGTAGATCGTAAGCTTAAAGTAATAAACTTTCTTTAAAAGTTGTCTCTTTATGTCTCCATTATTTAAGACATTAAATCTAATCCCAAATTTCAAGATCTTATTATCTTATTAACCACAATCAATTGTTCTAAAGTTCAACTAGTTTCCAAATAATCTCCTTATAAGATCCTAATTCTCCAAACAAATTTAGCTGTACCATAATGCTCAACATAAGAACTCTAAAATCCAAAGGCATAATACAGACTTGTAAACATCTCAAATCATACAATAATCGTCTCATGATAACCTTAAATGATTTCCAAGGAATCAATTTTTTTTTCTATTTAAGGCATAAATCACAAGATTCTCATTGTTTTATTAATAATCGAATAATGTCATCATAAATTCTTATAATTGTATCAATATCTTCTATTTCTCGCTTAAAAATCATTTTAAGAAGGCAAAAGATAAAGACTTCAAACTCTCATAAACTATGAGTAGATCATAATAAAAAAATGTCTTCATATCTTAAGTGCAAAAATCATTTAATAACTTTCAAATCATAAATAAGGTAGTTTTCTATCTTAAAATTTCAAATGTCTATAAGTATATATCAATTTTCCATGTTGCATAAGGACACAACATTGATAAATCCTAATGAAAGGCATCTTTATGCAAAACAAATCTTTGCGAACCCAATCAAATAATCAAAATAAGAGTTGTTACGAATTTGCTTCAACTCTCAGGAAGCTATCACATCATAGTTATAAGACCAATCAAACTTAACTTCTTTCTATGTCACCCAAAATATAAGATAGTCTTGTAGATCTCTTAATAATTTATTCAGAATATCAATAAATCCCAAAACTTCAAACTTTACAACAATATTAGATCCTTTTCAAATTTCAAATTGCTTATCACTCATCACATTGACTTAAAATACTTAACAACATTTCTAAGCAAATAATCACCTTAAGACTTAGCTTATGTAAATAATTTATCCACATGATTCCTTCAACTAAACTCAAGATAACTAAGAATATAGGAAAGACAAAATTTTCCAAACAATCAACAAATAAAGGTAGAAAGCCTGACCATCCTCAAAATCAAATAAAAACCTTAATGTTTAAGGAGTATTAAGTCAATTCAATATTCTTCTTAACAATCGTCATAAAATAACTTCAAACCACCATATTGTCCATAATGACATGTCCTAAAGAAGGACAATTCAAATCAGCACTATATTGATAAAAGAGGTCACTTAAACCAAATAAACAAAATGAAAAAATATATAGTGAACTTTAACTAGTCACCAAGAAATCAATTATCTAACATAAGCATTTGTAGCAGAATGCTAAGAATATATATTAAAATGGAAATGAATTATCGACTAACAAGTCACTCAACTATCCCCATAGACAAACTTCTAAATAAGTTCCCATTAAGATCATAAAACCTCATAGCTCGATACCAATTTCACTAATCGTAATGCCATCCTCGCTAAGAAAAAGTCATGTTTTACAAATTATATTATTACACAATACAAGATTCTAGCCTTACCCACAATTATCATACCCGATAAACAAGTATTATTTAATGATCTTATTTATAATTGCTAAACTATTATTCTAATCATATCTCTTTATCTAATAAATTCTCAATAAAATCTTTTATCACAAAATACATATATCTTTAAGATTATCAAATACATAGTATTATATGTAATTCAAATTTCCTTTTCTAAATTTATCTTATTTGTTTATTATTTATTTTTCTTTTCAAAATTATCCTTTAACACTTTTTTTATTCATACTCAAAGTAATTCAATATGACACCACCAATCCTTATTTTATTTTAATGAACTAAAGTGTAATCTAAATTACTTCTTCAGTGGTCGATCTAAAACTCGAAAGAAAACTAAATAATCTACATCAAAGAAATCTTAGAAAATAAAATAAGGAAGATCTACTCTAGAGAAATTTGTTCAAACCCTAGATCCGAAAGTTCGTACATCCTCTGTAATTTACCACTTAAAGAAATTGAAATAAGAATAGAAAGGATTTTCTTTTCTTACTCCAATTTATACTAGGGTATCTATTAGGAAAATTACCTTTTTACCCTTCTTTCATTAAATTAATTAATTAATTACTAATTGAATTATCATTATTATTTTCATAACGTCTAATTAAATTATCATTATTATTTTCATAACGTATGCCTATAAAAATTCCTGTCATTATTATTTTTCCTAACTTAGACCTATACAAATTTTTGGGTGTTACAATGGGTGACTTAGCTTAGTCACCTCCATTGTGCTACAATAGGCTATTTCTCAAGGAATCTATCACACACACACACCTCGTCTCCCTCAGATACCTGGTCCCTAGACCATTTGCCTTGAATTCAACTAACCTGGGGATTCTAGCCACCTATGATAGGACACCTAAACAAAAAAAGGATTGCCATCGAGGGTATCATTAGGAAAATTATACTAGGGTATCTATTAGGAAAATTACCTTTTTACCCCTCTTTCATTAAATTAATTAATTAATTACTAATTGAATTATCATTATTATTTTCATAACGTCTAATTGAATTATCATTATTATAGCCACCTAAGTGATAGGACACCTAAACAAAAAGAGGATTGCCATCGAGCCCCAACTAAAAAAATATATATATATACAAAAACAATAGAAAAAGTGAAAAAGAAGAAAAAAAATGTCCAAAAAAATAGGCTTGTGAATTAGAATAAGTGGATCATCCAATTGGAAATCCGGGCACAGTCCGAGGGGCCTTTCAAAGCCTAATTCCCTAAGCTAACTGGCCGGGAGTCATTGACTTCACTGCCCGCTACATGGGACATAAAATGGATCCTTCCCACAACCTAGGGCCTTTGAGTTTGGTAGAGTGTTCGGGTGAAGACTGAAGGGAATTTGTCTGGTGCCCTTAACCAACTGGTGGGGAGTCACCAATGGATCCCCGCTATAGGAACACTCATCTAAAACTTCTTGGCACTAGTTCTCCTTCATTTTTCAGGTATTTGGAAAATTTTTAGGTATTTTGGTATGAATAAAAAGGGTGTGTTCTTATCCTTTCTTAGTTAGCTTCTTCAAAATAGGTGAGTTGAGCTTAAGTTTGGGGGTGCTAGGACCTTGCTATACATTGAAGATCATGCTATCACCTACACTTAGTTTCCTTGGGAAAGGTCACTGCGGACTTGGGGGTTTGATTTGCTTTGCTCACCATGCTTTGCTTTGCCATGTTCCTTAGAAAGTTTAAAAGTTTAAGGATCCTAAATTTTGCTGAAAAGGCTAATATTGCTAAATTGTGTTCATTGTGATTCTTCCATTTGGAATCATGTTATCATACTCATCTCATTATTTTTAGTTCAAGGCTATTTTCACTTCTTGTTTTATTTTGATTTTGCCTCTTGCCTGGGGGACAAGCACTTAAGTTCTGGGGTGATGAGTATCTTAAATACTCATTTTATCCCTATGCTTTAGTTAGCTTTTCTAGTGTTTTTATGTTAAAAAAGTGCCCTAATGCTCTAAAATTTCATACTTATGATCAAGTCATCCATTTGGTGGAATTGTGCAAAATTGGTGGAAAATCGCAAGGTATGAGCAATGTATTTTTTGATGTTTTTTAGATATCATATGAGCTCCAATTGAAGCAAAGCTTTATATGTATGGATTCTAAATTTCAAGAGCTCCATGGATACCAAGAACACCAAATTATTCGATCAAAGAAGATACAAGTTCCAAGCCTTGAATAAAATCTGCAAACATTGCAAAGACCTTCAAAGAGGAGAGGCTATTGAATTTTAATGCTCAGACATAATATAAGCTCCTATTGAATAAATCTATATTGACATTCTACATCAAGAGTTTTCCAATCTGCACAAGAACACCCAAATCGGAGTTCAGGGGATGACAAAGTTATGGCCTTGCGAATTTGGAGCAAAATAAGGACTACAAAGAACGCTGCGACATCAAGAACCAATGCTATGACATTGCGTAATAGACATCCCGGTTATCGACGTTGCTGCACGATGTCGTGACGTTCGGGGTTGGTTTTTGGTGGATTGTTAGCCCATTTGGAGCCCATAATGGAGGGTTTTAAAGCTCAAACCCGAGGAATCGAGGAGGAGGAGGATTGGTGACAGATTTTGGAGCTTTTTGAATGGGAGAAGCCCTCTCTTAGGGTGAAAACCTAAGGTACACATCTTGGGGAAAAGCTTGAAGAAGGAGATTGAAGAAAGGAGATGACACTTTCCTCAAAATCGTTTATTCTCATCCCTCTTTCTTTGTTTCTCTATTTTTTTGATGCTTTTCTTTGCAGCCAAGATGTTCTAGGTTTTACGTTCTAGGGTTTTTGTCAAAACCCTAGCACTTGTATGGATTGGTTTAATTTTCATTTATTTAATATAAGTATGATTTTATCGACTTGCACATTTACGTAATAATTACATGTTAGGGTTTGGCCAACTTTGGCATGCCATTGGTAGGAGTCGAGATCGAGATGATGACTCCTAGGATGAATAAAGCAACAATTGGTCAATCGGGAATATATCCGGGTTCCAAGTGTGGCATTAGGGTTTATACATTTAAGCATTTGGTCGAGGGGGTCAAGGCATAGATGAAGTACTGACTGCGACCTTAAGCGGTCATATCTCGAGAGAGAATATCTTGTAGGCATGATCAACATGGCGTAAATCATATGAAATATTAAATAAAATTTATCTAGGTTAGAATCCATCAAGTGTGGAAGGTGGCATTAAAACCACAGTTTTCCATCGATCAATTCATATTCATTAGTTTAATATTAGTTTCTATTTAAATTAGCATTAATTCACTATAGGTGAGATCAGGAAATATTATTTAAAGTGTTAAGTCGGTATTAAACGCGCTTCTCTTGATGGGAGCGACGCCTGACAAGCCACTATACTACGTGAACTCGACGCGTATACTTGCGCGTATGGGCCTGCGTTTTTACTTAATTTTTACACACTCACTAAAGCGTGATGTGTAAAATGTGTATGCCTATGTGCGAAAGTGCACGCGTCGCCTCAAGTAATATAGTGTACCTAAGTACAGATAATAGATCCATCGAGGAGAAGTGTCTTTGATCTTGACTTCACCTTCAAATATTATCTGGACCTAAAATCGTAATGAATTCCGATTAATAAAAAGAAAAACTAATCCTATATTATTTGCTAAATCAATTAATTACGAAAATTAGGGTTTTGCCTTCACCTGCCACACTAGATGAATTTTAACCTAAATATATTATTCATTCAGTCTATTAATTGATTTACGCTGACAGGTTGATCGTGCTTACAAGATATTCTCTCTCGAGATATATTTGTCTATCTCGCTAGTAGGATGTGTGCGTCTGCGCCAACCTGGGCTGAGAAAAGCAAATGTTTAAACCCCTTAAATGCCACTTGGAACTACAGTATCTCTATTTGCTTGAGTGACGAGAATGTTGCTTTCTATTCATATCCACAGGGGTCATCATCTCTCGATCTCTCGAAACTCTCGACAAAACTTATGCCAATGTTGTGAACACTACCATGTAAAATAAAATACGAGAGATAAGAGGCAAGTCGAGATAAAATCAATCCATATAATGAATGGCGTGGTAACCATTAATCCATTCGAACGTAGCAAGGCTACGACAAAAACCTAGAAATAAAACTAAAGCATCTCTAAGTCAAGAAAAGCATCAAAAAATAAACAAGAAAGAGAGGATGAGAATAGCGATTTTGAGTGAAAGCGTCATCTCCTTCTTCTTCAAAGCTTTTTTCCCCTTCAAGATGTATTTGCTAGGGTGTTTTCACCCTAGAGAGAACTTCTCCCCCTTCAAACTCCAAAATCTATCACCCAATCATCACCATCACCATTCGAGTTCATCCATTAGGTAAAATGTAAAATCCATAACCCAGCATCACGATGTTGTGCTGGCATTGCGACGTCGAGGATGCTGTTTACTTATCGACGTGGTTCTCAGCACGTCGCGACGTTCGTTCTGATCCCGTTTGCTCAACTGTAAAGCCATAACTTTGTCATCTAAACTTCCATTTGGGACTTTTCTTTAATAGCATTGGAAAAGATCTTGAAGTTTAGAGGCCCTCCATCCATATATAACTTGATGCAATAGGAGCTCATATGTTATGCAGCGCGTCAAAAGTAGCCTCTCTGCTTAAAATGCTACAATGTTCTTTGATTTTCGACTTGGAACTGCATAAGCCTTTGATCGAACTCTATTTTGGTAATTGTGTATCCTTGAAGCTCTTGGCCCAGAATCCATACATAAATAGCTGGTGGGCTCATATGTCAAGGCGATGGCTGCTACAGCCAGCAGATTTTTCACGAAAATTTACACAGTCTCACCAAATGAATGACGATCATAAGTATGAAAATTACAGGCATTAAGCAACCCAACATAAAAACACTAAGAAAAAACTCATTCAAATATCGAGGATAAAATGAGTATTTAAGATACTCATCATCTACAAGGATCCTAAACCTAGACTGATACTCTCTAAGCTCATCCTCATCTGAGGGTTCATTGCTCGAGTTGTAAACCTCTTCAAGGTGTGGCACACCAGGCTTATCCTTCTTGACAGATATAGCCTTTATGGAGTGTATCCACACCTTGTTGTCCTCTAGGGTACCGACCATACATAGTCCGAAAATGAGGAATAGATTGCCTAAGATTCATCTTGGCATCTTTTTTATAGAGGATTGCGTCCTCTATAACCTAACCTACATTGAAAGGAATGTCTTGAAGGATGGCGAAATTGAGCAAGGCTCACTTGGCCGTCACCTCGTAGACATTGGTAGTCTGTATGAGCCGTGAGGTGATGAAATGGTGCCATACCTTTGGGATATAGGCTAGGTGTTTTGCCTTGAAATGTATAGCATGCCCCTCATTGTTCAGTTTCCACTCCCCTGCCCATTTGTCAATACCATAAGGATCTCGGGGTAGTTCGAGGTCGCATAGAGGCTATCAAAAGCCCTAGAGTCCACGGGCTCCAAATTGTAGAATTCGTTTATGGACTTCACGCAGAAGTCGACCCAAACCCCACGCACCCTAACCTTTTTATTCATGTTGGAGGCTAGATTGGCGTAGAATTCTCGGACTACCATAGTGGTAGCAGGTGTAAGGGGTTGGCATAGTGCCCTCCACCCCTTGTTCACGATGGTTTTGCGAAAAAAATCCTTAAGGTGGTGAAAGCCTTTCTCTTTGATGAATGACGTATTCTTGGAGATGAGGCCAAACTTCTCGGTCGCGCTTTCATTGACAAATTTGTCATGATCGTAGCTATGCACAGGCTCCTCACTTGCCCGACCTTTCTTTGCGGTCATCTTTAGCCTCTTACTTAACATTAGCACTTATAGAGTCAGGTTGAGACGGTGGCTAAAGTTTTTCTCACCTCTTCTTGGCCTCTAGACCTACAAACACTCGTGGGATACAATTGGACCAATATGTCCAAGTGAGGCTGCCCAACAACTCTCTTAGGCAAATTATCGAGCACCTAGTGTGCACTTTGGAGATGGGCGTTGTGACTCTAACCTAGGATTTCCATTATCCCTAACCACTCCTAAGGTGCCTTCATAAGCCCTAAATGAGACACAAAGAACGAAAACTATTCACTACAAAGTGAATCTGAGCCTTCACTCACCCATAACCAAACCGAAAAAAATGAAGGTGGACACTGGTGATTGGTGGCTCTAAGGACGGTTGTAGGGTTTGTGGGGGTTCCTAGGACCAGTTAGGACAAGCCTAGTTGTGTGTTCTAGGTACCTGCAAAAACACGTGTGCGTTAGGGCTTTTCCAAGTTTGACGAAAGAAGAAGAATGACACTTCTGTTCATAAAAATAGGGGAAAACGTAGCGACGTTCAAGTCCAATGTCGAGACGTTCCAGAGAGTTATAATACCAACGTCGCGACTTTAAGATCCAAAATCGGGACGTTCCAGAATGTGGAAGTGTCAACGTCACGACGTTCCTGAGAGTCCTTTAAGCCAACGTCGCGACGTTGAAATCAAATGTCACGACGTTCTCAAGTGTGTTGAAATTTAGCGTGACGTTGGGGCCTTGCTCAGCGGCGATTGCCGGGAGTGGAGTCAAAAAATAAGGTCTACCAACATCGCAACATGACAGAGGCTTGGGATTTTGGCTTCTTTCAATGTCGCGACATTGAGATCCAACGTCACGACGTGACAGAGAGGGTCTAATTCAAAAAATTTGCAAAACTTTCCAAGTATGGGAAAACCCCCTGATTTAAGTTCCAACCCTATTGTACTCGGGATGAGAAGGCTTCTCGAGACTGGCTCTCGTGCATGGCTAACTATCTCGAAATTTTAAAGCGAACAAACAAAAGACAATTCCAATTACTGAAAGAAATAGAAAAACATGCCAAAAAACTAGAAACACTCTAACTATGTTCCGGAAAGAAAAAATATCAAAAAGCTTGGGTTGCCTCCCAAGTAGCACTTTGTTTAATGTCGTTAGCTTGACTTCCCTGAATCTCAATGTTCCCGAGATCTCGGGACTGCATGACTCCCTATTGCACTATTTCTAGTGCGCTAAGATGAATGGCCTGCTTGCGCGCATGAAACTCACCCCCAAAGTATGGCTTCAACCGTTGTATGTTAACTTTAAAGGTTCCTTTCTCTAGGTGCATAATTTTGCTCCTCCATGTGGGAAAACCTGAGTCACAGTAAATGGTCCCGACCACCGTGACTTTAATTTCCCTGGGAAAAGTTTGAGTTGGGAGTTAAATAAGAGGACCCGTTGACCCGCCTCAAACTCTTTCCTTGCGATATGTTTGTCGTGCCAGACTTTCGTCTTTTCCTTATATATTTTTACATTCTCGTATGCCTCATTGCGGAACTCCTCCCCCAATTCCAATGAGTTGCGCATGCGTTTCTCCTGCAAACCCGTCTTATTATCCATATTATTGCCCTGGTTGATATGTTTATGCTCCTAATTCCATAGGTAAGTGTACTCTCGAACACTAGCCTGAATGGTGACATTCCCAATGGTGTTTTGAAAGTTGTTCTATATGCCCGAGTGCATCTTATCTTTTTAAGCCTAATCTTTCTTATTTGTGTTGTTTTCTCTAAGATAGATTTGACTTCTCTATTTGACACTTCTGCTTGGCCATTAGTCTGTGGGTGGTATGCAAGTGCGGTTCGATGCCGAACACCATATTTCCTCAACACGTTGTCAAAGAGTTTGTTATAGAGTAATTTCCCCGTTTGTGATCAATGCCCTTGGGTGCGACAGGGTGAAATATGACTGAAAGTTTGCTACCACTTTGGCATCATTAGTTTGGGTAGGTATGGCCTCCACCCATTTCGAAACGTAATCTATGGCCAAGAAGATGTATAGGTTGCTGAAAGATAAAGGAAAAGGACCCATGAAACCCATCCCCCATATATCAAATAGCTCTACCTCTAAAATAGGTTGTAAAGGCGGCTCATCCCATTTTGATATGCTTCCCAATCTTTGGCATTTGTCACAAGTAGACACAAAGTGGTGTGCATCCTTGAATAGGGTAGGTCAATAGAATCCCGATTGAAGCACCTTTGCAGCTGTCCTATTTCCCCCAAAGTGCCCCCTACATGCTAGCGTGTGACAATGAGTCAGAATACTTTCTATTTCCTCTTCTGGGACACATCTTCTTATCATTTAGTCAGCGCAATGCTTATACAGGATGGGTTCCTCCTAGTAGTAGTGCTTCAACTGTGCAAAAAATCTCTTCTTTTGCTGATAACTAAATTCTTAAGGAAGCACTTTTGCTACCAAGTAGTTCACCAAATCCGCAAACCACGGTACTAGCTTTTTATGTTCAATTGCCAAGAGTTGTTCGTAAGGGAAATCATCATTGATCTGAATTTCTTTACTCGACCCTTCCAATCTTGAAAGGTGGTTGGCTACTAGATTTTCAATTCATTTCTTATCTTTAATTTCCAGGTCGAACTCTTGGAGTAGTAACACCCACCTTATCAGTCTCGGTTTAGCGTCCTTCTTGGTCATCAGGTACTTTATGGTTGAATGGTCGGTGTGCACTATGACCCTATTACCAATTAAGTAAGGCCGAAACTTATCAAACACAAACACAATAGCTAGAAGTTCTTTTTCAATTGTTGCATAATTGAGTTGTGCATCATTCAACGTCCAACTCGCATGATAGATAACTGAAAAGTTTTGTCCCTTTTTTGGCCTAGCACTGCCCCGATTGCGTAGTTGCTTGCATCACACATGAGTTCAAACGGAAGATTCCAGTCCGGCGCTACTATAATAGGTGCTAACACCAATTTTTGTTTGAGAAACAAGAACACTTGCAGGCACTGATCATCAAACTTGAAGGGTGCTCCTTGAACAAGCAGATTCGACAGAGGCTTAGCTATCTTGGAGAAATCCTTTATAAATCTCATGTAGAAACCTGCATGGCCTAGAAAGCTCCTTATTCCTTTCACTGAAGATGGGGGTAGTAGCTTCTCTATTGTTTCAACCTTGGCTCTATCTACCTCGATTCCTCTTTACGGTATCCAGTTTAATCGATTACCTTCGCCGCGTGAAGTGACTTCTCAGTCGAGTACAAAGGTTGGTTTCCTCACATCTTATCAGTGCCTGTCTCATGTTCTCCAGGCAATTATCAAAGGATTTTCCTAGCACAGAGAAATCATCCGCAGATCTTCAATAGTTCTCTCGACCATAATACGAGAATATGGCCAAATCATCTTTTGATCTTGAAAGCGTCTGCGTGCGTTACATAACTGAAAGGACATTCACCTAGAAGCAAACGTACCATACGGGCACGTGAATGTTGTTTTCTCTTGGTAGCCCGATTGCTATAGTGATCGATTCTGACCGAATACCCATCTAAGCTTGATGTACTCATGCCACTTGGCGGTCATGTCGATCCGAGGTGGAAATGGATGATCTTTTACGGTAGCCTTGTTGCTTAGGTAGTCTATGCAAATCCTCCACCCTGTCATTGTTCGGGAAGGTAGTAGTGCGTTACTCCCAGTCCGTATCACTGTGGTCCCTCCCTTGTTTGGGACAACTTGTACTGGGCTTACCCATGAACTATTAGAGATGGGGTAGATCCTCCACACGTAATACTTAAACACCTCTTTAACACCACCTCCCTTCATTGCTCCGAGTTTAGTCTCTGCAGGCTTCCTGCGATGGTTCTGCCATCCCCTTCCAATAAATTTGGTGCATACACATGGAGGGTGGATCCCTTAAATCAATTTGAAACCACTTTCGATAGCATTCTTGTGATCCGCGAAGCACTCTCAAAAGCTACTCTTCACTTCTTTATCGGAGATGTAATATGATGCTTGGTAGGGTTGAGGAATCCCCTAGATACGCATACCTCAAGTGACTAGGGAGTGGCTTTTGCTCAAACTATGGTGGTCGCTCAACCGAGGGCACTGAAGTTTGGGTGTTCTCTCCCAACGGCTCATAATACTTTCTCCTGTTCGGTTGGAAAGAGTCCATCCACTTCACATACTCTTCGGCCTCTTCACTTAGTTTTTCCTTAGCATTCTGCACAAGGCTAGCCTCCAAAGGGTCAGTCAAAGCACTCTGGCTAGGCATTATAGCCTCTATCATGAAGCATGCATCACTCTCCACTGGATGCCTCACCGCGCGGTCATCTGCTAATCGACTTCATCATCCACGAGGTTCTTAGTTTCGGTGACACACCCCACCTTCCAGTGAGCGTGCAGAAGCCACTCCCCTGAAAATCCCGACCATTACCTCTAACGACTAGAAATCCCTATGAAGCGAAGCCGTATTGCTTGCTTAAACCTCCTATAAAAAAAATTTTCTTTTATTTTTCAGACTTAGGATTTGGTAAAATCTTAGCAGCGGAAAATTTCGGCAACATGACGGCTGCACATAGTCTAAATTCCAAATCATCTGCCAATTTACCTTGCTCTTCAAAATATGGCAACCGGCATACTGACACATTTCCATCATACTTCACAAACTGTACATATGTTCCATATACAATTTCAAAAGTATGTTAGCACAAAATATTACTAATACTGACACTTAAGCGATGTGGGATCAATCTATAGTGCTCCAGCGTCTTGCGTACCTGTACCTGGAAAATAGTTTTTAAAATGGAAAATAATGAGCTAAACGAGCTCAGTGAGTGTATGTTTTATAAGGTTTTGCTTTAGGAAAAACATCTCAAAAAATCTGCCAAACTTTCTTTTTGCAAATATTTTCGAACTTTACTTTGCTTTGCTTGCTTTAAAAGTTTCTAAAACTTTTCTTTGCTTGCTTGCTTTTGTACTTGCTTGCTTAGACGTTTATAAAACTTTTCTTTGCTTGCTTGCTTTTATACTTGCTTGCTTAGAAGTTTATAAAACTTCTTAAAATCTTTCTTGCTTGCTTTATCTTGTTTGAAAAGTTTATTAAAACCTTTCACAAACCTTTGCTTTAAAGTTTCTCAAACTTTTTCATAAAGAGCTTAGCTCATTAGCATGCTTTGAAAATAAAACCACGGGGCTTGGCTCCAACCGATCGTTTTGAAATCTTAACGGGAGCACGGGGCTGTGTTTGCTTTAAAACTCTCCGAGCACGGGCGGCCGGGAACCAATGGTTGATTTTCAAGCGACATATCATGCTTATAAAGCATCAACCCGATGGGCTTTATTTTTTCTTATCATACCTAGTGAACACGGGAACACATTAACTCAAGGTACCGGTGGAAGGACCTTTGTCCGCGTCACCTTTTTCCGGTGAATATGGTGGAATTGACCTCGTGTCGCCATCACCATAATTAGTTCGAGCTCATAACCTTATATACCCCTATACATGCCACGGTCTCCTTTAAATGCATAATGTATGTCCTAAGTTTGCCGACCAGACAAAACTACAATGCATGTATGAAATCCTAACACCCTGCAGTGCGTCACGGAATACCTCGGCCGGTTTGCTTACTTATAAAGGAAGAGCCTTTTCTCAAACTTTCTTTGCCTTGCTTGCTCTTTGTAAAAATGGTTTACAATTTGGAAACATTTGTTTGCTGCTTGCTTGAAAAATGGTTAATTATTCCAAAACCATTCATTTGCTAGCACTTTGCGAAAAATGGTTTACTTATTCAAAACCATTTGCTTACTTTACTTATTTATGGTTTGATTTAAAACCAATGCTTGCTTTCAAAAATGGTTTAACTCAAACCATTTGTTTGCTTCTAAGTCATTGCTTTGCTTCTTGAAAATGGTTTGAACTCAAAACCATGAAATACCAAATCTAAGCAATTTGTAATAATAATAATAATAATACTAGTGTTTGGAAAAATGAGTTTAGAACACTCACCTCTTTGCTTGCTTAGCAGGCACGAGTTCCACACTTATCCCTTTACTTTTAACCTACACTTTCGAAACAAATCGACAAAAAAATTAATCGCTAGCAACGTACTTCCTAGACTTAGTCACCTCTTCATACTCTTTTAAAGCTAAGGTGCTAAGGGATCTATTCAACTGGAATCACGCAATTGAACACGAAACTCAAGTTACGTCAAAACGAGGCCTCTATGTCAAAAGCTGATGCAGGAATTTTCTTGCATGGCCTTTGACTGAATTTTAGGCCACTTAGGATCAGAGTGACAATTCCTACTTAAGTTTTGTTCTCCTTGAAGTCTATTTACGTAGCCCTTGAATCCACTCAAATCGGATAAGAAATGAGGAAGTTGCGCATGGCCAAAATCAGCGGTCGAAACGGGAAAACCCAGGCAAGTTGTACCGGTACATGTCTGGCTTGTACCGGTACAAGTTAACAGAAAATGACCAGAATGCAAAATGTACCGGTGCAAGTTCCAAATTTATGCCGGTACAAGACCACGAATGCGATTTTGTTATTTCTCCCACTTTGATGCCAATTCCTCCATATCTTCTATAATTCATAATACCTCAACCAACTTGGAATTTATCTAAAAACAACTCTACAACATTTGAATTGGTGCTTTGGAACCTCATTGCAAACCTTAGGTAGAAAAATCAAGAACACTACCTAGGTCCTGGTCTTCTACACATGTGTAATTTGATGATTCCAAGTTTATTTTTACATCAATTGGGGTTTACTCTCTTTGACAAATCAAGACTGTGTGACCTTTGCAAAACCTAGGCCAAGGAGAACTAATCTCCATATCAAAACTTTAGGATTCAAATCAAGCCACGAAAATAAGGATTTCGTCGCTGATCTTCTTCTCCTCTTCCTTCTTCTTCCTTCTCTTATCTTGCTCTTGGCTCTCTCCTCTCCCTCCTCGAAACCATGAAGCCACCCAACCTCTTAGAGACAAAATGACATTTTGGTTTTTATTTCTCCTTTTTGTTATATTAACTTTCCATTAATTGTAACTAGCCCTCATCTTTTAATTATTGCAATTGCAACTTTTGAAATTGTATTGTGGCCCATCTCTAACTAAATTTTGATTTTCATATTCTTTTGCTTAATGACAATTGCACTCTTGTTTTAATACCACAATTTCCGGTTTACCAATTTATCATTTCCTATTTTAGTCTCCAAAATATTTAAGTGTGACACTTGGTACTCTTATACACCCCTACAGTGTCATGTAAGCATGGAGCTCTCTCGGAATGGGGTGTTACATGACTCTTCCTTCATCAATCCCGCCTTACGCGATTGCTAGGAATGGTTTGCCCAGTATGATGGGTATCTATTTATCTTCCTCCATGTCTAACACTATGAAGTCTACTAGGAAGATAAACTTATCTACCTTTACTAGCACATCCTCTATCACTCCCCGAGGATGTTTCATTGATCTATCTGCCCGGTTGCGAGTGTGGTAGTAGTAGATTAAAGCTTCACTAAACCCGGTCGTGCGAAAATGGATAAAGGCGTGAAGTTAATACTGGCTCCCAAATCACCAGCAGACTCTCTCAGTCGAGTTCCCTATCTTACGAGGGGAATTATTAATTTGCACAGATCCTTGACTTCGATAATTTCCTCTTAGGAAGTATAGCCTTGCACTCTTGATGCAGATTCATTGTCTCAAATTCTGATAACCTTCTTTTCCTGGAAAGTATATCTTTCATGAATTTGACGTAGCTAGGCATCTGTTCTAACACATCTGCAAATGGAATGTTGATATGAAGTTTCTTAAATACTACCATGAATTTAGTAAACTACTTATCCAGTTTATGCTGCCTCAACCGTTGGGGTTATGGTACTGGTACATTGGGCTCAGCTGTAGCCGCTTGTTTCTCAATTTCTTTATTCCCATCTGGTGTCTCTACTAGCTTTTCCTCTTGGAAATTTGCTCCCTGGCCTCGATCTTCGAATTTGACTGTTCCACTACCTCGGTTCCTTCTTCCTCTTCTTCTGGTGGTGGCCCTCGTTTAGGCGCTCTCTACCACTTCTTAACGTGATAACCTTAACATGTTCCCTACCATCACCCCTAGGGTTTTTCTCTGAATTGCTTGGTAAGGAACCTTGTTGCCTCTCAGTAAGTAAATTAGCCATTTACCCCATTTGCACCTCCAGGTTTCTCAACTATGCTGCTTGATTGTTCAACTGGGTGGCCTGGTTTTGCATATTCGCCTTTGTCTCATTCATAAAGGCGGTATGAGAAGTGAGCATTTGGCGAGGTTCCAATTATTTTCTCTGATGGCTGACTTGCTCACTCGGGGTGGTGGTATGTTGTTCAGATTGTTCCTCCATCCATAATTCTCATTGCTCTTATTATTATGCCACCCTTGGCCTTGATTTTGGTTCTAATAATTGTTGTCCCCCTACTGACCCTACTGTTGTGGCTGATTAAAACTCAACACATACTGGGCTTGCTCTACTGTTTGCTGCCCCAACTGACATTTCGTACTATTGTGCTATCCTCCACATAATTCGCATAACTCCGGTAGTTTTGATCACGACGACATTCTGGTACCTTGTTGTTTAGAGATGTTTAGTGGTGTGACATGAGTAACAGTTACTAGAACCTTATCTGCGCCTCCACAACCTTCTGGGGTGTAATCCTATCCTTAGGCCATTGATTGGTGTTAGTAGACGTATCGAGATTTCATATGCCCGAATTAGTGGTTTCTTCATTAATGCACCTCCTGCTGAGGCATCTATCACTGTTCTAGTCGCATCCCTCAAATCGTTATAAAAGGTATGGACTTGCATCCATCTGGTCAGCCTATGGTGTGGACACCTCCTTAACAGTTCATGAAATCTCTCCCATGCTTCGACCAAGTTCTCTCCCTCCGATTGTCTAAAAGAATTAATCTCTTGCCTTAGGCGTACGAATTTTTGCAAGCTGATGCTACAGCCGAGAACTTTTACCTTGAAACCATTTCCATGAAGAAATGAAATCCGATGGCTGACTTGTCAACCAATGTTTAACTCAATCACCTAATGAGGCGGAAACCGTCTGATCGACGCCTCTTAGTCCCATTATACTTTGATCATGTCCACGTACGCCCGATGAGTTGGTTAGGTGCATATTCGGATACTCGCGCTGATCGGTGAGCAAAAATATTACGAAGCATCTGCGAAGTCGTACTTTGACTTGAAGTTGTTTGCCTGAATGCATTTAGCGGATCGCGAGGCGGACAACGTAGGTGGTAGCGAACTCTTCTAGCAACATAAAGCGGATCATGCAGCGTATAAGCGGCTGTTTCATCAATTCTACCATTATTCCCAATGTGGCCCCCTTGCGGCTCGTTTTTTTCTTGGTCCTGATAATGCCCTTCATTGTTCTGCATGGTTGCTAGATTTCTTTGTTGTGCTTCTCTTAATTCTTTGCGTAAACGATGTAAGACTCTTTCTGGTTCAGGATCAAACGGAGGTAGTTCAACTTGACCCCGTCTACGCATACATCCACAATAACCTTCACTATAGTCACACCCATGACCACAGACCAAAATTCTGAAGCACCTGCAGCGAAAAAATAAAAATATAAAATATAAAATAAAATAAAATTCCAAAGTAATATCTAATTGTGCTATTGTCAATATCAACACGAAAACTTCTCCCCGGCAGTGGCACCAAAAACTTGATAGACTAAAAGCGTGATATATGATCTGTATAAACTAGATAAAGCGCCTATGTGCGCAAGTGCACATGTCGTATCAAGTAATATAGTGTGCAAAAATCTGAATATCGATCCACGGGGAGAAGTGCATTGACCCTTTGGAATTATTTCTCGATATTATTTGGCTTAAACTTGTAGATATACAACTCATGTATCAAATTAAAACTAAATCTAATTAACTTGTGAAAACACTTTATGTGGCCCCAGCTTAGGGGTGTCAGGTTGGCTACCGTCTGACCAGCGAAATCTCTGAGTCGTATCTGAGACCGGGACCACGTGCAAGAATTTGCAGGCTACATCATACAAATGTATATTTTATACAAAATTGATTTATTTTGGTGTATTCAATTACAATTGCTCCAGCGGAGTCTCTTGCCAATTTTACAAAAAGCAGAGCAAAATACAATATAAGGCCCGGTTTGGCATTTCTTACGCTTCTAAGGTCCCCGGATCGTCCCATCAGCGCGTCTTCGGTACCTAAAATAGTTCCACGATGGGGTGAGCAAAGCGGTGGTGGAATTTCCTACCAGGTTACTTTCATTTAAAGTGCGATGCAATGGCTGCAGGAACATATAACCGTACTAATATATCACTCATGCATATATTAACAACATACATTCCATACATCATGTTATTCATTTTACAATAATAACATAAACTTAGCTCACATGGGCTAAGGCACAACCCGGCAGTCCATCTTGGAACTGCCCACAAATCACACAAACATGTTATTTTCTCATGGCGATAACACGACACCCGCATGAATCAATGGCTTAGTCCGTGGGTGTCAGAACCACTCCGAGGGTTTTATTCGATCGGTCCGTCTTTTGGAAGGCCGAAACCAGTATTGTCGGCGCCAGCCAAATCCTATCCATTACATAACCGCCCAAGCAAAAAGAAGTAAAACAAGTAGGAGGAAAACTGCCTTTCCGGTGTCGAAACTCCCCGAATCTTGTACCGCGTGTAGTCCTTGCGGAGTGGGACGACTTTGCTCCTTGCCTCGCCCAGAAGCCAACGGTCAATCGTAGGAATTTTAAGAGAAGAGTGGAGCCTCTCTGCAAAAACCCTCTCTTCCTCCTCTCCCTTTCTCGGTTGGTCTCTCCTCTCTCCTTCCCTCTCCCGAACAGATTTGGAAGAACGAGGTCGATAGAGAATCCTCTCATCGCCACATGTCCATTTCATTGGACACCTTGGATTACCCATATCACTTATCAGTCTACATGAGATATCCCTCTAATGGCATGATGCCATGTGTCACATGAGCCCACTTGAGCTCCATGTTTAATTTGCATCTCCAGCTTGACACGTGGCGCCTCAGGCCCACTCTTAAGGTGCAGTGTCGCTCCCTCTATGTGCCTCGGCGTGAAATTCCGGCTGCCGGTCGGCCGAAGTCGATGTGGTAGCTGAACGGCGAGGCGATTCCAGCGGTGCCGTCACGTTTAGTCATCGAGATCTGAAAAATTCTGGATTTTTGACCCGAAATTACCATTTACCTCGCCGGGAATATGGATTCAGGGGTCTCATTCTTCCCCTTAAAAATTTCGTCTCGAAATTCCATGCACCTGCGCATCGACCACGTGCATATGCGACCCTACACAGCCAATTCACCTTGGTGTGTGTAGTTAAGCCTTCCCGAGTCCGTCGGCTGACCCTAATGGGCCGTCAAGCGAATCCATGTCACAGATGGCGTCCATTCAGAACCCTTGCGGTTCACCCCCTGATAAAATTTCCAATGGGTATCCAACTCTCGAGTCACTCCGACTCCTATCCGCCGACTCACAAGTCACGTGATAACCCTGTGCGTGTGTTTCATCGAAGTCACTCCAGGCTCCTATCCTCCTAACTCTAAGTCTGGGTGATAGCCATATCCGTATGTTTTCTTCGAGTCACTCCCGACTCTATCCTCCAGCCCTAAGTGCGGGTGATAACCATTCACAAGCAATGTTGTTTTTTAAGCGTGAAGCTGACCTTAGATTATAAATAGTGGACATACTCAGATAATCTATTTTGTGGACAACCTTAGAGGGTATATCAATTGGGCATACTCGAAGCGATTTGATATTAGATATGAGACAACCCTCCGATGTATATCAATTGGGCACTGCGGCGATTGATATTAGATATGGACAACCCTGGAGTGTATATCAATGGGGCGTCTTCAGAGCGATTGATATTATATGAATGACCCTCAGATGTATATCAATTGGGCATACTCAGGCGATTGATATTAGATATGGACAACCCTCCGATGTATATCAATTGGGCATACTCAGACGGTGATGTATATATGGACAACCCTCAGATGTATATCAATTGGGCATCTTTCAGGCGATTGATATTAGATATGAATGACCACTCGGGTGTGCTCGATTGGACAAACCTCCGATGTTGTAGTGGACATACTCCGATAAATAATATTGTTGGTCAACCCTCCGAACAATTCTCTCAAGAAACCCCCCACCATGCCTCTCTAATGTTCTGGGTGCTAGTGCATATGAATGCTATGAGCCATTTCCATCTTCTTAACCCTTGCGACTCATTTAGACGTCGTCTTATTAGTCAAGCCCACTAATCAAACACCCTACGCGGTGTTGACTTACAACCGTGTACTCACGACACACCCATGTTATGCGATGTTCTGGGTTTTATGAGCCTTAATCCCGGAGCCTGCTCCAGGTCAGCTCTAGCCACCTCCTAGGGAAGAACACCCATACACAGCTATACAAGGTCTCGACCTCTAAGCCACAGATCCGTCACCGGATCACGACCATGAATGAATATGATGCATCGATTGAAATCTTGCTCTAGTTAACAAGTGCAAGAGTAGATCACGTACCACTGCATATCCGGCTAATCACGGGCAGCTGGAGGTCTGCGTACGCGGATCCTACGCCTCCTAGAATGATCTTCGCCTCATATGTCAATGTTTGTCGGCGAAATAACATATCGTCACTAGCTGACCCGAACTCGACTGAGCCACATTGCTTTCGACCCGGAGCCTGCGCTCACGGCCTATGTGACCGTGCTGCGAAGCACATTAGGTGTTTCCTAGGCGTCTTTGGTTCCACGATCCATACTAGGGGATGAAGGAACAAGCGTGTCCCCTCTGTCCTACCGTGTTGGAATTGTGCTTTCTGAAGTCTTGGGATCCACTGTCTCTGGGGGGCGATCCGTCTCACGTGTCGAATTTGTTGGCAATGGTAGCACACCATCGCCCATCTTTGAATGGCAACCCTAACTACGTCTCAGCGATGATTGGGATGAGGTGTCCCATAACCTTGGGATTCTTGCCTCAGTAGGCGATCCTCCTCATGTCGGGTTGGCGGCAAAATAACCACAACCTCCCGCGCGGGCCCGACTAGATGCCCAATTCTGACCCTGGTCCTGAAACTCGTGTGAAGTAGAGGTCTTCTGCCTCTTTCCCCGATTGGAAGAAGATGGATCTTCCTTCCTCTTAGTGCCAACATCCCTATCCTGGATGCCACCGCTAACATCTCTCACTCCTTGCACAGCAGGAGGATGAGGTGTAAGCTGCTTGTAGGTCGTCGACCCGCTCTTGCTCACTATTACTGCACATGCATGTGGAATGGCGACAGCTATGATACTCTGACCTCAGTAAAGGCCTGTTTGCTGAATCTGAGGCGGAATTTGGTCAAATGTCGATGATGTACGACCAGTGCCACAGTGGATGTCCTCTGCGTCCTCGCCCTCTACTAGCCATCTACACATGTCAATGGCAACATTTAATTTTCATTTCAGTCTAACTAGCAATGCACATGCCAATTACTAATAGACTTAACAACCATGAACTTACCCGTTCATTTCCTAAGCGGTGCTAATTGCTAACCACTCATAAATAAATTCAAAACCTTCATGTTCGTTTATTATCGAGTCCACTGGGTTATGGTTCTAACCTTAGCATTCACCTTTTCTATACGCATTATGCCATGTATAACTTCTACGCAATTACCGTGCAATCATAATTCTCCTTATACATCTATTCCATGTATATGTCCTTAGCATAATTTAGAAACACAAAATCACGTAATTAAAAAAACATTCAACGTTAATATCATTATCTCGGGAGTGCATCTGACCAGAGACACTATTCACGCCTGGAAAAATAAAATTTTTCACACACACCATGTGGCAATTAATTTCAATAACGTGTCTCAAGGGTGAAATGCGGCCTCGAGACATTCACACACAATGAAATTTAAAAAAAAAAAATTTTCACATACGAGTTTAATGCATTTATAATAGTGCAATATAAATATTTCATATTTTAAATCATACCTGATAAATTTTTTTTTAAATTTTATACTTTTTTTTTAAATCCCACATGAGCGGTGTTCATGAGCGATTGTCCATGAGCGGTTATCAAGTGACTATAAGCGGTGCATAATCAAAGCGGGTTGGGTGCACAGTGCGCACACCCAAGCCCATGTCGCGAGCACACTGCGCCTGGTGCCAGTCGTAGGTGTAGCTGCGCGCCTGGCGCCCGTAATCGCGGCGCATGTAGCCGCCCGCCCGCGGCCAGCCCGCGAGCCCGCGGCGCTCGGCGTGCGTAGGTCGCTGGCGCGCCGTGGTCGTGGCGCGTAATCAGCGACCTCGGCTTTGCCGATCAAACCGCCCGGTGCGGCGTCCGATTCCATGTCGCGACATCCTGGAGTCTGCTCATGTCGCGACATCAAGTCCATGTCGCGACTTCCCTCAATGTCGCTCATGTCGCGACATCAAGTCCATGTCGCGACCTCCAATTCTCCGCGGGCGGGGTGACGTCGGTTCTTCGCGACCTCTTGGAGGCCCATCCCGTATGCTCAGCGACATCACATTGGTATCGCGACAGGTGTCTTGCCCACCTTTTGCCCGTATCGCGACATCGATTCATGTCGCGACAGGTGCGTTGTTCCGCGCGCCGCTGTGCCGGCGGCGTCGAATGATGTCGCGACCTCACGCGCGTCGCCCGTAATACGCGACATCAAGTTCGTCTTCGCGACCGCAGATTAACAGCGTTCCGCGCCCGTTTGCCATGTCAGCGACCTCTCAATGATGTCGTGACATCAAGCTACCACGGCCCTATCGCTGCGTCGCGACGCCATGCTCGCGACCTCCTTTCGACCACCCGTGTCAGCGACCTCACTTTGATGTCAGCGACATGACGATCTGGCCAAATCGGTCGTCCATCCTGAGATTTCTTGCGCAACCGGTCGCTGGCGTCCATTTTCTGATCGCGACCTCACATCCAACTTTCCACACGGTCGCGACCTCAAATCCATGTCGCGACCTCAGCGGGTCCTAACACGCAGCGAAATTTTTTTTCCTCAGACCCTTTTTTTTTTTGCTACTCATTGATGCATTAGCCTAACCTTGCTATACCTAAACTTTAAATTTAAGAGTTGAATTTCAACTCTTTTTCATGCATGTAAGCTGGAACCAACACTCCCAGAATCTCACAACACCATCTGCTATTTCAAAGCGGAACCTTGCAGAAAAATAAAAAAATAAAAAAATTTCCAATTCCTCCAGTAGCCTTCCCTGCTACTCCTAAGGTCTGCTAGCTTGAACCTTGCTCTTAATCCGCTAAATTTCTAGAATTTAATTTCAATTATTTCCCTTGTGCAAAAACTGGAATAAATTTCCAGAATTCCACAAATTCCATTCAGTTCATGTTCAAAAACTGGAGCATTGCCCAGAAAAAAAAAAAATTTCGTTCATTTCTTGTTTATTTCTAAACTATTCTGCCCAAAAAATTTTTTGGAACATCTAAGGTTAGGTGCTGCCATTACTGCGTTCGACCTTCTCCTATGCTATCCACCAAACATACAAATTCACCTGATTATAAACAAACATGTTATACCATCACACATCACATTTAATTCCCCAAAATACTGTGATGTATGATCTATCCCGTGCTCACAAAGTCCTAGGTATCTCGTATACCTAACTCTACACCCATCGAGCTCCCAAGGTAATCGTTTACCTTTGCTCTGATACCATGCTATGGCCTTTAAGCCGGGTGTCCGTTATTCTCGTCGACCGAAATCTACAAGTCTCATGTCGCGAGACGGACCGCGTCGCGAATTTGCCGCGGGCCTACACATCATACAAAAAAATGTATATTTTATACAAATTTGATTTATTTACAATTGTATTCAATTACAATTTATACAAAACTGGGTCTCTTGCCCAGAATTTTACAAAAAACAGAACAAAATACAATATAAGGCCAGTTTGGCCATTTCTTCGCTTCTAAGGTCCGGATCGTCCATCCCCAGCCCAGCGTCTTGAGGTACCTAAAAAATAGTCCCACGGCCAGGTGAGCAAAGCCAGTAGTGGAATTTCTTCACGGTTTACTCCCGCTGAGTCTGATGCAATGGCACACAAACATATATACGTACTAATATATAAACTCATGCATATATTAACAACATACATTCCATACATCATGTTATTCATTTTACAATAATAACTTATAAACTTAGCTCACATGGGGCTAGAGCCTGACGGCGGTCCATCTTGGAGGCGCCCACAAATCCACACAAACATGTTATTTTCTCATAGCAATAACCTGACACCACGTAAATCAAGCAAGCGGTCAGGTGGGTATCGAACCCTCCCGAGTTTGTCGGTCGGTCGAATCTTTTGGGCCAAGAGCCAGACCATCAGGCCTCGACAAATCCACTATCCATTACATAACCTTAAGCAAAAGTAAAACAAGTAGGAGGAAAACCCACACCTTTCACAGGAGTTTGTCAAACTCCGTCTAGTACCCGCGTGTAGTCCTTGCGGTGGGAGCAACTTTGCTCCCCGCGCGCGGAAGCCAGCGGTCGATCGTAGGGAATTTTAGAGAGAAGGTGGAGCCTCTCTCTCACAAACCCTCTCTTCCCTCACTCTCCCTTTCTCGGTTGGTCTCTCCTATCTCCTTCCCTCTCCCAAGCAGTTTGGAAGACTTGGTCAATAGGAAAGTCCTCTCGTCGCCACATGTCCATTTCTCATTTGGGCCTTAGTTTTACCCATCATATCCATCTGCATGAGATATCCTCTAATGGCATGATGCCATGTGTCACGTAGGCCTTGGGCTCCGTATTTGGCGCATCACGACGACACGTGGTGCCTCTTGGGCCCTCTTGAGTGCCAGTGTCAGCGCTCCTCTACGTGCCTCGAAAAACGTGAAATTCCGATTGTTTCGGAATTCGACGAAATTCGATGTGGTAGCTAGATTTTGCGAGACGATTCCAACGGTGCCGTCCGTTTCGTCATCCGAGATCTAGAAAAATTCTGGATTTTTGGCCAAGAAATTACGGAATTTCTGCTCGCTTGGCGGGGAATCTGGATTTTCCGGGGTCTCACACTTTATGTGAAAACTAGGGTTTTGCCTTCACCTGACACATTTGATGGATTATTACCTAGAGGAATTACTATTCAGTCTATTAATGACTTCTCGATTACAAGGTGATCGTGCCTACGAGATACCCTCTCTCGAGGTATATCCACCTATCTCCCCAGTAGGGTTGGGCGCATCTCTGCCCCGACCCTATACTCCGAAACACTTAAATACTCAAACCCTAATCGCCACACTCAGAATCGGGATATCTCACATTCGCTAGGTTAACCGAGATCCCTTTGTACTCATATCATGGGAGTCCTTATCTCGATCGGATACCCGGCAAAATCAGCATGTCAATGTTGGCCAGACATCACCATGAAAATAAACCACATATATAGAGCAAATCGATATAAATCATAAATAAACTTAATAATATAAGATTTAAACCTTAATCCATACAACTGAAGCAAGGTTCAACAAAACCCTAGAAATAGTTCTAGAACATATCGGAATTTAATACAAGCATAGTTCTATATATCATTAATAGTTTTGAGAAGAGGAATACAAAAACATAGTCTTTTCGATCTCTCGAGATGCTACTACTTCGTTCTCAGATTTAACAGTTCGTACGACGCCGATGATCAAAAAAATTAAGTCTCCGTGTGCTTTTGCATTACGGAAAAAATGGTAGGAGCGTTGTGATAGCGTCGCGGCGTTGGGACATGTCAACGCCGCGTTAGATTCGCTCTTTGACTTTTCTTACGGTAACCGGGCGTCACGGCGTTGGGGTGTGTATTCAGCGTCGTAACCCGATCCATGGGATTTCGCATCCTGCTGTATTTCCATAAAGCTTATGAAAATCACCATATTCATCTACAATGCACATAAGACCCAAAAAATCAGATATCGGACAATAACACACTTACTAATGTATAAAATATAACTAAAATGTAGTAAAAATGCGGATATGACATGAGCGTTTTAGAAACTCATCATGAATCGTATGCAACCTCATCTTGTGACAAGAGGAGGTGAGTCAGTTGTTCACAAAGGTGCCTTGAAAACTATTCAGATAATGACAGAAAGGAGGCAGGGTAATAAGAAGATGACTAGACTCTCGGGTTTTGAGTCAATCTTGATGGATGCTGAAGCTTTGGCGTCAAAGTTGTAGAAGAAATTTGCTTGTAGTACATCAGTAGTAGAACTACCATGTATTTCCAAAAGTATCTTGTTCATATGATTATTACTACTATTATTATCATTTTTGTATTGTTATTATTATTATTGCCGCAGTGTTCTTTGAAGTAATCCATATTCTTAATATAGTCCCTGTGTTTTATAATTTAGGTTGAGAAATGTTGTTTTAGTCCTCTTCGTTGTCAATTACAATATATCTTTTTAAGGATTTGGTCATATCATTATGGCTTGTTATATTGGAATTCAAATTTGTTGGTAATTTCCTATATTTCAGTAATATTTAAGTGTGCCCATCATGCCTAGCTCATGTGGTAAAGTGTTCGTTGTTTCAAAAAAGGCAAGGCATAGGGAGGGGAGGGGTCTTGTGTTCGACTCCCAATGGGGACAGTTTACTAAATTGTAATTAAAGTGTTTAGCTGTCAAAAAAAAAAAGTAAGACTCTAGTGTGCTCTTATGTTGCACTTGACATTGGTCATGATTTTGCCCTGCCCAACTAGAGAAAAATGGTTAGAAACTAAAAATTATATTCACCCGAATGGGAAAACTCCCATCTATAGTTAGATCTTATGCCTTAGGGAGGCTGGAAAGTGATCTATTGATTCATTAGGTTTTCTTATATACATTTTGTTCTTCTTTTAAATGATCCTACAATTATGATTCTTGATTACGGATTACTTGATAGGTAGGAGATATATATGTGGCTCAATCGACTTTTAGTTACTCTTCTTTGAGTTGGCTATCTATTGTGCCCCTCGAATATATGTTCTATGTTGGTGAGATTTTTTTCATTTTGTTCCTTTCAGGTAAGAAAGGACATGAAGTTCTTATTCAAGGGGGTGTGATTGAAGATCTGGCAAAACATCTAGTTGATCAATATGGAATCCCCAAGATATACATTGAAGTGCTTGATAAAACTAAGAAATTAGGACATGGATACGGTTAGTAGTCTCCTCTCATCAATCTTTCTTACAAACTTCTTGTACACCATGTGGTTCAACATCTCACCATTCATTAGTTCATGAAATAAGGTCTACGAAATATATGTCCTTATTATTAGTTTTCTTTTTTACTTCTCTTGAAATTAAGCCGATCTTTTGGGTTTGGCTCTCCTACTGAATTTGGGTATCTATCATTGGTGCTTTCATTGAGAGCCAGTGCGTAGCAGGAAAGGGCTACCTGGTGCCCCAAGAAAGGGTTTTCAGTGGAAGCTATCTAAAGTGTGAGCCGTTCGTGAACGTTCGGCTTCTCTAGGGGTGGACAATGATACGATTCCACAAGAAATCGTGGAGCGGTACTCAAACTTGAGACGTTCTCCCACTTATCATGTCAGTCTTTTGGGTTGGGCTCTTTTATTGGGCTTAAGTACCTATCATTGATGCTTTCATTGAAAGCCGGTACGTAATGTGAAAGGGCTACCTAATGCCCCAAGAGAGGGTCTAGAGTGTGAACCGTCTATGGACGTCCGACTTCTCTAAGGATGGACAATGATACGATTCCACAAGAAATTATGGGATGGTACTTAAGCTTGAGAAGTTCTCCCTCATATAAGGCCGGTCTTTTGGGTTGAACTCTCCTATTGGGCTTGGGTTTGACTCTCAATTAAAGCATCAATGATAGGTACCCAAACCAATAGGCGAGCCTAATCCAAAAGACCAACCTAATAAATGGGAGAACCTCTCAAGATTAAATACCACTCCATAATTTCTTGTGGAATTGTTTCACAATGTCATAGGCACATTAAAAATATTGATTACATAAACAATGCAAGCAGTATCCAAGCATGTCATGTTCCTTGCAAGGAGAATTGAGAGCTCTTTGGACCTCGAGCTACGTGTTTTCTCATTTTCATTTCTATAAGAACATTACATTGAGTATCAGGATAAGACTTCGTCGTGAGGAAGCGAGATTATGCGTTATGCGATGGGTTTCACAACCCTTCACTTTCTTTGGCGGATCATATTTTGTGGGTATTTTACTTCTACACTTAGCAACTAAACTCCATTAAAGTACACTAAATGTACATTTAATTTGTGTTAAAGAGCATGATATTCATATATAATTTGAGCTTTTAGGAGAGTTGTTTGTTTGACATGGTATCATAGCTTGGTTTGGCTAGAGATTCTGGGTTCGAGCCATCTCTTTGCAATTTGAATCCCCATTTATTTATTTGAAAGTACATGAAGGACTCTTTTTGGTTTGTTTTACTCCACGTGCATGTAGTGGCGGAGCTAGAAAATATAGTCGAGGGGCATAAATATTTGCAAGGGGAGTATGGTAGTGTGATGGTTAAGTATCATACCTTCCAAACAAGAAATTAAGGGTTCATATTAAAACCTGAATCTTATAACATTGAGCTTTTAGAAGAGTTGTTCATTTAACAATTTTGGCTTGATCCTCACTGCAGAAGTTATGCAGTAAGAAGGTTTCTGAGGAGTCTTTTGATTAGAGTTTCAAGGATAAAATCTCCAATAGCACAACCAGTATCCCATCGGGAGTTGCATTTAAATGCTTGCTGTGCTTTGAAAAGAGAACTAAGTTAGTATATCTTTTCTTCAATTTTCGATTATATTTTTACCTTAGGAAAAAACTCATAAAGGGAAAAAAGAAAAATGTGGTTTGTCATTTTCTCCTTCTTTGTATTTTACTATGGTTGAGTTGTGTTTCTATTTTTTTATTTAATTAAATGCAGTTGACTTTGAGACGTATTATTTAGTGTTTATAATACATAATCTGATTCAATGGAGTTTTAGACTGAAATAATGTGTTTGAAAAAAAAAACTATTAAGTTAGTTTGGATGGTAAAATAAAGACTAAACTAGTGCATATGTCGTTGTGCAGTGGCCGTGATTGTAGTTACCTTGCCTTATCATGCAATGTGTGACATTTGGATTTACTTAAAGCCGGTAGCAGCGGCGGCGGCATTGGATTTGCCAAAGTCGTTAACCACCGGCGGCGACAATTGGATTTGCCGGCCGCTAACCGGCGGCGACAATTGGATTTGCCCAGCGCTAACCCTGAGCGGTGCAACGTCGTGGTATATGGCCCGTGACCTCAAATGAAGAATTTATGTGGGCATGGCTCCATTACTAGAGCATACAAGCTACTTTCATACCAGTTGAAACTTGAGTTTTTCTAACATGCATCTCTCCACAAAGCACAATTCCTATCATTCCAATTAGTCCAACAAGTCATTGCCCCCCACTCTATTCTCTCCTTTGGCCACGCTTGCATAACTCTCCCCACCATTCCAAGGAAAGTGCCATTGCCATGAGGTAGGTTGGCCATCCCTTCATGCACCCTGCCCAACTCCTTGGCCAGACAAGTAACCAAGCGTAAACTGCTTGTCCTCCTCACTTACTGATTGCACAAATACCATGGCGTGGGACAACACTATTCTATTCCTGAAAAATTAATAAATAGAAGTTTTGTATTAATAAATATGAAAATTTAATAAAATAATGATATCTTAAATACAAAGAAATGATGATAATCATAAATATTATGACTATTAAAAAGAATATATAGTTAAAATTATATATAAAATAATTAACTGAAAAAAATCTCACAAGTTTAGTATAAAGGAAATCCAGCAAAATCATAAATTTCTCTCACTTGTATTAGAGGTTAATATATAGTAATTAAAATAGTTCAAAACTTTATGCGGGAGAGTAAAAATTTAATATAAGTTAGAAAATATCATTTTACTTTATTTTCATATAGAATAATTATTAAGTTAGTTATATTGCCTTAACCAAATTTTGGTAACTTGCAACATCTCACCAACATATTGGACAAAGGTTGTACCTAATGTACACTAAGGTTGTACCAAATGTACACAAAGGTTATACCTAATGTATACTAAGGTAAGTACCTAATGTATTCTAAGGTTATACCCGATATATACTAGGGTAGTCCTTGATATATACTAATATAGTATAATGCATACTAGGTTGTACCTTATGTAGTATGGTACATAATGTATATCAAGTTTGTATATGATGTATGTTAAGGATAGTAATGTATACTAAGGTTGTACCTAATGTATATTAAGATAGTACCTAATGTATAATAAGTTGTTAAGTTGCTATCGAATGTATATTAAGGTTGTACCTAATGTATATTAAGGTTGTACCCAATGTATATTAGGATAGTACCTAATGTATATGATTAGGTTATACCTAATATATACTATGGTTTTACATAATGTAAATTAATGTAGTACCTAATATATATTAAGTTGTTACACGATAATATGCGAGTTTGTCTTGGATGTATGCTAAGTTTTGTACTAATGTATACTAGGTGTCATGTGGAGCCTTGGCCATTTGATTTGTTTTGGCGCATACCCTAATAAATAGGGAGCTCGGTAAATAGGGTTGGGAAAGCAACCCCAAACAGAGTTTAAGAGATGTATACAACAGGTGCCCCAAGACCAATACAAAAGAAACAAAAAACACAAGCACCATAAACTAAGATCTTGGCAAAGACACCCCGGCTTTACGATTATCGAAAGAATCATAACAGGCAACCCAGCTGGTAGATTAAGACCTCCGTGCATAAAAATAAATCATATAAATATATAGAAAACATTGTATACAAATATCAATATATAAAAATATCAACATATATCAATGAGTCCCCGCAGATGGCGTCTTTTATATTTCTCTTAGAACTGGCGCTGGGAATACGACTGTTGAAACGATAGGGTCCGTGGAATCTCAAACGGAGCTGATGGAGTGTGAAACCTCGAGAAAATCCAATTTTCTCAAAAATGGCAAAATCGTAAATTCGGTAAAAACACGAAATTTTTCTAGATCTCGGATGACAAAACGGACTTCACGTTGGAATCATCTCGCGAAATCTAGCTACCAGGTCGAATTTCATCGAATTTTGAGACAATCGGAATTTGCATGTTTTTTTCAAGGCGCTAGGAGTATCGAGTCTTAGTTAAACGGCGTGATGGGACAAAAGTCACCTATAACATATACTCATGTAACACATGTTGCATGAGTAGAGAGATGATGGAAATGGATGGCCGAGATAGTGCCAAGTGTCAAAAATCCAATAAATGAGACAAATGGCATTATTTAAATTTTTAATGAGGAAGAGGACAAAATTGGGAATAGTGGTCATCTCCTACCCTTGAAAAGGAGCCAAAAACGTGAAGGAGAGAAAAATGAGATGCAGTGAGTTAGGTTTTTGATTTTTAGAAAGAGAGTGTGCAACTTCTCTCTAAGATCCCGGGTGATCGGACCGTCGGATTTCGACGGAGCAAGAAGGAAAGTTGTTCTACGCGGCGAGGACTATGCGTGGGCATCGGTTTCTTGGGTTTAAGCAAACTCAGGTAGGTAGAGTTTTATCCTATGAGTTACTTTGTTTAAGTGTTTTGTTGATGATGTGTTGATTTGGGGCATGAATGGCCATTTGATCGATCCAAACTTGGGACCGAAATGTGAAAATTTTTGGAACCCATTTGGACAGTTCATGACAATGTGTGGACTTGTTTGGGTATCTTGGATCACGATTTATGCAATAAATTGTGTTTGGTGTGTATGAATTAAGGGAATGGCCATGAAATGAGGACCACAAAGAAGTGGAACTAATGTTGAACAGGTAGAACACCGGACCGACCCAGCTTTGCTACATTTGGGATTTGTAAGCAGTCGGTTGTATGAAATGGACCATAAACATCCATGTGTTGTGGCTTGAGTTGGTTGAGTTGTGTGAAATTAATAGGTTAATGCTTGATGTGTTAACATGATGCCATAATTATATAGAATATAATTGTAGGTGTAGGCAGTGGAAATGGGTATTGATTAGCTAAAGTGAGCAAATTTGGGAGTTGGTTGATCCAATCCCGAATAACATGGCGGTGTGATTGCAAACGATATTATATGCATATTTGATATATTGGTTGGATTGTGTTGAAATGGTATAATGCATTTTCATATGCACCGGGTAACCTAGAAATTAGGTGTGAGTGCATGACATGAATTTTTTGAAAAACGAACATAGTTGCGAAAGGAATTTCACAGGATGATTTTCAGGTGGGTTGGGAGATGGGCGACGGATCATTTGGATAAGAATGTGTGTTTCGGAGTTCACGGCCGGTCGCTCAGAGGGTAGTCCCATATTTTTACCGAAATTCGATAGTGTGTTTTCAAGAACAACAAGTTTTGTTTTGAAAATTGTGTTTTCTCATACATAGCTTAGGCAAGTGTGAGGGAGTCAATGAGGACTTGAGACATGGGAATTTAGACATTCAAGTAGGATCATGAATTTACTTGAGTGTGTGTTTAAATTAGATTATTGAATATGCACTTAGGTGGGGAGTAACCCATTTAGGGTGATTCCGCTCTTGGGCGTCTTCCTTTGTTGAGGAATATTTTTAGTCATGGAGTTCGAGAAGATGGCTCATTTTAGAGGCCGATTTTGAAGAAAGTCGGGTTATGGCTTTGAGGTTTTTGGATAATATGTATTAGAATTGTAGATTCTAATATGTATTTGTATAAAGAGTAATGAAATAACTCTTGGACTATTGGAATATAGTTGGGTATATGTTTGATGAGTATTGGTGTATGGGCCCCAGTGGCATTTACTCGGTATGGGTCATGTCTGAACGTATAGATTTTAAGCGGGTTGGCAGTGATCGAAGACCCCGAGGTTACGAAGGCGTCCGCAACTGTAATGTCGAAGCTGCCGATATCGTCACTGAGGCTCGGGGACTTGGAGCTTAGGTCACGGTCAAAAGGTGTAAGGACATCACCACTTGGTGTGGCTCGATGCGGGTTGGTATGTGATTACCTGAAACGATCATGGGACGGGATTAGAACCGCTGCATCTGGCATTGTTTTATGCGTGATTGGGTGTATAACATGTTGATTGTTTGATGAATTGTTGCGTGTTAGGGATGTATGTGTGAATGTTGTGCATAACATGAATTGTTATGTGAATTGTGTGATTGTGTGCTTAGTGATTAGCACATAGATGTGTTGGAAAATTTTTGGAGTTTTCCCGATTATTGTAAGCGGAAAAGAAAAATAAATAAAATAAATTTATTTGGGTTATATTGGAAAATGAAAAAAAAAAAAAAAAAATATATATATATATATATATATGTATGTATATGTATTTTTTGGAGGTTTTCCCAGTAGTGGGATTGAGAAATGAAAAAAAAATTATATGAAGAAATATCTTTCTAAGGTTTTTACAATGTGTAAAACTGAAGAAAATTAAAGAAAATAAATTTTTATAAATTTATTTGGGTGTACTGGAGAAAGAAAATAAATGGTGCAGAACTAGTTGGGCTACTGCCCAAACTATGTCACGATACAATGCAAAATTGTATCGTGACATAGCCGTTGTGAGTGTGCAATTTGGCTGGGGGAAAGCCGTGTCACGATACAAATTTTGTATCGTGGCTGGGGCGGCTTGAAAGACTGAGGAAATTGGGTCGCAATACACGGGGTTGTATCGTGACAGGCAGTGGTTGATTGGATGAGGGTGTCATGATACAATCGCTTGTATCGTGACAGGAGAAGGGCTGGCTTGGCTGGGGAACTGTGTCACGATACAATCATTGTATCGTGACAAGCGGGCAGCCTGGTGTGGGCGTGTCACGATACAATTAAATGTATCGTGACGAGGACGGGAAGCTAGGCAGAGTTTGGAGTCGCGATACAAAAATTTGTATGTGACCCGGAAGGGTTGAGACACGGCGTTGTGTCGACACGAGGCCCACGACCGCGGCCATGCAAGGCTATGACCCAGTCCATGGCCACGGCCACACGGGCTGCGACACGGCGAGGCCGGGCTACAACTACGGCGGTCTTCGGGCGACCACGACCCGCTGGCGGCTGGGCTCACCACAGAGTGCACCGTATGCGCGACGAGTTCGGTTGGGTGTGCACCTATGCATGACCAGTTTAGACTTAGTGCAACTGTTTAGTCACTTTGTTTGGACCACTTGTTTAAAAGACATTGTTCATGAACCCATTCCTAAAATTTTTCAAAATAAAAATCAAATCAAATCTTTCAAAATGAAATTTTTGTTGTTAAAAAAATGATTTAATAAAATGAAATTATGTCTTACATTACCTATAAATGCAAGGACATTGTGTATGAAATGTTTCCTGTGTATGAATAGTGTCTCGGGGCTGTGTTTGAGCCTTAGAGATCTGCATTAGGCTAAGCGCCGTGGACTTGTGTAGATGGCTAGTAGAGAACAGGGCGTGAAGGGCGTCCACGGTATTGATCGGGCACCATCGACTTTGACCGGGAGGCCTTTCTTTGGTAGTAGGGATGATCGTCGCTGTCAGTGACATGTGCAATAGTGAGCCAGGGCGGGTCAAACGACCTCCAGCGTTTAGAAGCTCATCATCCTCCATTAGGCAAAGAGGGAGGAGTGGATGACATACGAGGCATCCAGGATATGGGTGTTAGTACTAAGAGGAAGGAAGATCCATCTTCTTCCAACCTGGGAAAGAAGCAAAAGACTTCTGTTTCGTAAGGATATCCAGGACGGGGCCGAGGTCATCAAAACCAAGGCCAGGATGGGACATTTAGTCAGGCAGGGCAGATGATGTGTTATTGCCGACGGCTGGACACCGACGGGGATTGTCCGCGGGCGGGAATCCCAAGGTTATGGGACACCACAGTCCTAATCAACAGTGAGACGAGTTAGGGTTGCGAGTCAGGATGGGCGAGATGGTGTCTTACCATTGCCAGCGGCCACGACATATGAGAGGGATTGCCAGAGCGGGATCCCAGGGTTTTGGGACAGCGCAGTCCCAGTTAGCGATAGGACAAGAGAGGACACGGTTTGTTCCTCCGCCCTACTTATGGGTCGGGGGAACCGGTATCCAATCGAGGTGCCGCCTGGCTTACCTAGTACTTCGCGAAGGGTCACATAGGCGAGGGTGGCGTGGAGTCGAGGGTGAGCCTGAGGTTTGCGGTAGAGTTCGGGTCGGGTTAGGCGGATGGCGTGTTACCATTGCCAGCGACTGGGCATATAAAGGCGGATTATCTAGGAGCGGAGGTCTCATAGTGCGAGAGACGAGGCTGTGTAGATCGACCGGACATGCGAGAATTTATGTTTACTCCCCTGCGATTATTTTTTTTTGCATCATGTTCATCATTGTTGGATCGTGTGTGATAGATTTGGGCTTAGAGGTTAAGGCCTTTAGAGAGATGACGGAAAATTCTTCCCTAGGATGTAGGGTGAGAGTTGGTCAGATGTGTCGAGATCGTGAGTCAGGGATCTCAGTGATTCTGCTCTGATGGGCCCAGAGTAGGATGGTAGCATATTGGGTGTTGATGTCGTTCTTGACATGGATAAGTTGTATTCATCGGGTTGTTAGTAATTAGGATGTGTAGGAGTTATCATACGACACGGTCTTGGGTTGTGTGAGGCTATATGCAAGTGGTTGGATGCGTATGTCGTGAAATTTCGGAATGAAATTCTTTGCTTTTTAAGGGGAGAATGTGAAACCAGAGAAAATCAATTTTCTGAAGAAGGGCAAAATACGTAAATTCGGTAAAATCCGAAATTTTTCTAGATCTCGGATGACAAAGCGGACTTCACTTGGTTAGATCATCTCATGAGAAATCTAAACACCACATCGGTCAGAACGGTCGGAATTTGCATGTTACTGGCTGTAGAGTATCGGGTGTCGTTAAACGACATGTGATGGGACAAAAGTCACCTGTAACATATACTCATGTGACACATATTGCATGAGTAGAGAGATGATGGAAATGGATGGTCGAGACAGTGTCAAGTGTCAAAAATCCAAGAAAGGGGACATAAGTGGCATTATTTAAATTTTTAATGAGGAAGAGGACAAAATTAGGAATAGTGGTCATCTCCTACCCTTGAAAAGGAGCCAAAAACGTGAAGGAGAGCAAAATGAGATGCAATGAGTTAGGTTTTTATTTTTAGAGAGAGAGTGTGCAACTTCTCTCTAAGATCGAGAGCGTCGGACGGTCCAGTTTATTGAGCAAAGAAAGTTGTTCTCTGGCGAGGGTTCACGCGTGGGCGCAGTTTCTTGAAGTTTCGACAAACTCCGTGAGGTAGGGGTTTTATCCTACTTGAGTTACACTTTGTTTAAGTGTTTTGTTGATGATTGTGTTGATTTGAGGCCTTGAACGGCCGTTTGATCGGTCCCAAAACTTGGGACCGAAATGTGGAAATTTTTGGAACCCATTTGGACAGTCCATGACAATGTGTGGACTGTTTGGGTATCTTGGATCACGATTTATGCAATAAATTGTGTTTGGTGTGTATGACGCCAGGAATGGCCATGGAAATGGGGTTCCACGATGTTGGATGAGTGGGTTGCCCACGGACAGCCCACTTGCTCTGTTTTGGGACTGTAAAAACAGTTCTAGTTTGTATGAAATGGACCATAAACGTCCATGTGTTGTGGCTTGAGTTGGTTGAGTTGTGTGAAATTAATAGGTTAATGCTTGATGCGTTAACATGATGCCATAATTATATAGAATATAATTGTGGGTGTGGGCCATTGGAAATGGAATAGTGATTAGCTAAAGTGAGCAAATTTGGGAGTTGGTTGATCAAATCTGAATAACATGTGGTGTGATTGCAAACTTGATAATATATGCATATTTGATATATTGGTTGGATTGTGTTGAAATGGCATAATGCATTTTCATATGCACAGGGTAACCTAGAAATTAGGTGTGAGTGCATGACATGAATTTTTTGAAAAACGAACATAGTTGCGAAAGGAATTTCACATGATGATTTTTTGGAGAATTGGGTTGGGAGATGGGCCAACAAATCATTTCGGATGAGGACCATGACTGTTTCGGAAGGTTCCCCAACCAATTCACCTCGAAGGGTAGTCCATATTTTTATCGAAATTCGATAGTGTATTTTCAAGAACATAAAGTTTTGTTTTGAAAATGGTATTTTCATATGGCTTAGGCGAGTGTGAGGGGAGTCGGTCAGGACTTCGAGGGCGTGGGAATGGGCGTTTGGACATTCAAGTAGGATCATGAATTTACCCGAGGTGTGTGTGTTTAAATTAGATCATTGCATATGCACTTAGGTGGGGAGTAACCCGTTTAGGGTGATTCCCTCTTGGGAGATAGCTCGCCTGTCGGGGGAATATTTTTTTAAATTGTAAGGGAGAGTTCGAGAAGATGGCTCATTTAAAAGGCTAATTTTGAAGAAAGTCGGGTTGTGGCTTTGAGGTTTTTGGATAATATGTATTAGAATTGTAGATTTTAATATGTATTTGTATAAAGAGTAATGAAATAACTCTTAGACTATTGGAATATAGTTAGGTATATATTTGATGAGTATTGGTGTATGGGCCCAAGTGGCCCTTTTTACTCAGGTATGGGTCTCGTAATATGAGACGTATAGATTTTCCGCGGGTTGACGGGTGGTCAACGGACCCCCGGGTTTTGGGGCGTCACATGGAGCTGACGGAGCTGATGGAGCCGAGGGAGCCGAGGGAGCTGATGGATGAAGTACTCAACGTATACGTGGAGCACGAGGTCGCTTAGTTGGAAGTGGACCCAACTCTGATGCAAGGTCAAGGATGGTGTCACCGATGGGAGGCAATGTAGGGGATGATAAAGGGTGGGATGAGAAGGTGATATCTTTAGCTAGGAGGCTGCTAGCTGCAGCGACACAGATATGGTAAAGATGTGTAAGTGTCTGGGCGTATGGAAGGTGATGTGTAAGTGTCTGAGGGTATGGAAGGTGATGTGTAAGTGTGTAGGGATATGGAAGGTGATGTGTCAGTGTGGGGGGGTATAAAAATCTCAGGTGAGGGGTAGAGAGTATGGGGCCTCCAAAGTAGGTAAAAGTCGACTCCGGGTGTACCCGCGACCGCCCTCACCATCTCGACCATGACCTCGCCCTTCATCTCAACCACGACCTCGGCGATCAACTCTTCCTCTCCCTCTCTCTCTACCTCAAATGGAAATTTTGCACATACGTGCGGAGTGGATGACAGGGCTCCTAATGGATGGTCCGTGTGATGTAGATGCCTCTAATGGAAGTGGCCGCGATGCGATGCCTTCTCCGATGCGGTGTAACCTTGTCCAGCGATATGATGTAGTTGTACCTGAATCGGTGGTAGCATAGCGCGAGCAACTAGCTATGTCAACCATGGTAGAGATCTGAGTGAACTAAACAAAGAATTATAAATACATAATTTATTGATTCAAATTTGGAAAAAACTTTAGAAACACATGACTCACAGCTTACGAAACTGAAGTAGTACTTGGGCAGTATGGAATCTCATATCATCCTATGCGTGGTGGTGTCATAAAGCGTTGTGTAATACTGACCGATACCACTTTGCATATATGAATCATGGAAATTAGTCATACCCACCATAAGGGGTGTAGTGATGATCCTACCCGCTCGCATATCCCATAAGGCAATGTATGTAGCATGATACGTCGCCCAATCTCTCTGGTGTTGTCCACGTGCATCCGCTCTATATAGTTATTGCTCATAAGAGCAAGATGGAGGTATCTCCTGGTGCAGCCTAAACTGGAGCAAGACTCGCTCTGGACGATGCCACTCATCAGTTTCGAAACATATAAGCGGTGACATCGTCCGCCAGATCTCTTGATCAGCTAAGCAGGTATCAGGCGGTGTCGACTCCGTCTTAATGAACGTCATAAGACCTACACATTTTGCACTTGTGTCGAAAACTTTTATGTCGATATGAATGAAATTCTTATAGAATGATACCACTTTTACATACTCAGATTACCTGATCAAGGTTTGTGCATCTAAGCGATCTGATATAGGAGGGAGTACAGGATTGGTTATCTGTAAATGTCAAAGTACTCTCCTCTCGCTAATGGAAGCGGGCTGGCTCACACGGCTCAACAACATGCTCCACTGGTAATCCATAGTCGAGGGCCTCAGCTAGGTCTCCATCGACAACATCGGCATCGTCATCATGTAAGGCATGAGGAACTGGTGGTGCTCGATATCCTGCTGATCAGCCAAAATCGGGTTGTCCCACGTGAAGTCTCTCCCAAGACCATAGTTGAATATAAAATAAACAGAAAGTAAGCACCCTAATGATGTGTTGTGTATATGAATTTGTATGTACTAATCAAAAAATTTTACATACCTGTATCAATGTAATACAAGCTGCTATCTGGCGTCTATGATCGAGGCGGCTCGGCATAACTACGATATGTATAATGTAAAGTGCGCACCACCACAACTATAAGTCGCAATATGTGTGAATCTCATAGCGTGGGGAGAAAGCGCAGGATGAACATACACTCCCTTCTTGTTCCACAAACAAGAAGGATCCAAATCAACGCTAAGATGAAACCCGCGTGCACTCGCTCCCAAAGTGGCGCCATCTGCGTCAGTGGCTGGTAAGGATGGCGGTCGCATAACCACTTGGGATGGAGATAGCGGATCCTCTAAGAGCATCAACTAGTGGGGTGACACCGAGCAGCTCCCCGCATAACTCCGTCACATCGAGCACACATGTCCCAGTGACTGCTAGTCCGTCGATACGGAGGCCAAGGATGATAATGACTTCTTGTAACGTGATCGTCATCTCTCCGAAGGGCACATGAAACGTGTGTCTCGGGCCGCCATCTCTCGACGAGACAAGTGATAAGTGGCCAATCGATCATGATTTGGCCTAAGCAGTATATACCATATAATCATGCGAATCCACGTATGGTGAATCGTGGATCCATGCATCGCGATGAAGGATTTCATGCGCTGAGAGTGAATTACCTCACCCAGAACTAAAAGAAGTAACGAAGAAACCAAGTTTATAATTGATTATATATAAATTACATGAGTACTTATTTGGAAATAATAATTTATAAGTAATAAAGCACATATACGCTCTGTCTAATAAGTGGGACTGCGTCTTTAATGCAGACAAATGGATCCAATGGATGCCTTCATGAAAGCCCTCGAACGCCGTATCTATACTTTGGATGTATCGGCCCGATATAAATATTAATAAAACACATTGGAGAGACTGTATCAACATAATTAAAGCAAGTACTAATTACAACGACAATAAATTAAAATAGCCACATACATGACCGATGTCGTACAAAGGCATTTACTAAACTTGATTTCTATTCTTACGAGTAGTCGATTGTGACTTGGGTTGTTTGCAACCACGTGTGATAGTTGTTTTCCCCTCCCTAACGTCTATTTCATTATGCAACCGGGTTGATTTAGGACGTCCACTGCCTATGCATTTCATTGACTCGGGTAGTATAATCGTAGGACCATCATAAAGAGGTCACTCATCTTCATTGAATATTGGATGAAATAAGCTTGCCCATGTATCATAGTACGACTATATAGTGTAGTAGCCTTGCACAAAAAATCGAAAATCAAAACATCGATGCTGGCATGCTGCTATGATATGGCTACATGGAAATCTATATATCAGTGCCTTTCCACATGTGCAAATTTTGTCATGTACATTAAGGCAATGCGTTCGACCTTTCCTTAACTTGACATGAAATCGCCCATGTACGTGATCGTAAAGAATAATTTCCATCGAGCGGCGCCTTGTATGATACTGAATCGGCGTTAACATATGGAGTGAACTACTCATCATATGATAATCTATTAGCACACTAGTTCGTAACTATGACAAAGTAGCGTTAAGGCTGAAGGGGTCAAGCTGACTACTAATGGAGTTAATGGTAAACTCTGACTCCTTTAAGAACATTAAAAATACCTCCGACATGTTAGTTGTCATTATCCCATATCTTCGACCTCCACCATGTGAAAGAGCCCATAACTGAAAAAGGATTGCCTCTAACCATTATTGTGCTTCAACATTAATTCTCCCAATTGTAGTCATATGCTTATTGAATTTGCATTTTGTACTAGCTAAAAATTTACTCTTGCATACCATTCTTGAAGTTTATCTTTAAAGCTGGGTCATAAAATTGATTGCAAGATGAAACATACAAAATGCATGATATGCGGATGGTGCTGACCCAACCAAGATGGGGATCGATCATTCTTTGCCATAATACACGGATGCAATCGGATATAACGTAAATTCCCGTCCATTGGGTTACTCTATTTCTTATACATGCCAAGAACCATCCCCAACTATCAGTGTTCTTGCCTTCTGTAATAACAAATTCCAATGGAAACAACTGATTATTTTCGTCACACCCCATAGCAATCAATAACGTGCCTTTATACTTCCTATATAAATGTGTACCATCAATACTCATTACGGGACGACAATGTTCGAACCCTTTAATATATGGCTTGAATGACCAGAACATGCGTTGGAATATCTCAATGTTTGGCATATTAATGTCATGTGTTTTCCAAATACAACACATCCAGGATTTGCTTGCTCTATGGCGAAACAAGCATTAAGCGACTACGTATATGACTAAGAGAAGTCGCAAATAAGCGTTTGATGCGCGTATTCATCAGCCTTTTGTATGATATTTCATATCCCCGTTTCTCCATCACACTTGCTTGAATAGCGGTCGTAGTCAATGTGAATTGTTCCTTAATTATTGTCTTTATATGAGCAGCAACCAAGTTTAAGTCTAATTGATGATGGTCCCGGTTCAAGCAATGTTTGACACAAGTATACGACCCTTTATATTTATTGATAACAAATAAGCAAGTATCTCTCACAACCATTGCACGAAGCTTCCATTGACAGTGACATTCTTCCGCCTCCTTACATCTTAAAACGAGCGAATTTTTTGAGGATGCAACAAGCGACAAACACTCTTGGTGTGCTTTAATTGAGTAAATCTTTGCAACCTCTTGTCAGTTTAGAATTAAAAACTTAGCCAACACAAATTCTCCACTTTCGAATGTCGGTGGTATACTTACTTATGAGTCGACCACTTGCAACGAACAGCACGGGTTTCTATTGCGTTCAGTGGGCGATTGAAGGTGGTAGTGATAATGAATAGGAATGACTCATCAATGTCTCCGTATCTGGCTTATTTGTTACATCCATAGTGATTGCTTACGTAGAGACATATATCCATTACTCATTCTCGAAACTTTGGTTAGTTCGGAAGGATGATGCATATCCATCAGCTTCAATGTCCGCATCTCAATTACATTCATCATCAACATATTCATCATTACCTTCTTCATAAGCACGGTCTTCATCATCTCTAAAAAACTCCGATTATCCCAGGTGCTTTGGTGCTCTGGAGCCTGACCGTAGTCGAGTGCAGCATTGTAATTGTCGCGAACCCGATAAATCTACATGGCCGCACAGTTGATTAACGTACTGGGCTCAAAGCGACTTCAATATACGGTTCATTTTCTCATGGTGGTTGTGGTAGCTAGTTCGACATTAAAACACACTCTTTGTCATCCCATATTGGAAAGGTTGAACCTATTTCCACTTTTAGGGGATACACAATTATTAATTTGAACATTTGTTTGTCAATGGTTGTCCTTGGTATATCATATCGGTCGATTGTTTAAAGTGCATCCAATAGGTACATCGAGCCTGATAACGACTTTTCTCCTCGTCGTCATTTGTTTTTCGAGTTCTCAATATATGTCCATTGTAATAACATACCACGGTAATAGTTGAAAGCAGACATAACGAATTATTCAGTAGTTGAAATGAATTAAATAATATGAGGGTTGTTATCACGATATCGCGTAAGTATATCATAAAGAAAAATCGGGTTACAAAAAGAAATAAAAATATGACATTTCAAATTGTCCTCAATTTCAAATGTAGGGTTTAGGGTTTAGGGTTTTAGGATTTACAGTTTAGGGTTTAGGATTTTAGAGTATTAGGGTATTGAGGTTTTGGGGTTTTAGTGTTTTAGTGTTTTAGGGTTTTAGGGTTTTAGGGTTTTGGGGTTTTAGGGTTTTAGGGGTTTAGGGTTTTGGGATACTAAGGTATTAGGGTTTTAATGTATTAGGGTTTTAGGGTTTTAGGTTTTTAGGGTATTAAGGTTTTAGGGTTTTTGGGGTTTCCCCAGGGCCCCAGGTTTTAGGGTTTGGGGTTTGGGTTTAGGGTTTTTAGGGTTTGGGGGGTTTGAGGTTCGGGGTTTCAAGGTTTCTAGGTTTCTAGGTTTCAAAGTTTCAGGGTTTCAGGGGTATTAGGGTATTAGGGTTTCAAGGTTTCAAGGTTTCAGGGTTTCAAGGTTTCAAGGTTTGAGTTCCCGGGGTTTGGGTTAGGGGTTGGGGTTAGGGTTTTAGGTTCTGTTTATTTTGGGTTAGGTTTATAGTGAGACACACCACTAAAAAATCATGAACATTGAGGAAAAATACATAACAATTCAAGGCAATGAGTTGAATTATAGATTATGTGTGTGTGTTTGTGTGTATCTACCTATGTATCTATATATATAGAGTAGGTACAATGATATTTTTTTGTAAGCCTTTTATTTCTCATTCACCTAACTTCCAAATCTAGTACCATAAGTCCTCTCATTTTATAGTTTTCCATAGGCATTAAGAACTAATAAATAAAACTAAAAATAAAATTATGTACTTGAAGGGAGCAAAATGTGTTCGACCCTTATGTACTTGTTTTGTTTGATCTACTTGTTTGGATTCACGGCTATTGATGCTGCGTGGAAGAAATTCAAATATGAGATTTTCGGGAAAGTTGGAGGCATTTTAGAATCTACGAATATAACGGTTAAAGACTACCTCAATACAATATATTGGTTCTCGTTGAGTGCTAATCTAATCACAGGGCTCTGACCATAACAACCACGAGAGGAATTTGGTTTTATTATTTAATTTTTATTTTTAATGGAACTACTAAAGACATTCTGATTTGATAGAAAAACACTTCCTCCTGGACACAACCGAACGAGCCCTACCAACTTAAGTTTGGGTTCCTATATTGGCAGCCAAGACGGTGCTATGGGAAAGCCCTTAGTTTTTGGTGACTTATTATACTCTGCTCTAAATCATTATTGGGTCTTTTGTCTCTTAAGCAGTTTTGAATCACATTGGCTCAACTTGTTACTAACTTTTAAGTTTATAATCTCTTAATCTTACCCTAAGTGTTCCTACTTCCCCATTCCCTTTTCCTAGAGAAACTTGAGAAGCCATCCAAGAAGAATATGCAAAAAAATGCAAATCTTAAATTATTCCCACTTCTAATAGTTGGGCTATTATCACGAAATAGATTTATTAAAGAAGGTATAGTAAACCATTAGATTAAATAGTACAAGATGATAAAAAGCTAAATTCTTAGTTTAGGAGTTTCCACAAACTAGGGGCGTTGATCTTTGAAAAACTTAGCACCTATTTCTTGTATGAACTTGGTTTAGGTCCAATTGTCTCTGGTACTGAGCCTGGATAGCCCATATTTTTAGTTTGATAGAACAATGCTTTTGCATGGTGATCTTCCATATTCCTTGGCATTAAAATAACATGGGTTGGTGAGGCCATTTTGTGAGGCAAAGGAACTTTGGTTGAATTTATTCAAGAAGCTTGAGTTGAAATGCCGGCTGGAGGCTGACTCACTTTTGCTAATCTATCAATGGTGGAAATGTTAAGATACTCATCTATGAATCTATCAATGCTAGGGTGTGAGGTGATTAATCAGATATTAAGTATTGCACTTCTTGTCCACGTAAGTGGACTATCTTATAGTCATTGAAGTCTAGTTCTAGTAAGGGGAGTTATGCATTCAAAGCTTTGGATATTGCCATATAGTGGAAACTTATTAATAGAGTTCTATCTTGGTATCACACCTCTATGTTTTAACCTATAATTTGGCCAAGCCCGTGGACATTCGGTGATATGAATATGAATTCTTGGTTTTAACGGTAATCATTGGGTTTTATGGAATCCAATGGTTAAGAATTTTATGGAGTCAGACATGGAAGTTTAATTGCCTATGAATTTGTATTATAATATTTTCCCAAGGGGATAAAGGTGGAAATTTAGTTGTCGTAGGATTTGTATTGTGGTAGCTTCTTAGTAATAAGAGTTAGCATGCAACTAGAACATATTTGTACTATATATCTATATGTTGTTAAAAAAGTCTAACATAAATAGAGTGCGAACCCTAAAAATATCGGTAATATCATACTAAGGAAAAGAAAGCAAGAAAATATATATTACGCTTAACATGTCCGGCTTATATTCTCAAAGAACCAGCATTAGGATCTGATGAAGCTAATGGCTAAGAAACAAAGCTTCTAAAAAAGTTGTTCTTCACAGGCACATTTGGATTTCCTTTGCCTTCAAATCTTCTTCTTTACTTCTCCTTTCAAATGGAACAAATCATGCCCAAAGGAGCAAGACTCAACGACCTCTGTCATATCGGAAAAACTACAATTCCAGCTAATAACAACTCCTCAAGACATAAAGGCACTAAACAATCCAAAGAAGATAAAGAACCCATAAACTCTTTGATGATAATAGGATTTTCTGATTTCTTATTCTCTTTAAGAGACAATATCGATTAGAAAATGACCAATCTCTTGCTAAATGATCTGAAACAAGCATTGCAGGACAAAACATAAACAAAAAAAAGGTGATAAATGACATCATTTTTTGTTCATTCCTTAGGTCATTTATTCCCCCTTTTTCCCAAATATGTTTGTTTCCTTAGAAATTTGATCCTAAACACCAAGAAAGATCACAAATCACAACATCAAACTCCAAATTCCAAATTCCACCACAAAATAAATCAAAGACAGAAAACACCGGACCACAAAAAGAATCAATAGCCGGCTACGATTAGAATAAACATGAATGAAATAGCATAAACCAAATATGTTGATGAAAATTCAAGCAGCAGGTGCGGCGGGCTTTGGCCAGGCTTGAGGAAGGAGGCAGAGGGGAGAAAGAAAAATGAAAAAAAACCACAGCTAGATGAATATAGGGCATTTGTCGTTATCCATGGCTTGACATATGGCCATTTTTAGCAGCGGTGTCGCTATTATAGTCGGTTTGCATCTTTTATGAATTCGATTGCGTCATAGGCAATGGCATTACGAACTAGTTTAGTCTTTATTTTGTCGAGCTAACCCAATAAAAAAAATTTCCAAACACATTATTTCAGTCTAAACTCGATTCAATGTGAGAATTTTAATGCGGTGTGTATCGAGAGTTTACATTTCGACTTATTTGGAACTTAACTTGAGAGATATGTTATTTTAGTGACCTAGTATTTATAATTTATAGGACTGGTTCAATGTGAAGAATTTAGGGTCATTTTGTTTATTGTTTTTGAAAATAGTTTTCTGTTCTTAAAAACAAAGAGAATAGAAAAACAAGGAAGACATGTTTGGTTTTCAATTTATTTTTTTCCCGAAAAACACAAAAGACACTAATTTTAAAAAACAAAGAGTTTTCAGATAACACCTTTTTGGTGTTCTTTGTGTTTTAAAAAAATGTTTTCAAAAACAGGAACCAGATAGGCCCTTAATGTCCTGTTAGGCTCATGTTTTTTAAAACTGTTTTTGTTTTGAAAACAGGAAAGCAAAAGAAGCATCGCGTTTAGGTTTTTTTTTAATTCCAGAAAACATAGAACATATAAACACTAAATTTAGAAAACAAAAACAATTTTCAGAGAACAACAAAATGATGTTCTTAGTGTTTTCAAATAATACTATTCTCGAAGCGTTTGCTTGCAGAGTAACATCCTGTGTTCTAATTTGTATATCAGGGGTTTGCATGCCTTGACTTATTTGGAACATTAGGCTTTAGATATTATGTAGGGGTTTACTTTGTTGGTTCAACCTATAACAACGCAGTTCAAGTTATCTTTTAAATTTGTGCCAATATTATACATTTGTTGTATGATGTCATTGGTTTTAATGAATGAAAACAACATATTGTTATTGTTTTTTTTTTTTTTTTTTTTTTGAAAAAATAATAGTATTGATTGAACTGCAATCGCGATAGTCCCCAAGATACGAAATAGTGCAAAAACGCTATAGGATGAAAGCAGTATCAGTTATGGTATAATAAATAGGCGTAAAGCGCACAAATTTGATAAAATAGTGACTAGAATATGCAGCAACTCCGGTTCTTGACATCACGGCGGCGGAGTGGTTTGATATCTTTGGCGATCCAAATGTCTTTACTGTCATCGTACTAGCATGGATAAAACGTTGTAGCAAAGATGACAAATAGCGTAGTAATAAGTAGCAAACTGACGGCAAGCGTACCGATAAAGCGATAATAACACGAAACAAAATAAAATATAATCTTCGTGGAAACGGCTTTGATAAATGATAAAATGAAGAAAATGATTCAAATTGGTGATTTCGTCATAGAGAATGATTGAAAATTAAGTCCTCATTGTTTGAAAATGAAGCTACAAGAAAAAGATAAGAGAAAATGAGATAAGGGTGGTTAAAACAACATATTGTTATTTCAATTGATAAGTACTCAAAACTCAAAATATATGTGCGTAGATACATGAACAAGCAAAATTTATTATTGAATATTTATTTTAAATTTTGCTTAGAGCTAGAGTTGATTTAGAGAGAAAATGAAAAACACAAGAAAAGAAAAAGGAAATTGGAAGTAAAAATAAAAGTATAAAAGAAAACAAAATTATAAAATAAATTGAAAGAAATACATATTTTATTGTGTGTGTATATATATATATATATATATATATATATATATATATATATATATATATATATATATATATATATTATTATGAAAAAAAAAAACGGATGCACATGTAAAATTAATGAATTATTTATCAAAACTTTCAAGCCAATTACAATTATTTTCCTATTTTATGCTAAGAATTAAATAATTTCAAAAGTTTATAAATAACATAATAATTTCTCATTTTCTATGCTTTATGAAACTTAATATGGTCATTAATGCAATCTTAACTTTAAGATTTATTAAAAAAAAAGCCTGTAAGATATTATTATTGTTACCATATTACATGGATTAGACAAATTCTTTAACAATAACTCTTTAAAAAAAGAGTTTATCCTTAAGTTGAACATGTAAGAGTTTGGTCTCTGTGAAAAGTGAGTTGTGGAACAGGAGTTATCAGACTATGGAGGAGGTAACTATAGTATGTGAAGAAGAAGAGGGATTGGTGAAAGAGCTTAAGATGATCGATCTCAAGCTTTTCTCAATGGAGTCTAAGGTAAGAAAAAATGGTGGAATAACTTTTTGGGCCATGGCTATGTCCTCCTACTTGCCATTTAGGGAAAAATATTAGCACGCACTAGCTTCGATTAGCACCATTGACGAACTACAACATCGAAAAAGAGAATGATGGTGAGATCAATGAGGCCAATAAGGGAAGGGGATCAATCTCGATTGGTAGCAACTATGATCAAGGCATAATTGGCGGGTAAGATGTCGAGAAAAGATCAATGCACAAGCACAACTATTTATGGTTAATATGGAGACTTGTCAAATTCAGCGTTAGTGACTTGAAGGGGCCACATCCGTCTCCAACTAGTAAACGAGAAGGGGGAGGCAAGCCCGACATAGTCGCGACTCTAGTTTTAAATATAGGTTTGTGACGCCACTTGACATAGTCTTCCGACACAATCGCTTGATACACCTCATCGTCGATGGATAGAAGCCAAAAGCAAAGTCGCCTGATCACACAGTTGCCCGACACAGCCACCTAAAGAGATGGGACACGGGTAGGACCCACGTGAATGACGAATAAGGAATAGCTAGTTGTCTCAATAAGGGAACAAACATGTGTTACTTAAATTACACATAAGACAGGCTTTGGATCAAATAAGACCCACCATCATCAATGAATACTATCATCTGGAACTGTAGTGGAATGGGCAAGCCATGAACAGTTCGAACCATACTTGACCTCGAGTTCATATGCAAGACTGACTTCATCTTTTCGATGGAGGTAAAAACTAGAAGAATAAATGTGGAGAAGGTTAAAAATAAACTTCATTTGGTAGGTTCATTTAATGTAGAGGGAACTAATAGTGGTCTAAGACCTGCTTTGTTTTGGAGACATGTAAATACGGTTAAATTGCTTAGCTTCCCAAAGAATTTTATTGAGAATGCCTTGTGTTTAGTAGTTCGGGATTGTAAGGTCTTGATGGAGGTCATCCCTTATAGTTATAATATTTGTTAAACGATCAACAAATCAATATAGGGATGGCAATAGGGCTGGGGGTAGGGATGAGAGGTCGTCAGGTTTAATTTTCGATTCACAAATAAGTTCGGGTTTTAAAAATTAAATGGGGAGGGATGGGTTGGTGGGAATGAAGAGCACGTCTAAGTTTATATTTGATTTTTATTTTTTATTTTATTTTTTTATATTTTTATATTTTTATTTTATAAAAATTCTTATGTTTCATAAAAATAAAAAAAAATTGAATTTTATAAATTATTTATTAAAATATTCTAATAATAATTATTATTATTATTATTATTATTATTATATATAAGGTATAAAAAAATTAAATATAATCGGGGATATAACAATATCAGAACTATCAGTTGAAAAATATGGCACGATAAGCAGATTATAATTAAATCAAATTATCTCATTAAAAACGAGGCTTGATAAAAACCCGAAATAACCCATCCCTTGCAATCCCTAAATTAGTGTGCTCATACACTAGCAAAAGTTGTTGGTTTTGAACGTGACCAGAGAGACAAAAACTGTATGAACCATTGACCTCCAAGTTTAGATAAGTTCTTTAACCATTATTTCCTTGATCCGCCATCGGTTATCCCCTCTTTTTCTTTGTAATGTACTAGTCATGGATTTGATGTGATACTTTAAATTTAATTAAAATATTTTCTTATTATATATTTCTTTTTTCTGTACTATGATACTACACACGGATGTGAATCTTGACCATCCTTAACTAAGATCGAATAAAAATGTGAAATAATATTTATAATTATTTAATTTTCAAAGTAAGTAAGCATTCTCTATTTGTTGGACAACTACATGGAGTATATTATATATATACCAGTAGACGTACTCCAAGCTTCCATTCATATCCCTTTCGTTTCTCCCATATCTCACCGCCATTGAGAAATGTCCGGTACCTCCGGTGTCGTTGTCCGCCCGTCGCCGGATCTTCCATGGGGGCTCCGCCTTTATTTTACCATTTTAACCATCGTCTGCGACGCCTGTCCCCGCCGTGACGGCACCGTTAACCGCCGCCTCTTGAGCTTCCTGGATCTCACAGTCCCTCCCTCTGCAAAACCGGTGAACGGCGTCACTACCTCCGACACCACCGTCGACCACTCCCGGAACCTCTGGTTCCGCCTCTTCCTCCCTAGAGAAGCCGCCGCCGCTAGCGAGAATCTCCCGTCATCGTCTACTTCCACGGCGGCGGGTTCGTGTTCCTCCCCGCCAACTCCAAGTCTCTCGAAGGCTATTGACGCCGCCTCGCTCGCGAACTCCCCGCCGCCATCGTCTCCGTCGACTACGGCCTCGCGCCGGAGCACCGCTGCCCCTCCCAGTACGACGACGGCTTCGACGTCCTCAAATTCATCGACGAGAATCCTCCACTGAACTCCGATCTAACCCGCTGCTTCATAGCCGACGACAGCGCCGGCGGCAACATCGCCCACCACGTGGCGGCCAGAGCCGGGGAGTTCAAATTCCGGAACTTGAAAATCCAGGGGCTGGTACCGATACAGCCGTATTTCGGAGGAGAAGAGAGGACAGAATCCGAAATTCAACTGGCCGGAGCTCCGGTAGTGTCGATGGGCCGCACAGACTAGTGTTGGAAGGCGTTTCTACCGGAAATTCGGACCGAACCATCCACGGCGGCTAATGTATTCCCGGGCCGAAATCCGGCGATATATCGGGGGTGAAATTCCCGAAATGCTTGGTGTTCATCGGAGGATTTGATCCGTTAAAAGATTGGCAGAAGAGATACTGTGAAGGAATGAAGAAAAATGGGAAAAATTTGAAGATGATTGAATATCCAAACGCTATTCATTCTTTTTATGGGATTCCTGAATTGCCTGAATCAAGTTCGTTCATGAAGGAGTTCAGAAATTTCATTTATTTTCAATAATTTGAAAATAATCGATCCAGTGTATTATGTGGTATGAGTGATTCGAATAACAAAACGCATTCGATCAATTAGAGATATCAAATCAAATCATGATCATTAATATATTGCATGATTAGAGTTGTATGTATTATACTCATTATAGAATTATCAAATATATAGGATTTAAGTTTATTAACCCATTTATTATACTATTAACATAAATCCTACATCACCATTTAGAGTTTTTAGAGAATTTAATTATATGTTACTATTTAATATATTCTATTTAAAATCAATCAAATTATTCTCTTTTTAAAAAAATTGAAATGGGTCCCATATAATAGTTTTTTTTTTTTTTTACAATTTTCATAATGAAGGATTAGGATGCATTTTATCTCATCCAATGGCCCATGTTTGAGTTTGATATGAAAGTAACACAATACCAAAGTCAATGAAAGGGACTTAAATAACATTAGTAGGTAATGAAGCATTGTTTTTTCCTTTTTTTTCTTGGGTGATGCTAAACGACACCACTCTTGTCAAAAAAAAAAAAAAAAAAAGTTGATCATAATTTTACAAGGATAGTAATTTTTGTCATTTATTATGAGGAAGAAAAAAAAATTGGTAAAGAATATTTATGTCATTTAACTTTTACACTTTCAAAGTTTACTCTTAAAAACTTTATATTTTTAGAAATAACATCTAACATCATGGTATCACCAAATATTTTCCTTTTTTCTTTAGGTTCATTTATAAAAGTTCGATTACCGTATAAACGAGTTTTTATGTCGAACAAACTGATAATTTTATTTAACTGAGATATGTATTTTCTCAAATAAAATTTTAATTTATATAGATCTTAAAAAATAAAATCATCATTTAATAATATAAAATTTGTTTTTAAATCAGAATGAAATTTTTATAACTATAAACCCTTTTTCTTTTTATAACAATGACCCATTGTTGATTGCCCTAAAAATCATAACAAAAATAAGAATAAACTATGCACGCTACTTGGGATGACTTTGACTTTTGACTTTGATGATAACCAATTTGTGGACTCCAATGAACATGTGCCAATTCAAATTTTATATGGCATATACTGTGTCATTTTCAGAGTTTTAAAAATCGAATCAAATTGATCGTTTTGACCTGATGAACCATCAATTGGTTACCTTTTTATCCTAATTTAATCCGATTTGACCCCTATGTTATGAACTAATAATTTTTTCGATTCAATCATCGAAATGAGTTTAAAACATTAGTCATCTCTCAAAAAAATATAATAATTAAATATAAAATATAAACCTTTAGAAGATAATTTTTATTCAAAAAAAGATAAGGGGTAACGTAATTGGTGTAAGGTCTTGGATAGAAGTGGTCTGATTAAGTCAAATTTGACTTGATTTTTTAGGTCAATAAAATAGCAGTACAGTTCAATCCTAGTTTTGGATCAACTAGACTAATTGCCTAATGAAGTTGTGAATCTGAAATGCCCGACTATGTTCTCCAAAGACATAGGCAGGGGTTATAATTGTTAGAAAAAATGCTAGTGGTGTTTAAGTTAAACTTCAACAATCCCACATTGTTAAAACAAGAGAAGTCACGAGGACTTTATATAAGCCTTTATTCTATTACATAGAGAATGGAGAAATGGGCCTAGCTAGATGAGCTCACATGTGGGCTCCCTTGTAGGCTAGGCTTGTAGGGCTTTAAATTAAAGTCAAAGATGGGCCTTGGATCTTAGGGCCGGGGGCTTCTATGATAAAATAATTAATTTTTTAAACTTTAATTATTTTATTTTATTTTATTAATTACAGATTTTTTAAGTGGCAAATATTTATGTCTGTTGACTAACATACAGTATAAGTTATGTCTGTTGATTAACAAACATAACTATAGAAGTTAGTCTATATATATTACAGTATATGACCAAATATATATATATACCATATATATATATAATTTGTTAAGTCTAATTGAAAAAATAAATGTACAAACCTTCAAAGAGCATTCTGAAATTTAGTGAGCAAATTTACACAAGCAATTCACAGTTGAAGAAGGGGTAAAATTTACGTTTAAGGACGTTCTGTAACAAGCTCTGTGATTAGGATCTGAAGTTATTATAATGTATTTTATTATTGTTCTTTTTAATATTACATTGGTTTTAAAATATTCAACAATAATTTTATAAGCACATGGTTTATCATGTATGAAGATGCCTATAATATTAAGTATGAAATATAAACCCTGGAAAAATAAAATTTCTTATTTAAAGACCCACGTCAAAAAGAATAGAATTGAGTTGATAGGAACCTTAGAAAATTGAATTGGTCAATAAAATCAAAGATATCAATAAAGAAATTCTTAGTATTATTCAAATATTGAGGTTTTTCTTAGAAAGTTTCAGGAAAAAAAAAAGGAAAAGAAAATACAAGTTTTAATAATAACTTTTAAAATGATTGTCAGACAATACCCACCATATGGTGGAAATATCAAAATTCAGAATTTAGAAAGCAAAAGTTTTCCATCTAGAAATGATGCCAAAGCAAATTTTCTATCTGTAAGATATTGTTATTTATATTATTCAAGGAATAAAATATCGGTGGTACGAATATATCGGTACTTAGTTTACGAAATGCTCGGTGCTTGGATTTTCTGAAATATCGAAATATCGAAAATATTAGTGGATATTTTTGACAAAAATATCGGTATTATCTGAAAAATTAATCTTTGAAATTTATGGAAATCTTGTTAGGCCCCAAAAAAATGCGTAAATCAGTAAATCTCCTGAGCTTTGTTGAAGACGATGTCGTTATAATTTATCGATTACATCCTGATAGTCGTTTAAAGCCTGAAATAAAGGCGGAGTGTGTTCAGAATTCACGTTATTTGTGAAGGGATCAATGCTGATGAAGACGATATTCATCTGAGACTTATTGTTGCAATAATATTGATTGTAACCGAATATGTCATGCATAAATGCGGTGACTCCTACCACAATTTGTCACGCCCGAATCGGTTGACCAGTTGGCGGATCGGCAGGGATTCGCGGTGCGAACTTCGAAGGCCAGTTCTGCGATTTTTTTAAACCGAACCGGTACACGTAGGTATGGCCTGACTTATAATAATTCAAAATCATATCAAAAGAACTACGCTGGTGGTGTCCAGTATCCCAGAGCATATAAGCGAGTCCGTTACGTATACAAGCGAACTTTTACATTACAGATCAGCGCGAGAGCACATGTAGTGAACCCTTCTGGTATGTTGGCCCGGCGGTATGCGGAGTCTTGAGGATGCTTACTGCTTGTCTGCTGCAACGGGTTAAAAACCCGTCTTCAAGCTTTACTGACAGTGGAAACATTCTTATACATAAGCATAATCTGATAGCAGTTCATGGGAATGTAGTTCTTCTTGAACATAGGCCCTCCCAGGTGGGAGTTCTGAGTTCTTCTTATGCGGAGACTTATGCTTATAACAAACTTATGTTTATTCGGACTCAGTAGGATTCTGAACTTATCTTGCAGATCTTATGTTCATTGGGTTTCAGAGTAGGAGTTGAACTTATACTTGTCGGAACTTATGGACTTATGTTTGACCCGGGACTCAGTAGGAGTTCTGAACTTATGCCAGGACTTATGTTTATTCGGGACTCAGAGTAGGAATTCTGAGAACTTATTCTTATCGGGACTTACCTTGGATTCGGAGGTACCGTGGAATACGAGATTACGAGCGTGTGCGGTATTGCGGAACTTGTTCTTATCTGAAGTACTTGTTATCTTTTGTACTAAAGTATATTTTGGTATTGGATCTTATCACGGTATTGCGAACATATACATGTATTCGAATTTTATACATGTATTCTGGAACTTATACATGACTTCTGGTATATACTTGTCTTCTGGAACTATGCGGTCTTAGGAACTTATATTGATCTTACAGACTTATCTTGTATTGGAACTTATCTGCCCCGGTCTTATGGGCATAAGCATCTTCAGGATATTATCGCCGTCTCGAGGCACCCGTAAGTCTGTAAGTCGGAGCTCGTCATAATCTATCACATACGAGGTGAATCAGGCGTATGCGGTTACTATGAACATGGACATTAGTCGCATGCGGTATAGATCATAGGGTATATGCTTATTTTACGGATGCGAGTACCCTTAAGACACTCTTTGGACTTATACTTGTTTTACCGATCACCAAGGGTACCCATAGGTCTTCTGAGGTTTAATCGGATACGGGAGTGCCGCAGGTCTTACCAAAACTTGATGAAATACGAGAGCACAAGTGAATTACTACGAGAACTTAATCGGAAATGACGAGACCTAATCCAATACATAGGTACCATTAGGTACTACGAATATCAGTCTGAGGACTTGTAGATGCATGAGTACCGTAGATGCTACGGGACTTATTCAGTCTGGTACCCTTAGGTACTGCAGACTTATCGAATCGAGGACTTATTCGAGAGGCAGGGAGTGCGTGGAGTGCTACGAGCTAATCGAGCAGACGAGGGCAATTAAATACGGGAGTACCGTGGGTCTTCACGGAACATTTTTCGGATACGGGGGTACTGGTAGGGTACTGAGGCTTGTGGGACGGGGCACCGCGTGGGTGCTACGGGGCTTGTCGGGACGGGACTTGTCGGGGTCTGAGGATTGCAGAGTAGATGCTACGGAGGACTTGTCGAGAGCGGGACTTAATCGAGGCGAGGTACACGTGGGTACTCTGGGGGCTTGTCGGATACGAGTGCCGAGTAGGTCTTACGCAACTTATCAAATACGGGGACTTATCGGATACGAATTGCGTAGGTGCTACGGAACTTATTCGAGAGGCGAGGGTGCCGTGAGTGCTGCAGGCAGTCTGAGGAGGTACATTCGGATCTTAACTCTTATTCTCTATTCGAGGTCTTATCCATATAGCGGTGACTTCCTAGACCCGGTGTACGGAATGGTGGGACCTGAGCATAGTGGAGTACCGGAGAGATCTTATGCAATGCGAATCTTGGTAGCACTAGTCGGGACAGAGTCTTGAAGTAGCACTTAACGGGACGGGAGTAAATATGTCTCGAGCAGTCACATTAGACTAATCAAAAGATGCCCAGAGTACTAATCATGATCTTAGGAGCACTAATCGGGAATAAGTACTAATCGAAGTCTTGGGAACACTAACGAATCTCGTACTAGTCGGAGCGAGGAGTCTTGTGTCATTTAATACTTGGTCTTAGGTGGTTTACAATTATGAGTTCGATAACTTACTATCTGCATGGGCATTCTTAGCCACATTATGTGTTCATGACCAGGATCGTATTCCATATCTTGGTAAAATATGATGAGCATGTAATCACACCTTAATATACCATTCTTATTCTTCTATTAATCTACTTTACCCGGGAATTGGAATCAATCAATCGGATGTCGGCTGAGTTATGGCGTTTCATGCCCAGTAGTCGGTTTCTGGAATTTGCAGGGACAATTTGAAATATTTATTTTCCAGTGCCTTGTCTTGATATTGGCACTGTATCGCACTATTCCTTTAAAGCTGGAACGGGTTACTCCTCAGTGGAATCACCCGATTCGGGCACCGGAGCTCGAGTTACGTCAAAACAACCGGACTTCTCTATGATGGCGAAAACATAATTGACTTACATGACCTTTGAGTGAATTTTGGGCCACTTAGATTCATAATTTGACGATGTCTATTTCTATGGATGGTTCTCATGAAGTCTATTTTAATTGGCCACTTGAATCACTCAAATCGGATAGGAAATGAGGAAGTTATGGCCCAAAAATCTGGCTTGGTCGAAAGCAGGGAAAGCAGGAAACGAGGTTGTGAATTTTGTGTCTAACTGTCTGCAGGGTACAAGTTGGCCAAAAACGACCATAACCGAAATTGTACCGGTACAAGCTCAAATTGTACCGGTACAATTCACCCGAAAATGCCCAGAATGTGTGTTTTTGTTCCATTCTTCCATGTTTTGATATCCAATCAATTCTACACTTCAAACACACATCAAAACCATTTCCAATTCACCTTGGAATCTCTTTTCTATTCAATTCATCTTTCAATTCTTATCATTCTTTCAAAACCTTTCCATGAATCTCTCGATATCATTCTAATATGGGTTCTGCCCGCTATACAAACCAATTACCAAGATTTGTTGGGGTTTGTTCTAAACCCAACTCAATTTCTTTCATTTAACCATGAATCCCGACAACGAAAGGAAGGATTCCCTAATTATCTTGTTGTGGGTTATCACCGCCTTAATTTCCAAGAAATCTAAGGTTATGATGCAATTCTATCCAAAACCCTAGATTTAGAGACAAGATATTAACCATATCAAGCCTTAAATTCCATGTGATCCATACAAAATCCAAGTTCCATACCTTGGCTTCTCTTCTTCTTCCTCTTCTCTTCTTCCTCTTCCTCTTCCTCCTCTCTTCTTCTCTCTTCACGATTTGTTCCCTTCTTCCAAATGAGACCAATTTGGTCTTTAAATCCATATTTTCTTCACCTTGTTTGCCTCAAAACCCATTTTGGGTTAAGTTTGCTTTATTTGCTTTTAAGCCCACTTAACTCCTTCTATTTATGAATACACTTTCCTTTATTTCATTTTTGGCCTCCAATTTTCTTAATCCATGACTTTTAAGTCCCTCTTTGGATAATTTGTTATCCTTAATCTTGTAAATTTCAGTTCGATTTCCATGTTTTAGCATTAAACTCCGCGAAGCGGTCAAATTATGCTTACAAAATACCCTAAACATCGAAAACGACGGGTATATTCGATTATTACGGCGCATCCGCGTCCCAGATTCACTGGTCGACCGATTGGCGGATCGAGCAAGTTCGGGGTGCGAGACCATATACTGGGACTCTTTACCTGTTTAATCAGACATTGGTATATCCAAGTCTTATAATATATTAACATATCATATACAAAAGTCCAAAATAAAACTACCACCGTAGTGGTGTTTACCGTATCATATATACAGTACTGGGTCTCATTTACATATTCAAAAACTATACATTTACATTTGCTGATCAGAGCGCGGAACCTACAGTGATGAACCCCTACTGGATGTGTTTGCCGCAGTCTTGGAATATCCTTTGTCTCTTTCTTACGTGCCTACGGATTAAAAGCCCAGTGCTCGCTTTACCTTAGTGGGAAACATAGGTAATATGCATATACACAGTTATAATAAGCGTATAACAATAACATATATCAGAAATTGCATGTATTCATATCATGGACTTATACAAGTACTTATACTTATAACAGACTTATGTTTATTCGGGACTCTCGTAGGAGTTACAAAGCTTATTCTTATCTTGAGCTTGCTATCTTACCTCGCAATTTCATGTTTATTCGAGACTCCGTAGGATTCTGAGCTTGTTCTTATGCAGAGACTTAATAGCATAACTGGACTCATATTTAATTTGATGTGTCTCCGTGGGAGTTACGAGCTTATTCGTATTCGATGCTCGGTAGGTATTACGGTCCAGGCAATCTGACTTCATTCATCTTATTTATTTATTGGGTTATTATGTCGTATAACTATGGGAATACTGAGCCAGTCTTAATAAATAAGGAAAGCCTTGTATGTAAGTATCTGAAGATACTATACAATACTGGAGTGTCGTAGCACAAAAGCGAGGAATCTTAGGAAGCACTAATGCGACGAGTGTCGTAGCGTATCAGACCCAATCAGGAGTCTTGTTAGCAATCGGGACTGTGTCGGGGTCATTGTATTTAATCAGAATGCGTACTATTGGGAGTGCCGGTGTCATTTAATAATCACACGGTCTTAGGCATTCCTATTATATGCGGTAACCATCTTGTGGGGCATGTACTTTGCTCAAGTCGAGACTTCCTTAGGCGAAGAAACTTCAGGCGTCACAGTACATTTTTCATAATTTCATCTTTTTCTATCCTTACGGTATGCAATTTTAGCTTAAATACGCAAAAATAGCTTTCGCAGGCTGAGCCATCGGTACCCATCCACAGTTCGACACATGCCCGGTATAGGTTAGGTTACGGAGAAATTTTGTATCGGTCTGAGGAGTTTAGAACATGCAGGTGCGATTTGCTCTTGCATCGGTTGTGCCGGTACGAGGGTTGAGGTGTGCAGGTACGGGTCTCGAAATTTGCCCATCAAATGGTAAATTTCACCATTTTCATGCACTTTTCTTTCACTAGATCCTTATTATCGGCCCCATTGAAAACTAACATGGAATCCTGAAACAACTCCGCGATACTTTTAATTGGTCAAGAATCGAGTTCATACCCGAAAGTTCCCCGATTCTACAAAACCTTGGGTGTGAAGGTTATATCTAATCATTATCAGCGGGATTTGTCAAACTTATGCATCTGAGTTATGATGTATTCACAACAAAATACTAGAAAAGGAGCAAGGAATTAATCTCAAAGAAAACCACAGCAATCCATACCCAGTAGTTTGTGTCTGAAAATCATACCAAAATCCATCTGGTATGTCAATACCTTGGCTTGATATAATCCCTTTCTTCCTCTTGCTTACTCGCCCCATCTTCCTCTCTCCTTTCCGTAAGCCCTTGTTTGGAGACCAAAAATAACTCATTTTTGGTCTCCTCCTCTATTTATAGTGAAAGTTTTTATTATTTAGCCTTTTAGTCCTCTATTCTTCTAGGAATTACACTACAATTCCTATTATTTATACTTTGGCCTATAGTCTTATAAATGTATGATTTTTATGCCCCTTTTTGGCAAATTACACTTTTGCCCTTATAACTTGTACAATTTTCGGGTTTCTAAGTTTTCATATTTTAAGAAATTTAATTTCTGAAAAATTTAATTTATACTTCTGAAAATCTTCTAAACGTGTTGAAAACAACTATGGTATATTCGGGTGTTACATACCCACAACTTCTCCGTGGTTTTGATTTCGCATATTTAAGTCTAAATAAAAAATGAATTTATATAAAATTTTAGGATAAAATAACCTTCTTATAAAAATATATATCAAATTTAGTATTTTTTTTTATAGAATTTATGTTTAAAATAGTCTTTTCTTTCTTTAATTTAAAAAGTTAAATTGTATTTGAGGAGGACGATTTAAATTTTATTGATTTTTGTATTACATCTATCCCCATTATCACTTAAGCCAGATCTTAAGTTCGTTTAATACAAATTATTTTTCCTTAAAACTCCGTTTTATATAAAAATTGCATTTAAATAATCTTAAGAAACTCATAAAAAAGGCATCTACTTTCTTTAAATATTGATAATTGTTGTTGGGAAAAACCTGGGATAAAAAGATAAATGAAATATCCTTTTATCGCTTCTCCCAATAATTGTTGTTGGGAAAAACCTAGGATAATAGTTATTAATGAATTATTTAAATTAAATTAATTTTTATATATAAACCAATAATGCATGATGTAAAAATAAATAAATAGTTTATACAAACACTTTCAATTTAATTTAAATATATCTGACATGATGTCTATTCGGATTTGATTTTCTTTTAAACATGTACAAATGTATTATGTATATACAGTATATTGAGGGTCAGTTTTTTTCCGATTTTTTCAATTTATCGTAGATTTTTTTGGAGATGACGCGCATCCTCGGCTTGTGAATCACATGTCCGATTTTTTCGGTGGAAAAATCGGTAATTTTCTATTTTTCGACGAAAAATCGGTAATTTTATCGATTTTTTCCTGATTTTTCCTCATATCGATTTTTTCTCTGCTTTTTATTCTCGGTGCCGGCCGAAAACCAATTTTTCGGTTATAAATCGACCAAAAAAAAATGATTTTTTTGTCCATGATATTATTATATAACATGAAGTTGACATATTCATTAAATCACTCATTTTTTTTGTAAATTTAAAATTGAAATTTGATTAAAATATTTTGCTATTGTTGTCTCTATTCTGATATCACAAATGGATTGACCTTTTTGTCATCATTCGTAGTCGGATTTCAAGAATGGAGGATATTTTTATATGGTAGTCAAATTCACCAACATTTATAATTTTATATATATATATATATATATATATATATATATATATATATATATATATATATATATATATATATATATATATATATTAAAACATAATAATATTTAAATCTTGAAATAAATTCATTTCCTAAATAAAAATGTGAAAGCCCTTCAAGGTCAATTGGGTGACTAGACAGGCTCCACTCCTTTATGAATTATTTCATAATATTTATATAATTATTTAATTTTAAATAAATAATTATTTTTATTAGAGCATTGGAGATCTACTAAAAAGATAAAAAGGTGGGATGATATACGAAGAGAGGCATGATTGAATCTTGTAAGAATATATTATAAGTCTATCCCATGATATGCAAAAGTGAATAAAAATGAATTTCTTTTTTTATGATTGGATGATTACAAATAAAGAAATTTGTTTAAAAGGAAAATCCAAAAATTATATCCAAAAGTAACCATTTGTAAAAAAAACTTCAAAAATGTTATATTTTAAACAAAAATACCCTTAAATACCCATCCCGACATGGTAACTAATTTCCTTACATTCGATTCAAACAAAAAACTAAATCCCTTATATGATAACTAAATCTCTCGTTAGAGCAACTCCAACCGGTGGAAACGGCAGGGGGCTAGCAAAAAAATATGAATCTTTTGGGAAGTAACTCCGACGGTGGAGTATGCAGAAACTTAAATTTTCTTGTGAGCGGTGATCGGCTAAATTTGGGCATATATAGGCGATGTTTGTTGTATCGACAAAGCGATTGGAAAAGCCAAATTTATTACCTCGAGATTATAGCGGTTGGGTAACGCGCAGTGAACCGATTGAAGCCCGAGCGAATCTGTTGGCGATCTCGCGGATGTGCGTGAGCAGTCCGATGTTTCGCAAATCTGCGAGTGATAGATAATGATAAAACGATATTCCGCCATAATGCGGTGCGGAATCGAGCGAAATCGGGATGGCGACAAACCTCGGTCGTCGTTAAGTCGCCGTTGTAGATCCGTTGTTATCACTGATCCGTCATTCCCATATTGTCGTTGAAATCGCGCGTGCTGATCACGTGTGCCGACTATATGGATCTCAATCCGCCGGCGGTAGTGATACGCATCTCCCATTCCCGATCCGCCTGGCGGAACAACGAGCGGGAAGTCCTTTTGGGGCGGCCCGGCGTGGTGAAGCTTGGCGTCGTTTGTCTACGGATGGTCCGCTTGACGTCGTTTCTTCACCACCCAAATAAAAAACAAAAGCGACGTCGTTTTGAACAAAGCACTCCAAACGGCGTCGTTTTGAAACGGCCGAATCAACTGCCACAAAGCGGCGTCATTTTGGGTTTTGTGGCTGTTCAGCGGCGCGTTTGCGGCGGTTTTGGCCAAAATGGCGTCATTTTGTTATAGGCGTAATTTCAAAAAATAATATGCGAGCCAAAACAACGTCGTTTTAGGTACCAAAAATAATAACGGCCTTAGTTTTGACAGCTTCAATTTTGGAGAAATAATTAGCCTACAAATATTTTTATCAACTAATTATTTTCAATCTATAATATTATAAATAAAATAAGATTAATAAATGAAAAAAAAAATATACATCATTTTTGTGAATAATTTTAATAAATGTTTTCTTGATATGAATTAATTTATTTTATTGTCGTTAACATACATATCTTTCATTTAATATTCCATTAACTATTTAAATAATTTGTTTTATTAATTTTCCACCTTCGTTATTAAATACTTTAAATAAAATAAGATTTGTCGAACTTTTCTGGCCTGAGTGTGATTTGAGAAATCAACGAAATTATTTTTAATTATTTTTATAAAGTACAAAAAATTTTAAAATTAATTAATATTTGTAACCAAAAAATTTCAACTACTAAATTTATTAATTCAAAATAATTATATTTATTTTATTGATTTAATTAAATATTTATAGGCGTTTTATTTTTAATTGAATATTTATTTTTATTTTAAATTTTAATTAAATATTTATTTATCTTTTTAAATCAAATTTATAGCGTATAGAGTGATATAGATGAATGAAGGATATATAATGTAATTATTAAAGAAGAGAAAGGGTAAAATTAGAATATATTTAGGTAAATCCAAAAAAATAGCTTTAGATGCTTTGTTTTTTTACTAACCGCTAGAGATGCTCTTATATATCCTTATACTATGGTATTTTGTCCTATCTTCGTATCATAACTAAATATCTAAGAGTCTTTTTGTCCAAAAATATATCTTTTTTACTTGTTTTTGGATTTCAAATAAGGACATTATTTTTGGAATTTTACCCTTTTAAACCGTTAACTCTTGCAAATATACTTCCAATCTTGTTTCTCGTTTTTGCCATTACTCACTAACGCTAGAAAAATGTCCGGTATCGCCGGAGGCCGTGCCGGAGCATCACCGGATCTTCCGTGGATACTCCGACTTTCGTTCACCATCTCAAACAAAATCATCGATGCCTGTCTCCGCCGTGACGGCACCGTCAACCGCCGTCTCTTCAGCTTCGTGGATCTCAAGAGACCTCCCTCCGCCAAACCGGCGAACGGCGTAACCACCTCCGACACCATAGTCGACCCCTCCCGGAACCTCTGGTTCCGCCTCTTCCTCCCTACGGAATCCGCCACCGCGGGCGAGAATCTTCCCGTTGCCGTCTACTTCCACGGCGGCGGGTTCGTCTTCCTCACCGCCGATTCCAAGCCCTTCGATGACTTCTGCCGGCGACTCTCCCGCGATCTTCCCGCCGCCGTCATCTCCGTCAACTACCGCCTCGCGCCGGAGCACCGCTGCCCCTCCCAGTACGACGACGGCTTCGACGTCCTCAAATTCATCGACGAGAATCCTCCATTGAACTCCGATCTAAGCCGCTGCTTCATTGCCGGCGACAGCGCCGGCGGCAATATCGCCCACCACGTGGCGGCCAGAGCCGGCGAGTTCAAATTCCGGAACTTGAAAATCCGGGGGCTGATACCGATACAGCCGTATTTCGGGGGAGAAGAGAGGACAGCATCCGAAATCCAAATCGTCGGGGCTCCGGTAGTGTCGGTAGAGCGCACAGACTGGTGTTGGAAAGCGTTTCTGCCGGGGGGGTCGGACCGAGACCATCCGGCGGCCAATCTATTCGGACCGAAATCCGGCGATATGTCGGGGGTGAAAATCCCGAAATGCTTGGTGTTCATAGGAGGATTTGATCCGTTGAAAGATTGGCAGAAGAAGTACTGTGAAGGAATGAAGAAAAATGGGAAAATTGTGAAGATGATTGAATATCCAAAAGCTATTCATTCCTTTTATATGGTTCCTGAATTGCCTGAATCACGTTTGTTTATCAATGAATTCAGAAATTTCATTTATTTTGGATAATTTGAAGATGATCCATTATGCTTGGATTTAGCTTCAACAGGTTTTTAGATATTTTTTCCACAAATTTTAAAATTAAGGGTTATGATGCATTTGGCCTCATGCAATGGCCCAAGATCACAATTGAGTTTGATTTCTCAAATCAAAATGGCTAAAAATCATAGTGGATAAAATAATATATAAGTTAATAACATAATAATATTACTATTATGTCTAGAATACCTTATCATTGATATGATGAGATATATTTTTTATTTGTTTGAATGACCAAAACACAAATGACGATAACCATAAACACACCAAGACGATGACTAGATAAAAATAAATAAATGAAAACCTAGATCTATAGAATAATCATTTTATTGAGAAAAATATATATGAAAAATGTATAGGATGTTGATTTTAGACCAGGAATTACATAAAAATCACCTCTTATGCTTCAGAATTGAGTTTGTTTTGAAAGCTAATGGATTCTCTTCTCATCCCCAATACCAAAGTCCAAGAAATGAACTTAAATAACGTTTTAGTTGGAATACCAATATTGACTCTATTATGAAATGTTGAGTCAACTTTAGAATCAAATTATGAAGGTGTAGACCCTTTTTTAATATGTCTTTTTCTTTTTATTATTTTAATTATTTTAATTTTTTTGGGTCCATGTGATAGAGACACGTGAGAGCATGAGATGATCCTGATTTTTAGGATAAGGGAGAATAATGATATAAAAAGAAAGAAACGATGTCTTGAACAAAAGGAGGGGAAAAAGGGGCGACCCTTGAAAGGAGGGGGAGTCCTTTTGGGGGAAAGCTTGGAGAGAGGATAGAGGACTGTTGGGTAGAGTAGTAACGGTCGGCTCTCGAGTGGGTTCGGTTCGAAAAAGGCTGTTTCGGGCTCGGCTTCATTGAGCTAAACGGCCAGAGCTTGGCCTGGCCCAGGGCGATGCGTCTGTTTCGGTACCGAAAAGCTCGGCTCGTCGGGGCCAAAATCCGTCGGTAGAGCGAACCCCGCCTACGGTCTCCGGCCGTGAATTGGTCTTCATCGGTCTCGATCCCGGAGCTTCCGGGCGTGCCGGTGAAATGCCCGGGTCATGTGTCACGAATGTCGATGTAATGGATCACTGTTCCGTCCGGTCGGCATGGATGTAATCGCGTGAATCGCCCGCGGCGCTAAGGAGGCGGCAACGAAGGCAGTAGGAGGCTCGGCGAATCGGCGCCGTCGGTAGGGGGGCTGTGCACCGTCTCGGATCTGGCTGTTAGTGGAAATGGTACCACGATAGCGTGAAGGTGTCGGCAGCGGTATGTTCAGTGTGGATAGCGTGAAGGTCTTAAACGAGGGACGTCGGGGAAGGACATGGATGTTGGGTATGACCCAGTGCGATCGGTCGATCTGGTGTATAGATCCGATTACAAATATGAGGTATTGGGGCTCCAGGTGGAAACTATAAATTTGGTGGTCGTGAGCAAACGGGTTTGTCGATCTTGAGTAGCATTGAGGGCAAATACGGACCCAACGATACGATCGATTGACTGTGAGCGAGGATCCGTCGAATCACACGGGGGTATTAGGGCTCCTTTCTTTAGATGCGATGCTGGACTTAACCAGCGCATCTAGGCGTGGGTATGGGTAAAGACATCAAGGGTGATCATGGGGTGGGGTTTCATAGAGGAAACAAGGAGCCGATATGGGTTGCTAGAACGAGGCCAGTTGCTTGGCAGGAGTGCCAGTCATTTCTTGGGTATGAAAATTTGGGCGGCCGGGTTCTACATGGTAGATATTCACAGGTCTCGGTCCGGCGGTGGTGAAGCTATGGGTCTTGAAATCATGCGCGGCTTGGTAGTCGAGGAGGCGATTGGTCAAACTATGCATGTGCGTAGTATATTGCCCAGAATGGTTTGTTGTTACTGTGAGTTTAGCAGCGGAGATCTTATTGATATATTATTTCTTTCTTTAGATAATTAATTAAAACCAATCATGTTTCTTATTCAATGATTCGGTATCTTATTTCTTCACTCTGCAATTTCTACTTTGTTTTAATTACATTTCATAATTTTTTAGGTTGCAAAATTTGTTTCGACGGTCTGGAATTACAACGTAAATCCAAAGGAAACAAATGTTAAAGGGGTGGCTTTAGCGGCTTTAGCATCAATTGCTAAATTAACTAAGGTAAAACAAATCCCATAGAAAATTATTTCCTTAATTGATGTATTTGTTATCATATTGATTACAAGGTTCAAAGATATATGGTGAGCTTGAGGGATTGATTACAATACAAACTTGTATAGGCTCGGGATTGGAGGCTTGAGCTCGAGGTTAAGCTCGAGCTCGTTCATATATGGAAAAGCGAGCTAATGAGCTCAAGCCAAGCTTTTTAAAAAAAAAATCAAGCCAAACTTGAGGCACGATTTTAAGCTCGTTCGAAAAGTTCATTTCGGGCTCGAGCTCTGGCTTCGTAAGTGCTGGCCGGCTTCGAAATGTTGAAGGCTGGCTGTTCGGCTCGGCTCGTTACCAGCCCTACTATTGGGGCAGAGGGAGGAATGCCACGTCGGAGAGCAGCAATTGTGTTGAAGAAGAGGAACTTGGTGATCGGTAAAGAAAGTGATACGATCTCATATCGGTTTCATATAAGAATGTGAAATGGTACTTAAACTAGAAAAGTTCTATCATCTATCAGGTCGGTCTTTGGAGCTAGGCTCTCTAATTGGTCTTGAGGTCATATCATTGATGCTTTCATTGAAAGTCGGTATATAATAGGAGAGGGCTATCTGATGCCCCAAAGGTGGGTTCGGAGTGAATGTTAATTATATTGTGAGCCATCCAGAGTGAATATCATTCGCAGATGTTCGGTTTTTCAAGGGGTATGGAATGATACGATCCCGCATCGGTTTCACACAAAAGTGTGGAGTGGTACTTAAGTTTAAGAGGTTCTCTTACCTATCAATCCGATCTTTTGGATTAAGCTTTTCGATTGAGTTTGATATCATATCAAAAAAGCAGAGTAGAACATGCGGATTTTGAGACCCATAAAGATTCATTTTAGGTACATTGTAGTAGCTCATTTCGTTTTCCTTTTTTATTTTTATTTTTTATCATCATTTATTATGTTCATGGATCTTCATTTATTGATTGTTATTCATGAATATCAGAGGTCAATTTATTTATTTTATGATTTTCTCATGGGTTTGTCAATGAGTATTGCTCATTGTTCCTCCTCTATAAGACCCATTTTGTGTTTCAGCTTACATCAATAAAGTCTCTTTTTGCGCAAAATAATATTTGGAACTTTGTCCATTTCATTTACAATTGATTTTAAAATTTTAACTTTCAGTTAAGTTTAAATATTATTATTTATTTATTTTCAAATCTTTTTTGTTTCAAATATTTCTAACTGTTTTCCTTGTATTTTAATAATTTAATTAGAACTAATTTTTCAAACATTGTTTTTATCTTTTAAAGCTTTGTAAGGCGAAATTCGATTTACGGAAAAATGAGTAAAATCGTAATTTAGATTACAAAATTGTAATTTCGGTTAAAATCAGCCCATTTTCTAGATCCCGGATGACAAAGCAGTTTCCGCAGTCGCGAAATCCACAGCTAGCACGTAAGAGCTATTCGAATTAGAGATAGTCGAATTTACGTTTTCGAGGCATCGCGTTTCGAGTCTTGGTAAAGCGTTTCGATGCGACGAAAGTCGCATATAACACGTACTCATGTGTCATAAGTGGCATGAGTGAAAATGATGAAAATGAACGGCTAGAGATAGTCTTAGAATGTCAGCGGGAAAAGAATGAAGACTGAAAATAGTTATTTTTAGTTTGTTTAAGTGACACAAAAAACAAGCAATTGAATAGGGCTATCTTCCCAAATTAAAATGACAAAAAAGCGGGCGAAGAAGCGGGGGTTTGGACAAAGGAGAGCGGCTTGATCTCGATTTTGAGTTTTTTAAAGAGGGCTCTCTGGTTTTTTGGCCATCAGGCCGTCGGCGGTCTTCGGGACAAGAAGGAAAGTTTGCTTTACAACGGAGGGGCTTGGCGTGGGTGCAGTTTAGGGAGTTCTTGAGCTCCTTGAGGTAGGGGTTTCTCACCTTGGGGTTTACACTTTATTTAAGTATTTTTCAATGTTTCGGTTGGTATGGGGCCTTGAGCAGCCCGTTTGATCGATCCTGAAAACATGGGACCGGAGTGATAATTTTTAGAGCCAAGGTGCAGCCCGTAGCTGTTTTAGGGGCTGTTTGGTTGGTAAATCATGAAATTTGTGAAATAAATTATGCTTTAATGTGAAAGAGGCCGAGAATGGCCGTGAATTGCGGGTTCACTAAGTAAACCGATGATTTGTGATTTTTCAGGAATAGTAACTGAGGGTTTCACTATTCCCGAAACAGTATTCTCAAAATATATTTTTTTGTGAATTAATGTGTTTGATCGAGTGATTCAAGTTGAATTGCTCGTGTTTGATCATTAACCTAAGTGAGCTAATTTTGATGTATGAAATGAGAATTTACATGACATGATTGTGTGAATTGATTGTTTGTAAATATATGCATGTTTATATATTTATGGTGGCTTTGTGTGGGGAGTGGCGTCTGTCATTCCATGTACCTTTGGGAACACCCTAGAACTATAGGAGTGAGTGCATAGAATTGAATCTAGAAAATGGTTCGAGGAGGGTTGTCTAAAAGTCTTAGTGCTCGGAGGGTAGTGCCCAAAAATATCCAATCATTAAGTAAACTGACGATTAATATACATCGGGTAGTCACAAATAATATCCAATCGTCGGAGACGAGACCAATTAATATATATATATATATATATATATATATATATATATATATATACATGGGAGGGTTGTCTGAGCAAAATAATAATTAATACGAGGCTTGGCGAGTGTGAGGAATCGATGAGGACTTCCGGGTGCGAGATGATGAGTTAGGCGTTGAGTACGATCGTGCGTTTGCTTGAATGTGTGTTTATTTTGGAACATTGCCGCGCACTTAGGTGGAGAGTAGCCCACTTGGGCGGGTTCTACTGCGGGCATTAGCGGCTCACCTGTCGGGATCTTTATTTCTGAGTACGAGGGAGCGTGCGAGGGAGCGTCTTGTCTAGAGATTGAGGGTTAGAAGAAAGTCGGGTTGTGGCTTGGTTTTATGATGTATACATGTATTGACTTCTAATTTTTAGTATATGTATTGTATAGAGTAAAAATATTTGAACTCTTGCTAACTGGATATAGTTGGATTCACTGTAATTGGGTATGTATAGTGAGTATTGTTTATGGCGTGGCGGTTTTGCTCGTGTTGGGATTATATTGCACTTTATTTGGGGCTGGTATATATGGGGTTTTTGTAATTGGGTAGAGCTCAGGTACAAAGGAGACTGTGATTTTAAATGAAAATGTCGGGTCACTGACATTCCACGGGTGTCCGCGGGTTGGTGGTAGTGAACCCCCCACGAGTTTTGGGGCGTCACACTTGCATAGCTTTCCTTGCTTGTTTTCAAAACTTTTAGTATTATTATTATTATTATTTAAGAAAAATGATTTTTTTTTTAAATAACATGGTCAGTTTCATGGTTCCAATCAAATTGAATTTATGGAATTGATTCATGAACAAATAAATGGGCTTGAGTGGGGCCTGACATCCCATGTATATTTTAATAAATAATTTAATATGTGATACATAACCTTTTTTTTATTTTAATTGTGAATATTTTGTATTTTATTATTGTATTAGCATTGTTAATAATTGAAATCACTTCGAATATGTCGCCCAGGTATATATTTTTCTCATCGACTTTATTTGATTATTTATTTATATATGTCTTGCATGATTTTATATTTTTAATGTTTATCTTTGGTATTCATTAGTTGATTAGTTAAAAAGTCATATTTTCCCTTGTTTGTATAATAGAGACTTGACTTTAAGGGTTTAGAGGAGTGTTACGTTTTTATCGTGGCTTAATAAGTATCTGGCCTCCCGGGCTGTTCGATTTTTTCTTCAGATCTAGTTTTTCATGAAGTTGGGCTAGAGTTTTTCTTATTTTATTTTCTCTTTTAAAATAAAACAAAAATAACTTATGATTCCAAACTGTTTTCTGAAATGATTTTTTTTTTAAAAATATATAAATAAGTCTCGTATTTTTAATGAAAAATATATAATAGCAAAAAATACGGGATCAATGAAAGAGTTAGTATTTTCCATGATTCCCAGTAATTATTGCCTACATGTTTCTTAGTAGCACATTATTTTAGGGATATTTGTATTTTATATTCATATATGTGTATAAGGATGTTTTGGCAATTATGATTATGGTTTTTTTAAGATCAAACTAATTAATTATTTTACATCTCAACAAGACTAATTAATTGATTAGGACCAAGTAGACTTGTTTAAGTGACTCATGCTTGCCCATCATGCCTAGCTTAATCCCCTATGTGGGATATCTGGTTGAATATTTGAAAATGAAGTTGGCATGTAATTAATCCCCTATGGCTTGGTTAGCCACAAATCATAGCTATAAATCATTCTATGGCCACGGTTAGTCATAAATCACGGCTATAAAACATCCATATAGCCCTGATTAGCCACAAACCGCGGCTATAAATTATCACTATGGTCACGGTTAGTCACAAACTGCGGTTATAAACCATTTCTATGGCTGTGGTCAACCACAAATCGAGACTATAAACTATGCCAAATTGTTGAATGATAAAGAGAATTTAACTGTAGTTTATGAAGTGGCTGCTACCATAGATATTAAACAATATAGCTGCACATCTTAACTTTGCTTGCATCTATAGGATTTATTTACACTACCTATGGTCATGCCATGTCGTCGTTCTTTTCATTCGCAACTATATTTTATAATAGCATTATATACTATTTTTAGCTGAGGTCGGTGACCACGGCTAAAGGCTTTCTTCCTTGTAATGGTTACACTTTATATTTCAATTTTATATTTAGCCCTAAGGCATATAGTCATGTTGTGATTTCCCATTATATTTACTTTCTTTATGGTATGTATGTTTTTTCCTTGTTGCTTCTTGTTTTATTTCTTTTTTTTTTAATAACAAATGGGGTTCAAAAAATTATTTTATTTTCATTCCTTTTTTCTTTTCTTTTCTTTTCTTTTTTTTTTTTTGTATGAAAATTTTATTTGATGGTTTGTTTAGTAGTGTCAAAATGGTAAAATACTTTACCAAATTCTTTTAAGGCTAAATTTTCCATGGATAAGTAAGAATATATATATATATATATATATATATATATATATATATATATATATATATATATATATATATATATATATATATATATATATATATATATACCTAAGTTTAAACCTAACTTTTTATTTTCTTATACTTTGTTTTTTAAATATATTTTCTTTTGTTTTTTGCCAATGTTCAATAAAACTTTTGTTTTAAATAGTTTTTAACAGGATTAAATACTTAGTTGTTTATTTTTTCTAAAAAAATATATATATCTTTTAATTTTTATCTTAATTTTGAGATGATAATTTTTTAAATAAAAATTTTAAAATACATATAATTTTATTTAATTAACATGAAATGGATAATGAGAATTTCAATTGGATCATTAAATATATGATTTTCTCATATTTGAATATTTAGTTTTTTCTTTATAGAAAAAAGGTTCAAAAAAAGGATTAAGAAAAAGTAAAAAAAATAAGACAAATATTTTGGCATTTTCTATTCAACCAAAAATTTTAAAAATTCAACAAGAAGTCAGGAAAAAGTTAAAAAAATGACTAGAATTTTTTAGGCAACTTGAATTATGACTTGACCCGAAATATTTTGAGAGCTCTACCCGGAAGACATTTTTTGTGAGATCTATGTCGGAGGCGGTTATATGTGTGTGTTTAGGATTTTGTACTATGTACTTGAAAGCCGCAATCAATAAAATACTCTTTCTATTCGTGGACAAGGTTAGATTGGTCCAACTACGTAAATCTCCGTGTTCTTATGTTTTTCTTTTTATTTGATGTTTGATTTTACAACAAAAACAAACAAGCCTTTGAGCAAAAAACCAAAAAAAAAACAAGGTGATTTTGAGTATGTGAATTTTGATGAAAGCAACTTAAGTTGCAAGATATTTCAGTAGATTTTCCGATCACACATTAAAATCTGTTGCTGTTGATGTAACGCCTCTACCCCATAACTATGGCAGCGAGACGCCTACATAAAGTTGAGACTCAGAACCCGTTTTTGGCAAATAATTGAGAACAACTTAAGCAAAAAGTAAAAAATGACATAATCACACTACAAAAGTCTAAATTATAAAAATTCAAGACTACATGTGACGCCCTAAAATCGGGCTGGCCCGTGGACAACCCGTCAACTCATGGACATTGCGGGATGCTCCCAGAACCCGACACCACTCACGAAAATCAGGCAAAGTCTCATTTGTACGGGGAGCTCTACCCAAATACAAAACCTGTCCCAAACAGTTCAATATTGCCACACATGGTCCACATATGAATAAAAGAATGGCCACTTGGGCCCCTGCATCAATACTCACAAAATATCCAACCAACTATCTCACATGGTTCAAGAGTTAATGAATTACTCTTATACAACATATATTAAAATTACAACATTCTAATACATGTATACAAAATACTACCAAAGCCACAAGTTGGCTTTCTTCTCAAAATAGTCTCTAATGAGTACCGCCTTCCCGATCGTTCCCTGTACCTGAAATGGTGATCCCTAGACATGGTGAGCAAAGCCCAGTAGAGATAATTTCCTAGATGGGTTACTCCCCACCTAAGTGCACATGCATGGCAAACAATCACATTCAAGCAATTTCATGAACCTACTCGAATGTCTACATGTCATGGATGAGAATGTGACTCACCCTATCCCATATCTCGAGTCCTCACCGACTCCCTCACACATGCTAGTTGCCAAGTATGAGCTACTGTCATTTTTTCCAATGACAACCCAAGATTTACTCTTAATCTTTTCATTTTCCATTTACAACTATTAACCTCGAGTCTTCACTGACTCCCTCAAACATGCAATTGGACATGAATGAAAACCATTTCCAAACAAAGGTATTTGTTTTTAACCGTGGACAACCCGATATAAATAAAAATGGATGTGACCTCGATAATCTTATTTTGTGGACAACCTCCGATGGGCATCAATCAGACCGACGATCGACATTATGCTAATAACCTCTCGATGTATATCAATCAAGCCCGACGATCGATATTATATGGACAACTCCAATGTCAGAAGGGACACACCCGATAAATAATATCATTGTTAACCTCCGAACCGCTTCTCTCAAGAAAACCACCTCATGCACTCACTCCTATTAATTCTAGGTGCCTCAGATAAGATACTGAATGCATGACGCTAATTTAACACATTCATGCTAATATATTCATGCAAGAAGGTAAGTATTAACATAATTAAATCACATAAAACATGTTATGCAAATTCACCATCAATTACACCAAAATTAGTTCACATGGGCTAATTAACAAACACAAGCAATTCATTTTGAATCACTTAACATCATAAAAATTCACACAAAATATTCATGTCACTATTCACATGAACAGTAAAACCCTCGGGTTACTGTTCACATCCACACAAAATATGACTTTCTCCACTTGGCTCAAGGTTGGGCTTTTTGAGATCGAGCTTACTACTATAACAAAGCTCTCATAACGCTCCTAATCATTTATGTTCTTAAACAAGGATTAACACAAGCAGGAAAAGATCTCACTCTTGAGTTGTCTAACTCCACCAAATTGGTGCCCACGCGTAGTCTTCACCAAGGCAAAGCAACTTCTCCTTCTCGTTCACAAACCGACATCCGATCGGCTCGAACTTCAGAGAAGGTGTTTCTCTAACAAAAATCACAAAATCTGCTACTGCATCCTCTTCCTCCTTGCTGCACGTTTTTTTTTTTTGTCTTTAAAATTGGGGAAGACAACACTATGCAAGTTTTTGTCTTTTTCCTCATTAACAATTTAAATAATATCATTTATGTCCTCAAGTCTCGATTTTACACTCTAGACTATCTCTACCATCCATTTCTATCCTTCTCTCTACTCATGCAACATGTGTCACATGAGCATGTTATAAGCGACTATCACATCAATGCTGCTACGACCCAATACTGCATGTCAAAAAACGTAAATTCCAAATATCTTTAATTCGATCAAATTCGACGTAGTATTAGATCGCGAGACTCCATTCCAACAGCAGTTCGGCTTTGTCATCCGAGATCTAGAAAAATTTCGGATTTTTACCGAAATTACGATTTTACCCTTTTTCCGAAAATTGGAATTTTCTCGGGTCTTACACTACAAAATATATAACCAATTAAAACTACCATCATGGTGGTGTTTAAAAAGTCTTGTACATATGCTTGAGTCTAAAAAAAAAAATTACTTATATCAATACAAGTTTCACTATAACAAAAAAAATATTACACAACCACTTCTATTACAAAAAGAATATGGTCCTACAAAGGGGGCTTCTAAGACCGTGTTGGCCTTGACGAATGCAGGATGTCCCTGACAACTTCTTTAGCACCTACATGGATTAAACACCCATGTTAAGCTCATAGCTTAGTGAGGAAAATACATAAAAACAAATTCACTTATAACTATTCTCAAATATAGTAAACAAGCATGCAATATTATTTCAGGTAATTACATTTAACCATTTTCATGTTTAGCAGGTTCATAAATACGTATCCTTTGCAAGTCATCATATCCATCTCTCTCGTAGAAGTACATATCATACAGTTTAGAATAGAAGGTACCCGAGGGTACACTACAGTACGGTACAGAAGTATACTGATGCATCATAAATTCTTATTTTCATAAGCATACTGGTCCTTATTTATGTACTTTTCATATAAAGGTTTGTCTGCATAGACTAGTAAGAATGAATAACAAGTATACGGTAGCCATAGGTATAGTACAATACAGTACATGAGTGTCGAAACACTGAACAAGAGTGTCATAGCACTAATCAGGAGTGTCGAAGCATTAAATAGGAGTGTCGTAGCATTAGTCCTTATTTATTCACTATCCGGTCTTAAGCAAACATACAATTATATGTGATTCAGAACATTTTACAAAGGCCTAACCTCATTCATATTATTTTCCAAGTCAATTCTTATGACCGTAATTTCTTCATACATATCAACATGTTCGAATCATAACTATCATGCTAATGATTTTTTCCACGTGAGGTCAAGTTATGGGAAATGTTCTTCCCACCCAAAAACATATTTTTCACCTTCACTTGTACAATTTTCTGGGAACAAACAAGACATATTTTACCCAAACTTCTTTCATGAAAGTTGTAATTCTATGAGTCTATTTATAGTAGATATTAGAATCATCTCATTTGGATCATTATAACTTAACTTATGGCCAAAATACAAAACCTACTCATGTTAAGAAATCAAAACCCATATCTTCACTTCAGTCTCAAAAACAGGAGACTTAAGTTTAGAATTGCTTCTCGATACCTTCAGATTTTTGTAGATCTACCTCTTAGGGTTCTTCCCCAACTAGAATCATCCAATTTGGAAGTCAGGAGGCAAAGCTATGGCCAATACAAGAAAATGGGTTCTAGGGAAATTTTGACAACACTTCCCCTATAATTCTATCATATCCATTTTACACAAAATGGTCCTTAGAAAAGGACACTCCCAACATAATTTTGCAATACTTTCTTCATGAAAGCTATTCTCCCAAAAGTCTAGATTACACAAAAATTTGAAACACTTAATTTGGATGAATAAAACTCAACTTATGACCAAACACCAAGATTATACCCAAATCAGAGGATAAACCCAAAAGCTTACCTTTAAGCTCATATTCAGGTTCCAGAATTTTTTGGGCACCATAGGGGCCGAATTTGATTACACTTCCTGCTTGGGAGTTATTCTACAAGAAGTCTAGATTACATAAAAATTTGAATCGCTTAATTTGGAGGTCTTATGGCCAAGTTATGGTTAGACAAAGAGAAAGGGTCAGAAAAAAAGAAGAAAAAAGACGAACAATACCTCCAACCCATACGAACCCTAACTCATTTTTTCACATCAAACTCCTCCATTGAGGATCCAAAACAAAAGCACAACACAAACAAACACAAAATAAAAGAAGAAAATCCCAAACCTTAACCAAACTTCAAACCCTAAATCAAAATATACCCATAGATGGAGGAAGTTAGGATTTTCCTAACCTTAAAGCTTTCCTTTTTAGCCTTTTTTTCTTCTTCTTCTTCCTTCTTCCTTTCTTCTCCCTTCTCTTCGTCCAAACCATGCCTTAGCTCTCCCTTAAGCCAAAATGAGAACTCCATTGTTCTATGAGACAAAATGTGGTCTTATCCATTTTTGTTATAATATCATGTTTGGCAAAAATCTCATTTTTAGCTTAAGTTTTTCCCTTTTGCTATTTAGTCCTCAAACTTCATTCTATTTGCAAATCACTTATCATTATTCCATAATAGCATATAATCTTCTTACATAATGTCCTTTGAGTCCTTATTTTGTAATTGACCATTATACATTTGACTCTTGAACTAATTCTGGGTTTATCATTTTTCACTCCTAGCATTTAAATTTCAAAAAAATACAAGTTTTACTTTTATTATATCTCTAAACTGTAATAAACTACTAAAGTATAATTTGGGGTGTTACAGCTAAGGTTTGAACTCAATAGTGCATCAAAAATATATATTGTTATTTTTATTTATGAATATTTTATAAAAGTAATAACTAAAATTTAAAATATAAATGTATAAAAATTCATATTCTACTTTATGTTATTAATAAATTATAATTTTAACATTAAATGTATTATGATTTAAAAAAAACATAAAATGTATTATTAAAAATTAAATTACTAATAAAATTCAAATATAAATATGAAACTTGATAGAAATACATATTTTAATAAAAAAAAATATAGTAAAAAAATTTCAAAAAATAATTAATATTATCATTCCTTATATTTTCAAAATAATTTTGATAAGTAAATTAATGTATATTTAATTTTTAAATAATTTTTAATTATCGATATTTATATAAAATTATCCACCGATATATCCGTAAAATTCAAATATCAATACATTTGTCGAAACCGATAGAGTTTCAAACCTCTGCCTCCAATTGGGTAATGTTTCATCAAAATTAAATCCAAAAAATCATGTTTAAATCTAATAATGAAAAGGGGGATGCAAAATTCCGACCGAATCAAATATTAAAGATAAAGTTCAAAGATAAGTATTTAATTCAATGGTTAAAGGCGCGGACAAATGCAGTGAGCCAGACTGAGTTTAGAGGGGGGCAAGATTAAGTAAAATAAGTTTTCGCAAATTCTTATAATTTAGCTTCCATCATCGCTTAATATTTTAGATATTTATGGGGGCAAAGTATAGCATTTGCGTTTAAATTCCTTAAAATGCAATAAAAAAAATTGTTTTCAAAAAAATTTGAGTGGGGGCACTTGGGCACTCCTTAGATCCGCCGCGAGATACAGAGAAGTGACTAGGTTTAATTCTTTATGAGAACAAAATACTACAACATAAAGTAAATAAATCTAAAAAAAATCTAAAAAAAAAGGTAACTTTTATTTTTTTGAAAGCAAAAAAAAAAAGTAATTTAATAATAAAAAAAATGTCATATAAGTGGAAAATTAAGACTATGCTCATTGAAAATAATGTCAAAAATAAAATTTTTTTTATAGTTTTATGTTGTTTGTGGTAATAAAATTAATTTTGAAAACTAAATTATAAAAAACGATATTCTTTTCTCATAGAGAAGAAAACATATTTGATGGACCGGATAAAAATAGTTTTATAAAACAAATGTGAGCTTAGTCATTGAAGATTGTAGAACCTTCATCTCTAATCTCTCGGATTATTCAATTGTCCATATACGATGTTCAGTAAAACAGGTCGCTCATTGCTTAACAATGACAATTATTTTTGGGCCTGAAATGGGAGAATAGAGAATGTCCATGAAGATCCAAGCACTTGCGGGCTCCCCTCACAGGTCTCGGAGCTGGGATCTTCACATTCTTTTTTTTTGTTACCCTTTTTTAGCTCTTTGGCTTCTTTTATATAAGGTCGAAGTGTTCACATGTCAGCATGCAATTCATTAATTGAATAGCTTTGTTGACATATGATCATCCTTGACAAAGCGAGCTTGTGGGTATGTCAAGAAACCAAACGGCTTTTCTTGATTGACAAGAGTCAATCTAGGCTTGTCAATTAAGGGGTCTTTCGATGGGGCAACAGCTGACTTGTCGCCTGATCGAACGATTGTGTTAGATGGTTTCGTTGACTCATAGTTGTATTCTAAAGTGACTATATCGGGCTTGCCTTCTTATTTCCTATTTATTAGTTGGAGACGGATGTGACCCCCCTTAAGTCCTCTCTTCATGTTCTCAATTATGTACATACTTCATATTTATTGCAATAAAATCTCTTAATTAATGTCAAAAAAAGATTGCCTTTTTTATTGTCTATTTATGACTATCGACAGCACATTAAATGCAAGTTAATGTGAAGATATTTATTATAGGAAGGTGAGAAAGTAGAAAGTTTGTTACCATATATAAATATCAAATTCAATGTGATGTTTTCCATTTGGTTTTAAGTTTTTAACTCGTGGATGTGCCATTGTGTCTCCACCCTTCAAGAATAAAATAAAAATAAGGTGATTTGGTTGCTTGTGTTTTTGAAATATGGGTTTAGAAAATCTAATTATTTCTAAAATTTTGATCACATTTTAATAAAAGTATTATTATTGTTTATCATAACATTTTCTTTTATAAGATACATGTAAATAAATAAAAGGGCAAAGGATATTCTTATCTAAATTGAATTATTTTTCAATAAAAAATATGTTTAGGGTTAGATTTTTTAATTTTAATTTCTCTTTTAAAGGATAAATACTTTAGTTATAATATAATAAATTATCTAAATACAAGACCCCCTTCTCTATACCCTTTTCTTTCCCCCCTTATTATCAGTTTTAAAACGCTGGTTCAGTTTCTATCATATAAGCTGATGTGCGCGAATTTTAGTTTATTTGATTTATTTTAATCAAATATTTCTTTAAATATTTATAGTTTATTTCTTCAGATTTAAAGGCACTAAAATTACAAATATTTCATAATATATTTATAATTTAAATATTTTAGTTATAATGTATCTAACTCAATTGGTTAAATCATTTAATATAAGTACATAGTAAAAGTAATTAGTTTTCCAAAAAAAGGTAAAAAAATTAAGAAAAAAAATTGCGTTATATATAGACTTTGGAGGTGCCCTCTACAGCAGCAAGAGTAATGGGCAGAATCACCGGCGGCGAAGCCCGTAAACGGCCGAAACTTCCATGGAAGGTCCGACTCACCATCACCGCCTTCGAGATTTTCTCAGACGCTTCTTTCGGGCGAAATGGCACCCTTAACCGCTTTCTCATCAACCTCATTGATCTCAAAGTCTCCCCCAGGACAGCTAACGGCGTCACCGCCTCCGACACCACCGTCGACCCGTCCCGAAATCTCTGGTTCCGCAGATTCGTTCCCGGCGCCGTCGAAACCGGTAGGTGTGGGTATCTTAGCCTCAAATCAAGCCCTAATCCAAGAAAAGAATGACGAAAATATCTGCCGATTCGATATATCTAAGATTGATTTAGATATATCGGTATATATCTGATATATCCGGTGATATATCCATGATATTTTTACAATTTAATATCGATATATCATAAATTAAACTATCAGAATCAATCCATAAATCGCATCACCGTGATTTCAAATCTCATTATTTAAATATATTCCGAATATATCCCGATATATCCCGACATCCCGATATATCTCGATATATCCCGATATATCTCAATAATTTACTCGTAATTAAACTAACGCGACGCTGCCAAGGCTACACTGATATTTCTACGATATCATTCAAACCGATACTCCAAGAATATATCTGGCCATCGCCGATATCGCTGGTCGAACATCACCGATATCTGATATATCTGAGATGAGATCGGACTGATATATCTGACATTTTCATCCCTTCTGAAGAAGCTCCTCCTTTTGACTAGAGGTCATAGTTGAGCTCGGCCATCCCTGCTCAACCCACAGTTCTCAGTCCCTGTGTTCAAATCGTATAATCTCCTATGTACCTAAAGAAAGGGTTAGTATTTCTCACGTCATTTTCTGAGAGACTTTATCTAACAAGGGCATCGATCAGCTCCTGGAGTGAGAGTCAAGACCATCCTACGCCTACTACGAATTCAAGACTGACAAACCCCTTCTGGTCCTACATTCTAAACGCGCCTCCCACTTTCTCTCCTCTCTTCTATCTAAAAGAAAGAATTAGTCTCCGTCTGCGAGATACGCGGGCCTCACGCTCTCTCCTCCGTCTAAAATGAGACACCAATACCAACCGTGAGATATGCGCCACCTTCTCCTTCCAATTTGGGAGGAAATCATCCATTTACCACGAAAAGTGGATCCCCTTCCTCCCTAATACTTCCCCTTTCTCCCTAATAAAAGGGAAGTCAATGACCAAATAAGCGACGACGAAAGTGCCCAAAACTCAATCTTGTTAAGACGGCAGGTCTAACTCGAAATGGCCGAGACGACGACTGGCACTCCTCGCCACTTTCTTATTTATTCGCTTTTACGTGTTGAAGATGATCACACGCTTCGACTCCGGCCCAATGACTCAAATAATCTTGATAATTTAATAACAGAAGCTCCTCCTCATCTACATCCACGGCGGCCGGTTCTTGTTGCTCTCCCCCAGCTCCCAGCTCTTCGACGACCTCTGCCGCCGCCTAGCCGGAGAAATCCCAGCTGTCATCATCTCCGTCAACTACCGGCTCGCGCCGGAACATCGCTTTTCGGCGCCGTACGACGACGGATTCGACGTCCTCAAATACATTGACGAAAACCCACCGGACAACGCCGATCTTAGCCGGTGCTTCATCGCCAGAGACAGCGCCGGCGGCGACATTGCCCACCGCTTCACCGCCGGATTCGGGGAGCGTAACTTCCGAAACTTGAAAATCGAGGGAGTTATCGCGATACAGCCGTATTTCGGACGCGAAGAGAGAACAGATTCCGAAAATCGGCTCGAGGGCGTCCCGATAATGTCGAAGAAGCGTACGGAGTGGTGCTGGAAGGCGTTTCTGCCGGAGGGGTCCGACCGAGACCATCCGGCGGCGAACGTTTTCGGGCCGAAATCGAGAGATTTATCGGGGTTGAAGTTTCCGAAAATTATAGTGTTCATGGGGGGATTTGATCCATTAAGAGACTGGCAGAAAAGGTATTGTGAAGGAATTAAGAGAAATGGAAAGCAAAGTAAAGATGGTTGATTTCTTATCCAAACGCTGGCTATTAATTCTCGGCTTCTATGCCTTCCCTGAACTGCCTGAATCAACTCTGTTTATAAGGGAGCTCAAAGATTTCATTTTTTCTCAATAGTTCTTTTTTTGATCTTCCTGTTAGTGTACTTTATGGATAGATTTCACTTGGGTTGTGTTTGTTTCCAAGGAAAGAAAATAATACTATGATTCATGTCAAATACTGCAGCTTACGTTCCACCCGAATACTCCTGCGTGGCTTTATAAAAAGAAAAGTCGGTAAAAATAATATATCGCCTTCAATACTCTTCCCATATAATCTATAAGCAGATAGTGACGCGAGAAGTTACAGGAATATCAGATAGTTTCTTTAGTTAATTATTGGGTATAAGAATTTTTTTTTCAGACATCTTCCTGTATAATCTATAATCAGTGGGTGTTGCTTGAGAAGCGGCATGAACGGTAGCAAAGGGCAACCTATATGATATAAACCGTTCTATATTTTCATAATATCAACATTTTTAGGGTTTATTCTTTATACTCGTCGCATTTCTCAGAATTATTCTCATATTCATAAATGAAACTTCTCGCTTTGTTCATGATTTTTTCATAAAGAGTTTACATAAATCTTACGTTTTTTTCTTCTCATTGTGATTTCATTACATCATCGATCATAACATAACATAATACTAAGAAATCTGGAAATACATTCTTTCCTCATTTCTACACATAATATTGCAATCAAGTATTGAGGAGACCAGGGTTTCATTGGAAATGAATAATAAAAAGCATTGCTTTTAAAAACATATCAACCTGCTGGATTAGATTCTCGACACGATTTTTTCAATCCAACTTCCAATTTCCAACGTGATTCAATCTTTTGAACTATGAACCATGAACCAATTTATTTTTTTTCGATCCGGTTCGAATATCATTCAACCACTAACTTATTCTCTAAATCATAAACCATTAACTTTTTTTATTGAATCATTGATTCCATTTTCAAAACATTAAATAAAAGTTGCAAACCTTAAACCTACATAGACTTACAGCGGATGGGCTTAAATAGTTATTAACCTATCTTAAGCTTGAATTACTTAAAGTTAAAGTACAACAATACTTGCTCCTCTCCAATTAATTAGTCTAATTAAGATATAAGTAATTAATTAGTTTGATCTTATAAAATTCTTATGATCTTTATTTGGCTTTTTATAATTATCAAAACACCCTTTTACACACAAACGAATAAAAAAACACAAAAATCCTTCTACGGATAGAAAACACAAATATCTTTAAAATAATAATAATGTGCTTCTAACACACATGAGCGTGGGTAATGATTACTAGGAATCATGGGATTATACTAAATAAGGGCAATTCAGCCTGGCCGTCGACATCGTCATGTCGAAATCGGATCGGGTCCAAATTGGCTTAGTTCTTTCGTTGAATTTAATGTCTCAATCCCCTTAAATTTGGGTGTCGATCGGTACTAAATTGACCCGATTTTTGTGATAATAATTTAACTACGATTCGACCCAAATTCCAGATGGATCGAGTTAACCCAACAAAATAAGGCTAAAACAAAAGGGCTTAACTAGTTTTGATTATTTAAACATAACAAAATTAGGGAAAAAAAAAAAGCATAACCCAAATAGGAGTTCTGACCCTACAAAAGGTCATTAAGAGCTTGTTCTTTGAAAATAAGTTTTTATTAAGAAAAAAGAAAACACATAAAACACTTTTGATTCTCGTAATTTCTTTTTCTAAAAAATACATAAAAGATACTAAATTTAGATAATAGGAACAGTTTTTAAAAAACACTAAAGTTATGTTTTCAAAAACTGTTCTCAAAAATATGTTTCAAAATCAGAATGAAACTAGTCTTAATAGTTTTTTTTTTTTTTTTTTTTTTGGTTTTTCTTGTTTTTTTTAAATGTAAAGAAGAAGTACTTTCTCCTTTCATAGGAGTTGCCTAGAGTGGGACCAACGATTCATGTTGCATTGCCTAAAATGTAGCTTTCATAAATTATCAATTTTCAAATTATTATACAATTTGAAAATTATTATACATAATTTATAAAGAATTAGATTTAGATGGTTCAGAATATCAGGAAAAAAAATTACGAGTCAATGAATATACTATCGTAATTTGCTATATGAATATATTTTACGAATCCAAGACATTCATTAGCTTATGATGATACATTAAGTAATTATGGTAATACATTTACTAGGTATGATAGTATATTAACTCCTATCCACAATTTTTTTTCTCGATCAACCACATCAAGTATGTGAATTATGCTCACAATAGAGGAAGTATATAATACACCATAGCAATATAAATACAGAAAAAATTACAAAACTTTACAGAGTAGTATATACTGACTTGATAGATAGAGTCTTGCAATATCTGATATCCCCAAAAACCAAATATTGCGCCGCTTTCTCTTGTGCAAGAAGACTTAAGGTGATTAATATAAAGGGATGGCTTATTTAATGTTGAAGTGTTTACCACGAGAAACTTCAACTCGAAGCAAACTCTTCTTCAACTACTTCTCGATAAGTGAATGCCTTGATTTTTGTTTGTCGATTCGAAAAAAGAAAACTTTTCGTTAAAAGATTCAGCAAATGAATATTTATATATTAGTATGCAACCTTTAAAGTTCATGACCTTTTGAAAAGATGCACTCTTTCAAAATGTTTTAATGAGCAAAAAATAAAATATTTTTATTTTATTTATTATTACAAAGCCAACGACCCGTCGACCATTTATTAATATATATATATATATATATATATATATATATATATATATATATATATATATATATATATATATATATATATATATATATATTTGGTAGAGCCCACGAGAAGGCCCATAGAAGAGACCCACCCATCACTAGTGGGCCTCCAATTCCTCATCAATAGTAAATAAGGCTTCCATGCTTATAAAGTATTATACAAACTTCCTAGCCAGATGTGGGGCAATTTTGTTTTAAAACTTCTAACAGTACCCCACATTTTAAAACAAAAGTGCAATGTACATTCATAAATAAAACTATGTAATGCATGGAGAGGAAAGCAAATGTTGCTTCGAGGAAAAGTGTCTTTTGGACTTGAACTTACACTTAGTGTTACACATCGGATCTACTCGAGTGGATATATAGATCTTGAAGTTCACCTTCTTGTAAACCTAGTGATGTGTATCACACACAACACCAACTTACAAGTACTCGAGGTTTGTCGTTTATGTTCATTTTAGTCTGACGAACATATCCGGAGCTATTTATATTAGCTCTAGAGAATTTTAGCCATTCTGATTCTCATAAATCATTACATTACTATCATATAGGTGGCTTGATGATTAGAGCTTTAAATTTGAGCTCACTTTTACATAAAGATATCATTGTCATTAAATGCTATACATAACCTACACATCAGCAGATAACATTAAATACCTTAGGAATGAGTATAGTATGTGTTTCACTATAATTTTACTAAACTAGTTTTTCCTATTGACCACAAGAACTGACTTCGTTAGGTTTCCTTCATTATTACTCATTCAAAATGGCTTTAATCCCATTCCCCTCGATGTATTCTTAACTTGCTCTCTAGGTAGGCCTTTTGTCAAAGGATCAGCTAAATTTTCCTTTGACTTTATATATTGTATCGATATTACTCCACTAGAAAGCAATTGTTTCATAGTATTGTGCCTACACCTTATGTGTCTTGACTTTCCATTATAAATGTTACTTTTGGCTCTAGCTTATGTTGACATACTATCACAATATATGCATATAAGCGATTCTGAGGAGCTTAGGCATCTGAATGTCTTCCTAAAAATTTCTTAGCCACTTTGCCTCTCAATGACTTTATCTTAGTCTTTATAAATTCGGACTCCAGTTGACGTCTTATACACGTTTGTTTAGAAGACTTCGGAAGCAATGGCACCTACCAAGGTAAATACATATCCACTAGTTGATTTGGTTTCTATATTATCGAATCGATTAGCATCACTATAGCCTTGAAATCTTGGGTGGATATCTTGTATAATGTAATCCGTATATTTATAGTATACTTGAGATACCTTAACACTCTAACCAAAACTTCTAATAATTAACTTTCGGGATTACTTGTATATCTACTAAACTCTTCTTGAATAAGCGATACTCGACTGGTGGCGTTCATTAGGTACATTAAGCTACCTATAACTTGTGAATATTGTAATTGTGAAATTTGCATCTCCGATGTTTTCAATTTGCAATTTGCATGGAATGGTGTTATTACAACCTTGCAATTTGATTGACCATATTTATTTAAAAAAATTTCCACATAATGGGATTGTGTAAGAATGTATCCTTCATTGTTTCTTGTTATTTGAACTCCTAAAATTATATCAACTAGCCCTAAGTCTTTCATATCAAATACGGAGCTTAAAAACTTTTTAGTGGACATACTTACATCCTTACTGGTTCCCATTATAAGCATATCATCAACATAAAGACAAACAAAAATACATGATTAAGGTGTATTTCTTTATGTATACATTTCACATCATTAATTTTAAATCAAGTGACAACAGCTTGTACTCAAATTTCTCATGCCCGCGGTTTTGTAGCCCCAAACCAGGGTCGGGTTATTTGAATCAGCAGCGAGTCCTCTGAGTGGATGTCGGGTTCTGGCGCCGCCAGAAAATCGAGCGAGTCTCCTTTGTGCAGGGGAGCTCTGCCGAATCGTCGCTGCATCGCGCGTAAAGCGGTCCGATATATACGATATATCCAATATGGCCACTTGGGCCCATAACGATTACTCAACATACATGCGTATGGTCGACTATATACCCAATAGTTCTGAGAGTTAATATGTTTTTACTCTTATCTGATACATCATTAAACTTAAAAAGTTCTAATACATGTATACATCGAACCACCGACGACTTTAACCCACAATCCTCGGTCTACAGGACGGCGTCCCACTCCTTACGCTCCTGGCCCTTTGTAAAATAAAAGGGGTCGCGGCGGGGTGGCTAAGCGGTGATCGCCACAAGTGGGTTTTCGCCTTTAAGTGCGGTCTGATGCTCCAAATTAAACACACATTGACGATTGCATGATCTGCTTGAATGTCATGACCAACTCGAGATCAGGAGTCCTCACCAGAGCTCTTTCCGCTCGCTAAGCCTCGTATAGAATTATTATTTTAACGGTGGTACCCTCGATGTTATAAATTGTGGACCATCTCCGATGTTATATTTGATGGGCTACCCTCGAGATATATCCGATTGGTAGTGCCAGGCGATTGATGTTACATATGGACTACCCTCAGATGTATATCAATTGGGCCTTCTCAGGCGATTGATATTTTAGTATGGACTACCCTCAGATCATTTAAGTTTTGTAGACAACCATCCACGAGCCTTTTATACAGACTCATCTCATGCGGCTCGCTCCTATAATCCTAGAATTGTTCAGTGCATATGGAATGCACATGTATGCCGGTTCAATCTGATGCAATTCACATGTAAATATATAAACATGCATATATTCATAATATCCAATCACACAATCATGTCATGTAATTATCATTTCGACATCAAGAATTAGCTTACTTGAGGTAATGATCAAACACAATGATTTAATTTAAATCACTCGACCAAACACATATTTTCACACGAATATATATTTTAGAACATTGTTTGAGAATAGTGAAACCTCGGTTACTATTAGAAAATCAATCAACGGTTCACCTTGTGAACATGATCACGACGTTCGGAAATTGATCGTCTAAGCTTGACCATTCGACCTGCAAATCGACACAAACTACACCCAAACAACCCATACCCATTTACGGCTACTCCATTTTTGTTTCAAAAATTTGCCTTAACAATCGATCCGAGTTTAGGGCCGTCAGGCCTCGCGGCCTCGTTGACTGAACATTTATAAAGTACTTAAAATGATAAAACTCAAGTAGGGGAGAAAATCTGCTCTTGGGTTTGTCAGCCTTCATGGCAGGGGTCATGCGTGGCTGTTCCGCGTGGGACCGTTTCACTTCTCTCGCCGAAGGCCAGCCAGACGGTCGGATCTCCCGATATTCTAGAGAGAATGAGGACCTTCCCTCTCTAAAAAAATCAAAACCCCATTTTCGTTTGGCTACTGGTTTCCTCCCCTCTATTTCCCATTTTTTTTCTCTCCTTTAGCCAATTTGAAGAGATGACACTATTCCATTATTTTGTCTTATTCAACTTAACAATTCAATAACGTTTACGTCCTTCTTTTCCAGTTGATATTCGCCCACTACCTCGTGATCCATTTCATCGTTTCTCTACTCATGCCACTTATGGCACATGAGTACATGTTATATGTGACTTTATCGCGTCGAAAATCATTCTGACACGAAAAGCGCGTCGCCGAAGCGTCTTGACTCGGTGTCTCGAGGAAAATTACGAAATTTTACGTGCTAACTAAATTTACAGCGGAACGATTCAATGATGTCAGGTTTATCATCAGAGATCTAAGAAATTAATTACAGATTTTTAACCTAAATTACAATTTTGTAATCGATTACGATTTTGCCCTTATTGAGAAATTGGAATTTATAAGTGCTACGTTCTCCCCTCGTAAAAGAAATTTCGTCCCGAAAATTGAAGCGATCTTTATCAAACGCATGCATATCTGTATCTGTTTCGCAATTGCATATAAACTAGTCATTTAATCTGCTTGACCAAACCCGTACCTTTATCCTAAACAGAAGGGATAGGTAGCGCGCTCGTATCCTCACGCTCCACGTTGACTCCTCCGCTCCGCGGTGCATGCTTAGCGCTCATTGCGCTTTCCGCGGTCTTGCGTTGCAAAACCTGATCCGCGGTATCGAAATGCACAACTGGTCCCTCCTCGAAAGTGTCGATTAATCGACCACTCAATCTCTCTGATGCCGCGTAATTTGGATCTGGAGTATATCTCGGGCGTGGAGGCGTGAAACGCCTCGTGGACACGACATCTTTGGCGGTAACTACTTGGAATGCCTTGAAGGTGCCTGCCCTCTGAGTATCTCGAAGGTCCGATAAACCTCGGCGATAGCTTCCGTTATACTTAGAACTGACCACTCTTCTCTTAGGCATCACCCTCAGGAAAACGTAATCACCCATCTCGAACTCTAGGGATCGACGTCGTACATCAGCATAGCTCTTCTCACAGGCTGCGGCGTGAAAACTGCGTATCAAACTCACCTTCTGAGAGGTGTCTCTAATCGAATCGGGACCGGTGATGGAAATCTCTCCCACCTCGGTCAGCATGTGATTACATGGCCTCCGTCTGATGCCTCATACGGTGCCATCCGTATACTCGCCTGATAACTATTGTCTTAGGCGAATTCCGCCTAAGGAGCTAATGCTCCTCGGTTGCCACTTATGATTCGGGACGCATGCTCGTAGCATGTCCTCACAGCTATTTAATATATAATCCATCCTGACACTTAACCTACCACGACCCACCTTGGTGTGTATCTGGCCGACCTTCCAGGTCACAATCAACGATCAATGAATGAGTCAACCTAGTCCATGTCTGAATGACATCCATATCTGCAGAGCCCTTGGGCCACGACCTTTGTGGGGTATCGAGCCTCGAGCCGCTCCAGGCTCCACATCACTCGACTCTAGTTTGCGTGATAACGGCCAGTGTGTTTTCATTTCGAGCTGACCCTAATTCTTAAGTCTTACACTTCGAACTTTGTTACATTCACACGAAATTCGGGATATCTTCGGGTCTCTCTTACACCTAACTCGAATTCTTACCTTAGGGATGCGACCCTCTTTGCTTTATGACCTCACAGTACTCTTGTTTCTGAATCGGTATGAGTGCCGTTGGACGTGGTCACAAAGAAAACTCGACCCACGATCAGAGTGGTGAATGACCATCTGGTGCACCCACACCCGGGCTCGGCGATGTTCTTGTGCTACCTGGCGCAATGCTGTCTGGCTGACACCACATCCAGGGTCCACGAGCATAATCTCGGAGATCTCACGCTCGTAATCTCGACTATCGGTCGACTCTCTCCCCATCCTAGGGAGAACATCTATACTGGCTTCTCACAAAGGCCTTAACCTCTCTAGCCCAAAATCCAAGATTAGGTGTCGGATATGTGCTTGGTAGGTTTGATTCTTGACAATAGATGGGTGTCGTCTAAGTCGTGTCGAGCATGACAATCGACAACGATAGATTACACCACCTGGAGTGCCGTGCTTAGATCTGTGACTACGATCATCCACGACCCGACCCACACTCGCCCCTACGCTATCTGTGTTCTTGGAAGTGCTTGTATAGCACCAGCCCGAAACTAGTTCCTCGGCAGTATTGGGTGTAGGAATAAGCAAATATCTCTCATGTTACTCACATTCGCTGGAACTATGCTATCTAAGCCACAGGATCCACATCTACAGAATGATCCCATTTCATGCCCGATCCAGCCCCAGTCACGAAACTAGTGTGAAACGAAAGTCTTATCTCTTCCCCGGTAGAAAGAAGCCAGTCCTCCTCTTGTTTACCCGATACCCTAGTATCCCAGGAGTGTTCAGTATCTCGATCTCTCTGCGTGGTCGAGCTGTCCCGACCGTGGAGTCCGTATCCGTGGCGAGTCTTTACGATCTTGTCGAATGGACAACTTATTACATTCTCGAATCTCATGTAATACCCGGTGATCGAGAAAATATGTATCTCGAAGATTAACATTGGTCTCTCTCGATTCATCATTGCCTCGACCTTCTACAGGTCGTGACACTCCACGGTGCGACACCACGTGTCCCGAAATCTCCCTCGATGCAAGTTAATTTCGCACTTCTTGTGAACTTAGTGTCACGGTGATGGTCTCTGTCGCGTAAAGCGATCCTCAGTGATACTCATGCTCCGCTCACATTGAGGAGTAGATCAGGAATGTCATCGAAAAACTACGTGGCTGATCTAAATAGGGTTGGAATATCATGCATGAGATCCATGAATCTTCTTATAGCGTTTGTCAATCAAAGGCACATCGAAATGGCTTCAAAGTGCCCATAACGTGTCTAGCCGTCTTAGGGATACTGTCTCTCAACCTCGGTTGATGGTAACCGGTCGCGAAGTATCTTGTAGACTCGCTCCTACCAGCCCGATCGAAACAATCGTCGATCGCCGATAATGAGTCACCAGATTCTTGATCGTAACCACATTTATTTGCATGTAATCGATGCCACGATCGAAGGAGTCTTGCCCTTCTTCTTATGATGCGGCAGAAGCCCGGCGGTGAAGTGCTTTCCGTTACAGCCAAACCCCTTGTCCGATAGCTCCATAACTCGGCGTTGCCATCACATCGCAGTCGTAGAGATGGGTGAAATCTTAGGTGTAACTTCGTCACGAAGTCACTACCGCATGTGGAGGTAGTCCGGTTAACAAATACGGAAAACATCCACATATTCATGAACCACTCGGTAGATCGAGTCGTCTCTCCTGATCACCCAGGAATTAAGGCTCGCGAACCCGGCCGGGTTAACGTCACGACACTTAGACTCGTGATATCTTTGTCAGGGAAGATGTCATGCTTGTCCACGAAATACCACGATCACCAGTCCGTGTGTAGGCGGTAACTCTCCTATGCTCCTGATCGATAACGATCACAGCCAATTTATCGGCCAGTCCGTCCACTAGGATGGCGTCGAACTTTGACATGTCCGTGATCTCGGGTCCAACGTGAGTAGAGTCCCACGAGATCTCTAACTCGCGACCTCGACACATTGTACTGTTCTCGCCACTAATCACAGGGAGGGAATTCACATGCAGCGACTCGCCTGAGGTCTCTGAGGTCCTTGCCCATTTCCATACATTTGGGCCTCATTCTCACCATTACAGAAGCCTTGACTAGTCTAATCCTGGTCGTATCGGTAATTTCCGCAGCCTCTAGCCCACTTTCTCGTCTATATGAACTTGATGGTACACCCTTGTGGATCTCCTCCCCACCGTGAATGTCGGGAGGATGTTGGCGTCTGAAGCACGAAGTTCTTAGGGCCTCTCGACTACTGCTATGCTAGCACGTGCGATAAGCGGCCACGCCCATGATACCCTCTGACCTCGACAAAGGCTTGTATCAAATCACGGTGGTGTCGGCCGATTATACAGTGGGCGCCTCACGTCATCATCTTGGACTAGCCATCTCGTATTTCGATAATAACGAAATCATTTAATTTTTCATTTCGGTCTGTAGCGATGCACATGCCAATTCTTAATAGACTTAGCAATAATGATGGCCGTTCATTTCCTAAGTAGTGTTAAATTCAATAATTCGATTTATTTATTTGAAAGGTTTTATGCTCTCTTTGTTCATTCGGTATCAAATCCTTAGGTCGTAATCCATAACCTTAGTATTCTGATTTTTCATCGCATCACACCGTACATATAACTTCCTACGCAACCTCTACCCAGATCACGATTTCAAATGGTTGTTAAAATCCATCGGTATCTCACAGGTATAACCCGGCCGAGACCGCCCAATCATACATTACTAGGTGTATACCTGATCAATTCGTGTTTAAAATTTTGTTTTTCAAAGAAATTTTTTCAAAAAATTTTATTTTTGAAATTTTTTATCAAATTTTATTTGATTTTATTTCATTTTTAATTAAATTTAAAATATATTTTTTTTCGAAAAATTTATTTTACAATGAACAGTGTTCATTTGGTGACTCAGGAAAAATCGATCGAAAAAGCCGGGTTAAAGCAGTGGGTGCACGAGGCACGGTGTGGCGGCCCGGCTGGCAGCGCCGCAGTGCCGGCGCTGCGGCGTGGCCAGGTGTCGTGGCCTTAGAGCGCGGGTGTCGTGGGTGCCCGTGCGGCCGTCATCATGGCGCTCTGTAGGTGGCGACGACTGCGGCGTCTCGCGTCGTGCCACCTGCGCCCCATCGGCCAGTCTCGCGACGCCCGTGGTGTCGCGACACCGTGGTAGTGTCATGGCGTGTGGTATTTGCTGGCGCCGCATTGCTAACCAATCTTTGGTCCTGATACCCGGGTGTGTTGCGGGCACAATTCCTCCTAGCCATTTGCCATTCCTGACCACAATCTGATTGGGTTTGTGTTGCAATCTGGCTCAACCCTCTCCTCTCTTGATACAACTCTCATTCTCCTGATACACTTTGGCTTCCCGACCTGTGATACAATTTTGTGTACCTTCAGCTTACTATTCTGCAATACAAATTTTTTCTTGTCTGGTATACATTCAATTTACTTACGATTTTTTTTTCGTTTTTCCTTATAATTAAATTTTTTTTTTCATTTATTTCCAGAAATTGGAAAAATCTCTAAAATCACCAAAATCATTTTTTTCTTTTTTTTTTCTTGGACACTCAAATAAATTCATAAAAATTTAATTTTCTCCATTTTCTTAAATTTTACACCATATAAAACCTTAGAAAATTATTTTCTCACCTCATAATAAATAAATTTATAAAATTTATTTTTCTTTTCAGTTTTTCCTTTGAAAAAATTTTCAGCTCAATTGATTTATAAAAGTTTAATTTTCTTCCATTTTCTTCAATTTAACTACTTGTAAAATCTTAGAAAATTATTTTCTTCTATTCTCACCAAATAAATTTAGTAAAATTTATTTTTCTTGGCTTTAAAATTTCTTCTCATTTTCCAACAATCCAAATAAATTTAGAAAATTTTATTTTATTTAATTTTCTTTAGTTTTACACTGTAAAACCTTAAAAATTAACTTTCTTCACCTCTAAACCACATAAATTTCTGAAATTTATTTTCATTTCTTCTCTTTGTTCCAGTTTTTTTATATTTGTAAAAACTCCCAAAACATTTTTCGACATACTAAGTGCTAATCACTAAGCACCAAACATCCTTACTTACAAAACATAGCATACCATCGTGATAATTAATAAATCGTGCCAAAGCAACGTCAGCCATGCATGTAGTGTCTAGTTTTGTCCTTGATTTTTCTAGGTAATCTCATGCCTAAATGGGAACCGAACCACACCTAGTGGTGATGTTCTTACTCGACTATGGCCTAAGCCCAAATCCTCAATCTATGAGTTTCCATATGCCTATACTCTACATCAAACCACCTGAGTGGCGATGGATACCCAGGCAGGGGCTCACACAGGTATTCGTATCTGTTTCCCGATCTGCCGGTATGGCGCCCCACGAAAACCGGGGTCCGTTGACTGATCGACCGCGGAATACAAGTGAATGTCGGGTTCTTGACGACCCCAGAGAAAATCGGCGGAGTCTCCTTTTTGTACGGGGAGCTCTGCCCGAATCGTCGCATAGCGTAAGCGCAGTAAGAATGGTCTAATATGTGCAATATATATCGATATGGCCCTTGGGCCCATAACGATTACTCAACATACATCTTGAGCTATGAATCGACTATGCAATAGTTACAGAGTTAATATGTTTTGCTCTTATACAGGCTTATACATTAAACTTAAAAGTTCCTAATACATGTATACATCAAAGCCCGAAACCAGACTTTTACAGTCGCCGATGCCAGGATGGCGGTCCTCGCGCGCTCACTGTGCACGTAAAAATAAGGGGGTCCCACGACGGGGTGAGCTAAAGCTTCCCGATGGGAGAATCATGCAAGTGAGACTCTCACCACCTAAGTGCGGTCTGTGCTCCAGGTCATGGCGCATTGACCAGTCGCAGTCCCCACTTGAGATGTCTGCATGTTTGACTCGGATCCGGGTCCTCACAAGAGCTCTCTCACACTTTCGCCACAAGCTCGTGTAGAAATTATTATTTTCTCTTGGTGGACTACCCTCAGGTGTGTTATAAAATTGTGGACCATCTCAGATCTATTATATTTAGTGGCTACCCACGAGATATATCAATTGGGTGAAAGTCTCGATGATTGATATTTTATAAATGAATGGACTACCCTCAGATGTATATCCAATTGGGCCGTCTCAGACGATTATTTCCCAGTATGGACTACCTCCCAGATCATTTACGGTTTTGTAGGCTTGGCCAGCGAGCATTTTTCTACAAGGCTCATCCACCATTAACATTTCCATTCTTTATAATCACTGCAGGGTGTTAGGTGCGTATGGAGATCATGTATCTGGGTTCAATACAGTCTAATTCACATGTAAATATATAAACATGCATAGATTCACATAATATCCAATCACACAATCATGTCATGTAATTATCATTTCAACATCAAAATTAGCTCACTTGGGCTAATGATCAAACACAGTGATTTAATTTAAATCCTTTCGACCAAACCTATATTTTCACAATATATATTTAGAACTCTTGTTTGAGAATAGTGAAACCCTAGGTTACTATTCAGAAAAATCCTAAATCAACGGTTGCCTTGTGAACCCCCCGCAATCCGACCATTCGTGATGCATACAAAACAACCATTCAACACACAAATCAACACAAGCTACACCCAAACAGCCCTTGCCCATTTACATTGCTGGGTTTTGTTTGAAATTTATATGGTCGGTCACGAGGTTTGGGACCGTCGAGCCGACCTCACGGCCTTATTCAGCTCAAACATTTATAAAGTCTTAAAATGGGAGTAAAAGCTGAGTAAGGAGAAAATCCTACCTCTTGGAGTTTGTCAAAAACTCCCACAAACCCGGGAGTCCACTTGGCGTAGCTGCTCAGCGTGGGACGTTTTCATCTGCCGCCCAGAAAATGTAGACGATTGGGATCTCCGTGTTCCCAAGAAGGAGGGCCTGCCTGCAAAAATCAAAACCCCATTTCGTTTGGCTACTGGTTTCCTCCCCTCTATTTCCCGTTTTTTTTCTCTCCTTTAGTCAATTTGAAGAGATTATTATTTATTAATTATTTTGTCTTATTGAGCAACAATTGAATCGCGTTCACGTCGACCTTTTCTATATTTGATATTGGCACTCACGCCGATCGTCAGATTTTCGCCGTTCTCTCTTCCGTCGCGAGCATGGCGCATGATTTCATGTTATATCTTGACTTTCGTCGCGCCGAAATCATTCTGGCGCTGGCGCGATGCCTCGGCGTGCCGACTCAGCTGTCTCGGAAAATTACGAGAATTTTACGTGCTAACTAGATTTAGCGAGGCGATTCCAGGGTGCAATTCATTTCGTCATCAGAGATGCAGAGAGTGATGCAGTTTTAATCGAAATTACAATTTTGTAATCGAAATTACGATTTTACCCTTATTCCAGAAATTGGAATTTCTCGGGTCTTACAGTTTTGGGGCTTGCTTAAGTCCATATAACTAACTTACAAACCTTATTTTCTTGATCTTGAACCACAAATCCTTCCGGTTGTTCCATATATATCTCTTCATCCAACTCTCCATTTAGAAAAGTTGTTTTCACATCCATGTGATGTATTTCCATATTATTGAAAGACTATCGCAATAAGCATCCTTATAGATGTTGATACAGACACTAGTGAATAGGTGTCAAATAATCTAATTCCCCTCATTTTTGTCTATACCCTTTAGCTACCAACTGGCCTTATGCTTGTCAGTGGAACCGTCGATTTTTTAAGCTTTCTTTTAAAAATCCATTTATAACCTATCGGTTTATTTAAGATTGGTATATCAACGATTATATGGTTTTTGTAAAATGGATTCAACTTCACTATTCCAAAAAGGTGCCTCAAGTGAAGTCATTGCTTTTTTGTACGTTTGTGGTTCTCCTATGGTCATGAAACTTATAAAGTCTGGACCAAAATTCTTTGGTTTTTTAATTTTGCTTCCTCTTCTAGGTTCTATATCTTGTTCTTGAACCTTTAGAGAAGATGGTTCATCATAAGTTCTCTTATTCATAGCACTCGTACGACTTTCCTTGTAAGGAAAAACATCTTCAAAGAATTCAGCATCAATAGATTCTAAAATCGTATTTACATGTATGTCATGCACTTCAGATTTATAAACTAGAAATCTATATGCAACACTTGCATTTTCAAAACCAATGAACACACAATCAATTGTTTTAGGACCAAGTTTTGTCTTCTAGGCAATGAATAAGTACTTTTGCTAAACAACCGAATTTGATCATTTATACGGTATCTTTCCTTTATGAATTCATAAGGAGGTTATTGGAATTCTTAAAGGAATTCTATTTAGAATAAAGTTTGCGATAGATAGTGCTTCACCCACAAATTATGTGGAAGCAGGAACTATTGACATAGACTTTATCATCTCCTTTAGAGTTCTATTTTTTTCTCTCGGCTACACACCATTTTGTTGTGGTGTATAGAAATTGTTGTTTGATGAACAATGCCATGTTAGTCATAATCCAGAAAATGCGATTAATTTCCATGTTATGGCCTCTGTCGGATCTTATTATTTTAATTTTCTTTTATTGATTCTCAACTTTAACTTTATATATCTTAGAAAACATATTCAGGCTTCATCTTTGCTATGAAAGTAACTAAACAGCAATATTGATTGCAATCATCATAAAGGTTATGAAATAATTTTTACCACCACGTGAAGAGTATAGTTTTAAATCCATGAGATCACTATGGATCATACTAAGCAATTCATTTGACCTTTCTTGAACAGATTTAAAACACATGCAGTAAGCTTAGATTCGGTACATCTTGCATTTATTATGTGTGTTAACATCAAACTTTGATAGTAAATTTAGATAACCATTCTATATATACTCTGTTGTAAATATGTCTAACCCTGGCATGCCATAAAACAAAAGAATCAACATTATAAACGAGAAGTGTTCTTATTATTATTAATAGTATTAGTAACAAGTACATTGAGTTTAAAGTAGCCTTGACCAAATACCCTTTTCTGCACATACATCTGACCTTGGTAGAATAAACCTGCTCGATTCAAATATAGTTTAAACCGCTTTCTTGCTAAGTATGGGGGCACAAACCTAAATTTTCTAATTTAGGAACATATAACACATCAGTGAGTCACAACTTTTCCAAAAGTAAATTTTAACATCACATTGCTTTTCCTTCCAACATTTGAAGGAAGAATTTCTAGTATAGAGCTTTCACCATCATCCAATCTGTTTGTATTATTTTGAAAGCGATTCTTGTCTACATATGTGCTGGTTAACAGGTGTCGTCCAGCCATCCCTTGACATTTGAAACCATATTAGTTTCAGTCTAGCGACAACCAAAATTGTCATCAACCTCATGCATGGGTGCTTGATTGGTACAGTACGTGCGATCTTTGTGGTGGCGACACTCTTGTGCCTTGTGTCGGGCTTTCCACAAACCCATCAACTTCCTTTAATTTTCTTAAAGTCCTTGCCTTTGGGTTTGTTAAGCTTAGTGATTTTCTTGCCTTTGAATTTCTGGAATTTTTGCTTTGTTGAAGGCTCACTCTCTATGACATTGGCCCTTGCTCCATCAACACTGTCTCCCTTTCTATGATCTTCTTCTACTCGAAGCCTTAGGATCAAATCCTCCATTGACATTTCTCGACGCTTGTGTTTCAAGTAACTTGAAATCCTTCCATGAAGGTGGCAACTTCTCTATAAATGGAGACCTGCACTTGAAACTGCTCACTAATTGCACATGCCTCTGCATGCAATGCATGAATAAGGACTTGAATTTCTTCAACTTGTTTCCTGCAGAGGACCAAGGCCCAAGGCCCGTCTTTTGATTTATATATATATATATATATATATATATGGTAGGCCCACCAAGGGGAGACCCACCCATCACTAGTGGGCCTCAAATTCTCATCAATAGTAAGTAAGGCCTCCATGCTTATAAAGTGTTATACAAACATTTCCACAACCGATGTGGGACAATTTTGTTTTAAAACTTCTAACAATTACCTCATCAACTTAAATCAAATTCTTATAAAACATATCTGGCTTAATGTCGAGTGATAATATGAGCGCACTTTCACACTAACATAATTATATTATTATTTTGGACATATTCAATTCAGATTAACATTCAAATTATTTTATATTTCAATGCAATTTAAAACACTAAAATTAATTTTAAAAAGCAATTTTGTTTTATTCAAATTAAGGTTCTAAAAAAATCTCATTTTATATCAATAATAAAAATAAAAAATTGAACAGCCTTGCTTAATTTATTTCACTCAATTTATTGAACAAAACACAGTGCTAAAACTGATCCAACAAGCAAACCCAAAAGAAAAATCCAAGAAGGAAAATCAAAATCAAAAGAAAATTTTTTGAGAATAAATAAATTCTTGAAGCTCCCTGAGAAATAGAGTTGTTTTCAGGCAGTTCAGGAAGGCATAGAAGCAGTGTATGGCGTTTGGATATTCAATCATCTTTACTTCTTTTCCATTTCTCTTCATTCCTTCACAATATCTCTTCTGCTAGTCTCTTAATGGGTCCAACCCTCCAATAAACACCAAACTTTTCAGATACTTCAACTGATATATCGCTCGATTTCGGCCCAGTACATTCGCCGCCGGATGGTCTCAGTCGGACCGCCCGGCGAACGCCTTCAGGACCAGTCGCAGCGCTTCAGGCTCACTAGCGGAGCTCCGTCGAGCTGGATTTCGGATTCCGTTCTCTCTTCTCCGCCGAAAAACGGCTGTATCGGTACGGCTCCCGCGATTTTCAGGTTCCGGAAGTCATGTTCCCCCGCCATGACAGTCACGTGGTGGGCGATGTTTCCGCCAGCGCTGTCGCCGGCGACGTAGCAGCAGGTCAGATCGGCTTTTCGTGGTGGGTTTTCGTCGATGGTGAGGATATCGACGCCGTCTTCGTACGGGGAGAATTTAAATTCCGGGGGCGAGGCGGTAGTTGACGGAGACAACGACGGCAGGGGCTCTCCGGCGGGCGGCGGCAGAGTCATCGTAGAACTTGGGCTGGGGAAAGGAAAACCGGCAGCCGCCGTGGAAAAAGACTATGATAGGAAGATTTTCGTTTTCTCCGGCGGCGGTGGGAAGGAAGTAGCGAAACCAGAGGTTCCGGGACGGATCGACGGTGGTGTCGGAGGTGGTAACGCCGTTGACTGGTTTTTCTGAAGGGGGAACTTTGAAGTCGATAAGCTTCATGAGAGAGCGGTTGATGGTGCCGTTACGGCGAAGGCATGCGTTAGAGACGGCGTTCAAGGTGGTAAGCAAGAGCCGGATCTTCCATGGAACCTTCGGAGAAGTACGGAGTTCGGCGCCGGCAGTACCGGACATTTCTCTGTGGTGGAGAGGGGAGTGGAAGAAATGGAAGGGAGGATACACTCCACAAATCAAACGGATATTGTTATTGATAATAGATTCTAATTCATTATTGTCATAAATAAAACCATATATAATTAGCAATAGTATGTTTAAAGGGAAAAATAATTTTATTGATTCAAGAATCAAACTAGGCATATGCCCCGGGGCTAAGGTTAGTTCGTCTTGCGTAAAAATATAGAATTATTAAAAATGTAAAGTGAAGCAGCAATCATATTAATAACATGTGAATTAATTTCAAAAGCGCATATATTTATAGTTTGGTATACATGTGATATAAGCTGGCTTATATTAAAATATCATGATTACAGTTACGTAATATATTTATATTTATTTATTTGATTTATTATTTATTATATATATTTTCTTCGTTTGAATCATTCTCATCTGAGTACTTGTCAGCATTCGATGGTCGACAAACCCAGCATCTTGCGTATAGCTTGATGACTAAAATCTGAAAAAGCCGTGAAAGCGCAATCTTGTGGAATAATCACTTTATTGAAGAAGAAAATAATGGAAAGATGTGTAGATTGATGATTTTAGGTCAAGAATGATAAATAAATCATCTCTCATTGCTTAAAGATTAGTAGAGAAAAAGTTGAGAAAAAATTACAGCAAAATTTTTAATCAATACATTTTTGTATATTTAAATTTTTGATTTAAAAGAAAAGAGTTAAGTTTAGTATTTCCGGATTTTAATCAAAGAAATGTATCTCTCTTGTGTTAATTTTGCTCCAAATTTCTTACACTAGAGTGCAACTAACAAATGTTTATATGGCTGTTTTTTTAATATCTATTCACTTGTGGATTACATCGTTGTAATGTTCTTTTATGTTTATAATTTAGGGGTGGGTATGGTTCAATTAACCGAACTGCTCCACAAAAAAAACCAATAATTAATTTTTGGTTTGTTATTTATATAAACAACAAAACTAACCATTAATATGGTTAACCAAATCTTCGATTAACCATTTCGGTTAATCATAGGTGGTTTCGATTAATAAATCGCCCGGAGTGTAGCGATCTTGTGAAAAGTGGTCTTAGAAAACACCTATTTTCACCTCCCTCAACTGCTAAATATTATTATTTATAGATCATTCCCCATAAGCAAGGTTTGAGTATACCATATCCGATTATATATCCTTATTTTTGGCTTTTTCACTAACTTTATCTAAGCAACATACTATTTTAAATCTCAATTATTTGCCACAGTCACACTATACATAATCTTCCCTTTTTCTTGGGCTTCAAGTCAAGGCAAAAAAACTAGTTTATTTGCTACTCATCTTAGAGATATATATAAGAATGAGTTTATAAAATATATTTGATGGAACGGATAAAATTAGTTTTATAAAACAAGTAAAATAAAAACCTTATTTTAAAAAATCGTTTTTAAAATGAGTTTTTGTTCAAGTTAAATAAGTAATTTATAAATTTGGCTGAGGAACCCTTCCTTATACCCTTATCTTTCCCTTTTTCTTTACAAAGTTTTTGAAATATAGAGTACTATTATATGTTAGACATAATTTTAGTTTATTTTGATATATTTTAAATCAACATTTTATAAAATATTTATAATTTATGTCTTCAGGTTTAGCAATAAAATTACAAATATTTCATAATATATTTATAATTTAAACACTTTAGTTATAGCGTAATTTATTTATCCATTCCTTAAGTCCCAACTGAGGTGGTTAAAAACAGTTTAAAGCCTAAAGCCAATACACGAGGGAAGAGGTTGTCTGTTGGAGAAGTTAGCTTTCGTAAAAAAAGGTAAAATAATTAAGAAAAAAAAAAATTACATTATATTTAGAGTTTGAGGTGCCGAACTTCCAGCGAAATGGATAGTGCACATCGCCGGCGCAAAGCCCGTAAACGGCCGGAACTTCCATGGAAGGTCCGACTCACCATCACCGCCTTCGAGATTATCTCAGACGCTTCTCTCCGGCGAAAAGGCACCATTAACCGCTTTCTCATCAACCTCATTGATCTCAAAGTCTCCCCCAAGACAGCGTACGGACTAGATCTGGAAGGCGTTTCTGCCAGAGGGGTCGGACAGAGACCATCCGGCGGCGAAAGTTTTCGGGCCGAAATTGAGCGATATATCGGGGTTGAAGTTTCCGAAAATTATAGTGTTCATGGGGGATTCGATCCATTAAGAGACTGGCAGAAAAGGTATTGGGAAGGATTGAAAAAAAATGGGACAGAAGTAAAGATAGTTGATTATCCAAACGCCATACACTGCTTCTATAACTTCCCTGAACTGCATGAATCAACTCTGTTTTTAAGGGAGCTCAAAATTTTCATTTATCCTCAATAGTTCGTTTGATTTTCCTGTTTGTTTGTGTACTTTGTGGATAAATTTCACTTGGGTTGTGTTTGTTTCCCAGGAAGTAGTACAAAGAAAATACTACGCTGATGCATGACCGAATTTGTTTTATTATATGTCTCGACCGCGGAGCCTCGCGACATGATTTTTGCAAAAAAGCAAAAGTTAAAGAAAATGCGATCTCTAAGTATCTATCACAGAAGAAAGCGGGTTACAATAGAGTATAAACCTTATGTTTTTATTGCACATCACCATTTTTGTGTTTATTTCTAGTACTCGCTATATTACGAATTATTCTCATTCATAGCGAAACTGCTCTACGTCCGCGCTTCTTTTCCAATGTTTTAAAATTGACCGGAGCAATCGAACCTGAAAAGCTTATTCCGCTTATTGCTCATCAAGTTTAAATGATGGTTGAACCGCGGGTTAAACCGATGACATCATAAATAAATAATTAATATAGTATGAAAATAAAATAATTATGTTCCGATTACCGCCTAAACGTCGCTTCAACAAATTCAACCGGCCGCATGGATCTCGGTTCTCACCCGCTTCTGGCTCGACGGCTTTAAAGATAAATGGTTATAACCTTGAATTGAACTCATTTTGTTGCCAGCTTCACTGGCCCAACTGCCTGACGGCTTAAAACATCGTTTTTTCTGTAAAAGTTTTCACATAAATTTGGTATTTTTCTTTATTTTCTTATTTCATTATTATGTCGTTCATCATAACATAACATAATTAAAAAAAATGGAATTTGTATTCTCCTGAATTTTCGGTCACCGGATCGCCTAACACGAACCCGCGTAAAACCCCGCAAACAAACAAGGAACTAAGAAGGTGAGTGTCACACCTCTCCGATGCCTAAGAAAGCAGATGCTCGGGAGAGTGAAAAATGGCTCAAAACTCGCATGTGATGTCGCACTTTCGTGTGACTCTTTCTGCTTTATTTGAGGAAGATCCACTTTCACGGAAATCGACGATTTCCTCCTAAAGCTTTAAGGAAGGTGGCACTTTTCTCGTGCATTATGACATGTTCTTCCTTTAAGATAAATACGTGCATGTTATCTCGCTTCCAAGAAACGCTCACCACCTTCGTGCGGTTATATGAGCGTGATTTATACTGCTCGTTCAAAGATGCCATCCGATGCCGCCTCAGAGGTCATCCTGATGCCTCAAAGAGTTAACCTACCAGAGAGACGTTGTCAAAGCAGATATGCTCTATCCTAGGGATGCATGTTCGACCTCGATTAGAGCATGAGGACGACGTGCTCCGTGGACCTGGCCATCATCCCATGGTTCTTAGCCTACGTGGCCTCGTGGCTGAGAATGCTCTCGCCCATGGCACCCACACGCCCCCTTTTCCTCGCCGGCGGCGCTTATCCCCATGGGAAAGAAAACGTGCTCGATCGACACGGGGAACAAGTGGACAATCACTGCCGTATGTTCCAACGCACTTTCTAATTTTCTGACCAGATTATTGTACGCTGATACCCGCACGGGAGGTCTCTATAAAAGGTTCTCGGAGGCAAGATCTTGCGCCACTGTAATCCCCGGTCTCACAATGAGAAGGCCTACTGGCGCTTGTCGAGTCGATTCGAGGACTCGTTGAATCAATAATGATTACAACAGATGGTTTGAACGTGATCGAAAATTGCATGGATTGAGCGGAGTCGGAATTTAATTTGAGGTGGTTCTGAACTCGACGAAGCCAGAACCAAGGCGACGCCCCTTCCCGAATCAACAGGTTCCTCGAGTCGCCTCCGCCCCATGACCTTTCTTCTTCGCCCCGCTTCATTCTCTGCACTCGCATCCATAATTGCTTACTGTGCTTTCAGACCGTCCGAACTACTATGTAGTCATAGTATAATAACTTTGTAAAACAAACAATGTCAGAAACTAAGAACGTCCTTCTTTAACAAGGATTAATGAATTTATATTCCTTTGAAATTCCTGTATCGGTATGTATCATCCCCATGCTTTCCTAATTCGGCCAGCGACAATGACTGATTCTTATGGTCGAAGGCTATGGTACTTGACATGCTTCGTGGATATCACGATCTACAATAATATAGTAATTGGTTTCCATCAAGGTTTACCAAGGTGACACAAAAGCCCACTGGTTTGGCCCATGTTAGCCATCGCGGTTCTATCAGCGAATCAAGCCGCCAAGATTTAAACTGGTAATGGATGTGATGAGTCAGCGGCGCATTTAATGCGTCCGCAGGGCCTATGCATTTGGTATATAAAGGAGTCATCAGCTTTACCTTCTCCCGCTCCTATCACATTCACAAGGCTTATCAGCTTTCTTCTAGTTCGCTGTTTTCGCTGGCATTCCGGTGTGACTCTCGCGCTCTTTCACGAGCGCCCGCAGCCCGTGACGCTTGCTCAACTCCATTTCCTCGCAACCCGCTCCTCTCACGCTCAATCTGCTAGCGACCAATTTCCTACTATGGAAGTTCCAGAGCGTGTATTTAGAACCTTTAGGTCCAGATCTCGCTCGCTTCTCGGCGATCGTGGCCTTACCGCCTTAGTATTCGCTCATTAACTTTCATTTTCTTCCCACCCACTCTCCTCCTCCCCCCTCTCCTTTGGTCCGTTTGCAAATGGTGCGAGGTCGTAGCGACTTCCACTACCAAAGTGGGTTGCAAGCGGCAACCCACCTGCGGGTCGCCAGCAACATCATCTCATCCCCACAATGGATTTAGTCGAGGGCCCATTGCGAGCATTCCCGATAATGATCGACCTTAGACTATGGAGGAGCCTGATGAGTCCACTCCGGTGCAGAGCACAACTGCTAAAGGTTTTTTACTCTTGTTGACCTTGCACCCAAGCCGCTCCCTATGCCCGCCATAGTCAAACAAAGCCAGATTTTTGCTGCGCGCCACCGCCCTCATTCCATCCCAATATTATTCTGATTCTAACCTGACGCAGTTGTGTTTAACGCCTTATACCAATCCAGACCTTCGCCAGTCGAGGTTTGTTTTACCTATTCTCGAGGATAGCGCAAGGTGATCAAATGTCCCATTTGGCCTAGAGTTCTCATAATTTGTTAACGGACGATTCGCCCAAGATGGAAGCGAAGGGTGCGAGCACTCTGCAGTGGGCTCGATTTAGACCCCTGCTCCCCGGGCTTTCGCTTAATGTTAACTAGTCGCAGCCTTCCTGTGTGTGTAGGAGAGGTCGAAAGGCAAATGATGCGTATGTGTACATATGACTTTTATGCTGCACTGATCATGGGATTATCAAAAGGTGGAAAGCCGAGGGGAAGATTGCAGCCGGGTCGAAAAGGCAAGTTTCAGAAACTCCAATGCTAATGAAATTTCCGAGTAGGAGCGTCATTACGAGGTTCTGCTCACCTTAAAGAACCTAGCCTGTAATACCCCAAAATATGCCCTAACAGTTTTATAACATATTTAGGGTGTAATATAAGTTAAATCAGAATTTTCGGGAAATAAAACGAGAAACGAAAAAATTATTTCAAGAAGTATACAAGATAAGTGGAATTTGTCAAATGTGACATAAGTCATGGGTTAAGAAGATGAGGCTATTGCAGAATAAAGATATATCGACTACAAATATTGTGAGAAATGAGGAGTTAAAGTAAAATAAAAAGGGATAAGATCAAATGGAGCCTCTACTTTGGGGAGAGCAAAACGACAAGTGAGAAGAGAATATATGAAGAAGGTACAATATGAATAGAAGAATACAAGGTTGAATAAATATAAATAGAAGAAGGAAGAAAGAAGGAGAAAAGAAGATTAAAGGTATGGAAGTCAAGTTTTTTTTGTATGGATGCTATGGATTTTGTATGGAAAAATCAAATCATAAACCCATTTTTGATGAATTTGGGTCTAAAAGAACCCTACTTGGTATATTGGTAGTTTTGGATTAGATCTAGAGTTGTTTTGGTTTGGTTTGTTGGTTGGCAAACCATTAATTGTGTAGGATGGGGTTAGTGTTTGCAAGTATTCCCCTATATGTGTTTTGGGAAATGTTTGGTTGCATTTTGAACCATGGGAAGCTGCCTAGTTTGCTCCCACTCATTAAACGGACTTTAGAACTGGTTTTTGGGTAGGAAATAAAGGGAATTTGACGGTGAGTCCTTCAGGTATATTGTAGCCACATCAGTGAACTTGATGTTAGGCTTTTAAATTTCCCAACCGACCTTGTAACCTGCCATGGTCCTGCTACTCCCTGAACTATCTATGGAAAAGCTGGCCAGCTGGCCTGCTTAAGAGTCATCCGCTTCTGCGAAGAGTCATCCAAGCCAGTTAAGAGTCATCCGGGCCGGTTAAGAGTCATCTAGCCAGCTTAAGAGTCATCCGTGATGCTTAAGAGTCATCCGGCCTCGTTAAGAGTCATTCTGGGCCATTTAAGAATCATCCGAAATGGAGGTCTTGCCTGGGCCAGTGGATCACCATTGTCTATGTGTGACCTCCAACTTCGGACGGCCATAACTTCTTCGTCTAAACTCCGTTTTGGATGTTATTAGACTCTATGGAAAGCCCATTGAGTCAAGATTCCAACCATATACCTGTGGAGGATAGTAGGTGACCATAACCCTGCTATAGGGTTTTCAGAGCTACCAGCTTTACAGTATGACTGCTGCTAGTCATGTGTGACTCCTCCAACTTCTGACCGACCATAACTTCTTCGTCCTAATCTGCTTTCAGGTTTTCTAAATTTCATGAGAAATCTCATTGAGTCAAGAATCCATCCATATATAGTTGGATGAAATTAGAATGATAGTAAATAGCTCATAAGCATACATGATAACCATAGTTATTCATGCATATAATGAGATATGAAAAATGTAAAGATATGAATAAATGATCAGAATATCGCATATAATCACCGGATGATAATAATTATTCTGTGAGATATGTACTCGAACATAAAATACACATGGATTGGTCTACTTAGAACCCGTAGGGATAGACGGGCATGCTTATTAGGGAAAACAAGCTCTGCGTGATACCGATCAATCGCCCGTTTACATAAAGACCTTTCAATCGCTTATAGATGGTCATTGTCTGCATAATGATAAATAGCCAGACGTGCTCTTATGTGATGGTCGCGTTGTCTCGCGACAATGATACCAAAGACCTTCGCCCTTATGTACTCACTATTTCGCATGCTGAGTACAGCGCCTTCGGGCCCTTATAGTTTCCTTTATCTACTTCTAAGGCTCATGCAGGCGTGAAACGTAAAAGAAATGACAAGTATATGCAAAGTATATGATATGATATTGAAAGCACAAGACCGTTTATGTGATTTATAGTATACAAAGCATAAAGTATCAAAAGTAAAGTGCCGATGACACGAAAAGTATATGAAATACGATAAGCTATGAAACAGTGGTGAAAAAGTAAATATAAAAATGATAAGTATATGTAAATGTAATATTTGTCATAAGTATATGTAATGTGTCTAAAGTGTGATGATCCTTATTGTGGGTCAGTCTATATGTATTAATTCCTACTAAGAGTATTTAGCACCTGGTGTTTCATCCGCGGTAGTATGAAGAGGAAACTAAAGGATAGGACAATCCGCATCAACAGTCAAAGGCCACACATCACTAGGTGCCCACCGGAAGACCATTTAGTCTAATGTATATGTATTTTTGTTTTTGTAAACAATGCAAATATTGTAAATGTCAACACTTCCATATACGGAGCTTCAGATATATTTTCTGTAATTGGCCACACAGAATATAGTACAAGTTAATTGTTTAACATTATATGAATGAACAAGCTTAAATTTTATAAGTTTATAGTAATAAAAAAAAAAAGTTAGTTGGTATCAGAGCATCCCGGATTTGGTTCGGGCCCGCCAATCAAGCTAGACCAGAAACGGGGCGCTACATAGCCGATGTGAGAAGGAACCTGGCTCCTTATAGCCTTCCGATTATCCCGCGCCCGCAGCCTTCGAAAATAGTGGATCTGGGAATACATATAATTGACCACGCATTTAGCCGTAGGTAATATCGCTCATCCCGAGAAGCTAAAGCAACAATCGAGTTGGAAACTAGTGTCCCGAACCCGTCTGGGAACATCCGCTCTACTAAAGGAGCATTCCGGGCCTCGCCTCAACCCACACCTGGTCTGGGCGAAAGGGCTAGCCGCCCGGAAAGCCTTCCTTTACCAAGAAAGGGGGCCCTTTCTGCCCCTCGAGTGATAAAGATTAAAAAGAAAGGGACAAACCTGGCGACGGAACGCTCCCGGGGCCCAAGTGGAAGATTTTGTTCCTTAGGGTTCGTCTCTAGTCCACCTACTCGCATCAAAGATGAGTGAGGAGATGACGTGGTTGTTTCGACCGCAGGTCATGCGGTTTTAAACAACAATAGGTTCTAAGAGGGTCTCGAATGCCGAAGGATCTAACCGCCCATCGTTTAAGGGGATTCTGAGATACGTGCGATTATGATTCAGTCACGAGACGGGGTCTGGGTGAACTAACTAGGGTCCTGAGGATGTCAAGCCTCGGGGAGCCAAGGGGTCTTCCCACTTCGCCCGCACCGCAAGGGATCCATCCCCGACCAAGTCAGTGCCGACCGATGCCCAGCTACGCGAACCGAAAGTAAAAGGCCGTTGTTGCCAGATCGGATACTGCTAAATTCTTATCTTCCCCCTCGCGGCCCGGCTCCGGCGATGGAGGAAGTGGCAGTGCCCGGGCTGGAAGACGTGAAGCATATCATTTGCCGTTAGTAGCCCTTAACTGTGGTGAATTGCAACATCGTCTGGATAATTATTCGATATCGTCGCAGATGTTCAGAATCGCCGAGCCTAAGTGGGACTGTTAAGAGTATTTCCGTCATTGCCCACGCTTGCTATAGCTGAGGATCTCCAGCAAATAATCGAGGACGGGGATGCAAGTCTGCAACCGGAACTACGTTCAATCGACCGAACTGGTAAGGTGGTAATATTCATAAGCTGGAATCAAATCTTGGCATGTTAACAACGTGCTTCTTTTCGTTGTGCAATCGCCTTATCCTGGATGGTCTCTCCCAAACACTATGAGTTCCAACTTCAACTAAGCGATATAGAGAAGCTTCGGCTGTATGTACAGTCGGGGCTTCCCGAGCAAGAGACCTTGAACGCCGCTTTAAAAAAGGCTCAATTGAATGCCTGGCGCTGGGATTTGGAGGCTAAGGAGGTCGGACAGGCGCCGGCCGGGCGAGAGGGACGCACCGGACATGAAGTACGACGCTACTGGAGACTGACGTAAAGGAGGGAGTGCCGGGCACGATGGACCTGAGTCACTCGAAGTCTAACACGCTCGACCGCCTAAAGGGCGTCCGATAGAAGACAGCCTGAGCTTCGACACCGTTTAGCTCGGGCCGCCGCGGAAGTTTCGCTAAGGCTGAGGAGGAAATGCCCGCCACGCATGAGCCGACCGTCTCTAATCATGGAGCTCTGGGCCAAGTAGCGTAGAACTCATCAGTAAAGGTGGCCAAGGAAACAGCACCGAGGAGGAATTTGATGTGAGCAGAGATTTGATCTTTAACTACGGGTTACTGGCCACTGTAGCTACAAGCACAATATATGTGGGAGTGAGCCCATGATCCCAACCGGAATGCCTGATACGACAAAGTCGCTATCTCCAGAGTTTTTCATCACCCCCGATGCCCCTCGAGTGTCTCCTTTGACCCTCCCACCGTCGCAGCTATTAGGGAGGAACCCCCGGCCAAGAGTCCGTCATCCGCTGTCGATGGAATAAACGTCCTGACTGCAGCCCCCTGAAATTTGTGAGCTGATGAGGGATCCCATGTCGCCGGTGGGCTGTGGTTTAAACTTTTACTACTTTTCACAGACTATTAATTTTAATTTTTTGTTTTTATCGAACGTGTTTAATTTAGTCAGGATGAAATAGCTTCTTCTTTTAGTCGAATGGGCGAGATGGTAGCCAACCAGGCCTCGGGCCGCACGCAAGATCATTCAGCTTTAACTATGAATGAACTAAGGGTTAATCCATCGTCAAGCCTGACAGACCATTGAACATATCAGGCTATTCTGGTCAAGCGGTACGGATCAAGATGTTATCTTAATCTGGGCCGATAAGTCATTTATCACTTCATCCTGCTTTATGCGATCGCACAGATGTCATCTAACCGAGTCGATAGGTCATTTATCATGCTTATCCGGGCTTTTAAGGACCGCTTAGGATGTCATCTTATCGGCCGATAGTCATTTATCATGGCCATCCAAGCTTTACGTGGACTAATTAGATGTTATTCAGATCTAGCCTGATAGGTCATTCATCATGGCCATCCTAAGTGATGCGGACCCGCGAGATGTTATCTATAATCGGGCCGAACAGTCATTCATCGCGCCATCCTGCTTTTACGTGACCGCTGGGATGTTATCTATAACGCCTGATATGTCATTTATCATGTTTATCCCGATTTTTATATGGATCCGGGGCCAGATGTTATCTATACTGGGCCGGACAGGTCATTTATTGCGCCATCCGGGATTTTATGTGGACCAGTTAGATGTTATCTATACTGGGCCGGATATGTCATTCATTGCGCCATTCGGGCTTTTATGTTCATCATGTACCATGAGAAAAATGGGCAAAAACATGAGTAAATATCAAGGCATCCTTTATTGATAATACCTTTTAAGATGTGTGGCATTCCACATTCTAGGTAATAGGTTCCACTGCTCGCCTAAAGCATAAGATCCGATTCGCCATCAGGTCACGAGATACCTGGCCCTTCCAATCGGGTTGAACTTTCCAATCTTCAGTCGACAAGATTTCTAATACCTTCTAAGGACCAAGTCGCTCGACCGGAAGGCCCGGCCTCACCTGCTTGTCAGAATTCGCCAGCTGGCGTGGTAAGATGCCATTCTGGATCGTCGACTCTAGTAGTTCATCGACCGCGCCGAGATCTCACTACTAGATCTCGTATTAGCCGCTTCTGCATTATCCGCCCAAAGTGTTGGCATACCAATTTCCGTTGGGATTACTGCCTCCATCCTATAAGTAAGTGCAAAGGGAGATATACCGGTGGGTCTACGCAAAGAGTCCCGTAGTTTCCATAAGACCCCAAGGAGTTCATCAACCCATTCACCCAATGAATCCAAACGCTTTTTTAAGGCGCTAACAGTTTTCATATTTCCAACTGCTTAATGCTTTCGGGATACTCTGGGTGGAGTATAGATTTTATTTAATTCCCGGCAAAAGTTTCTATAGACCAATACAAATCGAGGCCTCGTTGTCTGGGATACACCACCCGGGAACACCGAATCGACACACGATATGCTTCCAGATAAACTGAGTGACGTCTCTGTCCTTGATGGATGTGAAGGCTTCAGCCTCTATCCATTTATCAAATATTAGTGGCTACCAATTTCTTGAGCAGGCCATGGGAAGCCATCTGACTATATCAATTTCATCAAGTAAACGCTGCGGCTTAAGACGGAGATCAAGTCTGAGTCGGTGATTTCAAGATCGGGGCTACCGCTGACAATCGGCCACACTTTAACATAATCACGCAAGAGTCAATTTCAGGTTTGGCCACTACACTCGAGAGAGCCCCCGCAGCCGTAGTTCTACCGTCTACGGTTTCACAAATCCCCATGTAGTTCACCAACACGTACCGGCCTTCGTTTCGGGGGGGTCAAACATTTCGAGATACTCGCCCATCTAAGGCCTAAACAGCTTGTCCATCGACCAGTGACAACCTAAACGACCGACCGTGGTCTCTGCGGCCTCACACTTATTAGGAGTTCCCCGTGCCGACATATCAGATTTACGGGGTCCATCCAGGAAGGAGGAACCTTATCTATCTGGCTTACTTAGGGAGAGACAATTGAGGAATTCGGCTGATAGTAAATGGGTAGAAATATCTTTCTGGCCATCTAAGAGGAGGAAGCCGACCACAAATGACAAGTATCCCGCTTTCTCACACGTCCTCCTGGGACATGCTATAGCTTCCTCGGGCCAAAGTCGCCCAGCAATCGCTTACCAAGGAGACATATTTTACTATCTCTGGGGTCTCGATTCGAAACCTCGTGGCTGACTTTGTCCAACACCACCAGCCGGGAATCACTCAACCAGAGCCTATCCGCTAATATCAGGCTTTGCTAGCGATCCCGCCAAGATGCCCTCGTATTCTAATTCATCATAGAGGCACTCGCCTCAGCCGGATCGCTGCTCGATCGTGTCCCCGCCGGGATCTTAATCGCAGCCCGACGCCTTAATTCCGATCTGTCGATGCCCCGCCGACATTGAGAATCCACCGCTGAACAGTAGAAAAAGCTGTGTCAGATTTCTACGATTTTGCCCGCCTAACCTCAGCTCTTCTTAGATAATCTAGTTTGGCACCGGGATATAATCATATTCATCGATTTTGGATTGCCCACCAGCCATTCTTCCAGATAAGTCGCCTTATGAATAAGGCTTCGGGAGGGGAAGCGCCTGCTAGCACCCTCAACCCGGGCGCTGAAGCACGGCGAAGCTCCTGGTCGCTGATCCTGCAGGGCAGCGCTCCGCCGCGGTGGTCAGACGGCTCTCGCGCTGGCTAAGGACTTCGCCTAACAAGAACAATGGCCCCTCGGTCACCTCACTTTCTTAAACGTGGCGGCACTTAGCTTCGCGACATCCTGGTCGCCGCCAATTGCGCTTTAAGAGAGTCTCGTTTGCCATTGGCCGCAAGCACCGGGGTTCGACTAGGTATTGTTTGATTGCTGTGAATGCCTGATCACATTCCTCATTCCATCCGACCCGGTTGGCCCCTTTAAGGGTGGCGAAGAACGGCTTCAATCGGTTTGTGAATCGTGCAATGACATCGCCTAGAGCGCCAACCTAGCCACCAATCAAGCCGCACCCCTTTCTCGTAGTTGTGAGCCGTGAGCCCAGACTGCCCTTAAGCCAGGTATGGCTTCTCTATTCCCTCAGGTCACCATGAATCCCAAGAATCAGCCATCATTAACCCTGAATGCACACTTCGTGGGGTCGAGTTTCATGTCGTATTCCCTGAGGAGGTCGAATGCCTCTTGCAGATGCATAGCATGGTCCGAGCACTGACTTACTACAAGATATCATTAATATACAATTTCCATGGTTTTCCGAGCAATGGCCAAAATAAGCTTGAATACCGCCTCTCGATGTTGCTCATTTTTTTTTTAACCCGAATAGCATTACGTTATAGTAGAACAACCCATGTGGGGTGATAAAAGCAGGTTTCTCTACGTCAAGCGGGTACATGGGGATCTGGTGGTATCTTGAGAAGGCATTTAGGAATGACAACATCCTATGCCCGGATGATGCGTTGACAATTTGGTCTATGCGGGGTAGAGGGAAGCTGTCCTTAGGGCAAGCATCGTTTAGGTCGGTATAGTCCACGCATACTCTCCACTTTCCCCCCCTTTTTCAGTACTACTCCGACATTGGCGAGCCATTTCGGGTATTTGACTTCTCTGACGAACCCTGCTTTCAGAAGATTATCCACTTCGGCCTGGATAACTTGATGGTGGTTTGGGTGAAAACGCCTTTATTCTTTTGGGTCAGAATCTGCCCGGCGCATCCGATAACGCTTAACCCACAGGCTGCGGCTGGCCGACACTGGCTATATCCCGCATGGATCCAAGCGAACACGTTGGCATTGGATAACAATACTCGCTGTAATTGTTCCCTCTCCTCCCCGGACAGGAGGGAACTCACATACGTAAACTTATCGGACCCACCCACAAGTAGAGGTTCTAGGGGATCCATCGCGCTGCACTCCCGATCTCGTAGAGGCGATCCGGTAGTGAACCGTGATTGCTATTCACAGGCTGAATTCCCCGGGGCGAGTTGTCACTGGGGTCTCAACTTGTTCATGCTCCCCTGACCGATAGCTTCATAACACTCGACTTGAGAGCCAATTTGCTACCCCGGAGGTCGACCGTCAGAGCAATCTAATAACTGATAGCTTCGATGGCAGCGGAGGGACCGCTCGTGAGCGTGGTAACCAAGCCCCGACTCCACGATGGCATTGTACGGTCCCAAGTCCTTAACCAATAAAAACAATACTTGCTGTGTTACCAGCCATGCCTTGATGGAAAGAACAATATTGCCCACCGTCAGTGTGGTGGCCCCATTGAACCCGGACAAAATCCTGCCGGATGAACTGAGATGGTCATTAGACTCTCTTTATCCGCAAGGCTAGAAGGATGCACAAATCCTCCACCTGATGCCAGGATTAGCAAGGACTTTATGCACATCAAAATTGTTAATACACAAAGTAAGGGCTAACGCATCATAATGAGGAGGAGTGATCGCACTCGCCTGCTTATAGATGAAAGGATATGGGGCCATCAACCGTTAAATTGTCGTGACCGCTTCGTGGTATTTGTGGTGTTTTTATCCAGTTTAACCGAGGTCAAGCATTTTTCTTCTCTGTCAGTTCGGATCGGTATTGGTAATCTGGCCGCCTCCCAATATGAAGTTAATGGTGGGCCGGGATGTTAGTGACATGCTCTAGCCTAGTGGCATATACATTGTCATTATATGTTTATATACATGAGGCATTTATCATTTTATCTTGTTATTTAAATTGTGGTTTAACTTGATAAAATAAGATCCTCGAATAGTTGGCTCGCTTTGCGTCATCAAGTATGTGACTTGATAGTAAAACCTTAAGGCATAAAGAGAACACTATTCTAAATAGTCCATAGCTCCATCACATCGGTGGGAATAAATAATGAAGTAAGACTATTATGTTTTCCGATAAAGACCACGCTTTTGGTCGGGTCATGAACATAAGCGTTACTCGTAACATAAATACATGTTAAGTTCATGTTATTGATTCCAATTCGCTATGAGAAATACTACATAGATTATGTTACCGCACTCTCACTGCAGTGGTATTTGAGTCCTTCGATCAATTCACCATGACCTTACATGAGGAACTTCGTGTCTCGACGTAGCTCAATGTCTTCTTTGGTCAGATGGTAATACAAAAAGTTATTTGGCATGCAAGAATCATGTGGAGGAATGTGAGATATAAAGGAATTTGTCCCGCCTCTTAATTGTCGAGATGTCTATTTCTGCCTCGATAAGTAAGACCGAGAAATGCATGGCCGTGTCGAACGAGATTGATAAGAGTCATCAATATCATTTGTTTAGTCACCACTGGTATCAAGAAAGCATTAAGTCAGAGCAAAGATACTCGATCCATGCTTTGTGCTTAATTGAGATATCGTGTGACAAAGGACTAATATCATAACTCATGGTAAGGTTTTTCGAGTCATCGACCACTTTGATCTGGGGTAGTTATGTAAGAGACCAATTATAACTCAGGGGCGTAGAATATGATTCAGCTCCATCGCTAACATCGAGTGAACCTATAAGGTCCACACACAAGAGCCCTGATTATAATGGGATGTTAGGAAAGGCTCTCTTTAGCCCATGATTAAAACCCAAGACCAAGCCCATTAATAGTTAATGAATTCGGGTGTAAATTGCTTTTAATAGTGCGGTTTAGCAGGCTCGACATAAATATAGTGGTTTATCATCTAAAAGAAGGGGTTCTTTGAAGTGGGAGTTTTGAGAGAGAAATTTTTTAGAGTTTTGAAGACACTAAGGTGTCTTTGGTTTTAGGGACAAAGACTCATCATAAGGTGCTGGAAGCACATCCATCCCATCCATTACCGCTCGTGGACTCGAGCGCTTCAGACACCGCATCGTCTCGTCTACGTTTGATCGTTTCCTGCATGAGTTCCGTTTGTTTTAGCGCAGTGACCAAGCAAATCGCACTAAGAAAAACGATTCATTTACAAGAGGTAAGATCCGGATTTCCTTTATTCATTTGCTTAGTTTCATCAAACCCTCGATCCTTGACAGCCTACAAATAAGTAAAAATTTTTTTTTATTTCCGCTACGCTTTCTTATCTCCTCGATTCTAACACGGTTCGACTAGTGTTCGCTAGCACCCGTACCGTTTGGCCACGGGGCGTCACAAGGCTGATTCTGGCTCGAATGTACTTTCCGAGGTGCCTAACCCTGACTACTTTTTATACCAGAACTTTAGGCTTTGGTAGCTTACTTCTGTTTGCGGGTCGTGGTCCCCGTAAGCACCGCACCGTGGATCGACAAGTATCCCACTCTTGCCCCTATTGGCAAGGGCCATTTAAAATCAGGGTGATCCCAAATGAGAGGTAGGAGATAGTCATACGCGATGTTGAGAAGGGTGAATGGGAGGTTCCCTTTTTCTCGACCGCTTCGGGGCGCTTTGATTCTTGCTCGGGTTGCTCAAGCTATCGCCCTTTACGACTACCTTGGCTGCTCGAGCGCTTATCATCATAGTTTGCGATGCGCCTCTGACATTGTCTTCCAAGCAGGAATATTAGCTCGCCTCGCCGATACGCTTCCATCGGCGCGAATCCAGTGGGATGTGGACCGGAAGAAAGGGGTAACGTCGGGGCTCTTCTGGTTCTGGCAAGACGTTATCCATATCAGAACATCGATTTGTCGACGCACTGGCCCAAATCTCGAGCGAATCCTGTGATAGGACCATCTTCCCGCTTGAGGACAGCTTGGAGCGAACTGAGGTTTCCTTTCTGTCAGACTGAACACAAGTATTGCGAGATGAACGTTGTCCATAGTTCGTCGAATGAGTTTATGGAACCTCTCGGAAGTTTGTGGAACCAGGCCATAGTGGGCCCCTTCAAGCTGGCTGTGAATACCTTGCACAAGAGGCGGTCGTTTCCAGCGCTAAGAATCATGGTTTAGTTAAAATGTAGCATATGGTCATACGAGTCGATAGAGCCATCGTACATTGCAAATGACGGCAGAACGAAGCCTTGGGGGGGCTAGTAACTTAGAATATGTGGGCCTAGGGGTGAGGACAGCATATCTTCTAGCCCCTGGACAACGGAGAAAGAAACCAAATGCGGACTCGGGCCGTCCCGAATGGGTGATGGGCGCGGAACCGATAGAGCATACCCGAGCCTGACAAGCACATACCGAGGGCTAGGTTCCAAACGGCGTCCGTCTGCTAGCCTTCTTCGTGACTCCGACGGCCAGCCACACACCGACGGACGTACGACTGCGCAGGGCCTCTTGATTCAAATTTCTCCGAGTCGATCCGGGTGGAGTAGCCAAGGAGCAGAGAACGCGATGATAATTGTCATTTGCCTAGGGGTCACTTTTCCCATGAGGGACGGGCTCTTTCCTTATTCATTGGTCAGTTGGGCAAGATGGGGGTAGGCTCTCGCAGTTTTCACCTTAAGCATTCTCCAAATGGTCTATAGGCATTCATTCTATTGCAAGTGGTCTCATGTGTCTTGTTTTAATTCCGCCATATGTCCGACTAGCTTCCTCTTGCTTGGGCTCATCTCTTGGCACTAGTGGAGAAACTGATCTTCGATGGGCTAGTTCGCCGGGTTGCTAGACATGGCGATAAACTCTGACAGTCTGGTGGAATGATCGGGAACTACCAAAGCTTCAGGGAACGGGAGGTCACTTGGGATTAGGTGTACCCAAGCTCTCGCGTAACGCCTATGAGATTTCTTGCTTGGCGTTTCCCACAGAAGGCGCCAATTGTAGTCTCCTAAATTTTCTAAGTCATTGAATCGTCGGAGCATGAACCTGCTAGCAGAAACCCTACAAAACAAACAAATGAACGGTGGTGGTGCGCCCGCCGCCTCCGATGCCCAAATTGCCAGATGCTTAGAGAGTGAAAAAATGGCTCAAACTCAGTTTGGGATGTCGACTTTTTTGTGTGACTCTTTCTCTGCTTTATGAGAGTGAGGAAGATCCGCTTTAATGGGAAATGAATCCATTTCCTCCCAAACTAAGGAAGGTAGCGTTTCAGGAGCTAAGGACATATTCTTCCTTAAGATAGTACAGGCGTGTTATTTGTCTAAGAAATGTTTGACCACCTTCAGAGTGGTTATGAGCGTGACTTATACTTGTTCAAGTTCGTAGAGGTTATCCGATGCGCTCGTAGAGGTCATTCGATGCTGGGCCTTTGATAGTCATCATCCGATGCCTTCTTAAAGATGCTTAACCGACAGAGAGACAACTGCCTACGCGACGCCCGAACCCGGTGTCCGCTGACCACCGCCAACCCGTGAAAACCCAGAGCTTCATGTCATGAGACCCATACATGAGTAAAATGACCCAAATAGTGGCCCATCATCCATACTCACCAAAATGTGTATTTTATGGCGAAAATTTTGGGTTAATTTTACAATTTGTTTTGATTACAAATTATCCAAAACTGGTCTTTACCCAGATTTTTACAAAAATACATAACAAGGCCATATATGGTCGCTTTCTCGTCTCTAAGACCCTGATGCTTCCTATCCCTTAGGGTGAACCTTTCTTCAAGCACTGAAATAATTTTCCCTCGATGTGGTGAGCACAAATACCTGCAGTGATAATCTCCTACGAGGGTTACCCTCAATCGGCGATCATGTAATGGCACACCACATATTTAAGTAAAACATGCAAGTTCCTACTCAAATGTCTATATGTTATGGGTGAGAATGTGACTCACTCATTCCCACATCTTAATCCCTCACTGACTCCCTCATGCATGCCTAAACCAAGTGTGAGAAAACACTGTTTTCAAAACAAAAGGTTTTTGTTCTTGAAAACATAATACCAATTTCCAATAAAATCCCATTAGACACTCTTCTGAGGTGGAATGGTCGGATAACTTCCGTAATAGTCATGGGTCCTTGAT